>OY720454.1:51204453-51219453 GCA_963082715.1 Harpalus rubripes
CTGAAACCATTTTCAAAACTGCATGTAAACGTAGTAAATGTTGTTTTTAAGTGTTTTTCGATGAAAAATGTTAATAAAATGGATTGTTCATAAGTGGTAAAAAATGTGCAAAAGTTACTGATTTAACAAAATATTAGTGCTGTGTATTGTAATGAACATTTTTAAATATATTCCAAGGATGTCGTAGATATGGCGAGGCAATTGCAGTTCAGGTACCTACGTATATATTAAAATAAAATAAAATTATTGTAACAGTGTATTATTCGTATGTACCTACATTGTATTATAAAATGTAATAGTGAAACATTTTTTTTTTATTATTAATGCGATTACTAAGTTATTGTTATTTATTTTGTGTTATACTTTTCGAATAAAATATACTAATATTTTTTGTTTTTTGTTTATAGGTTCCAAAGACAGCCAAGTCAACAATAAAGGTAGGAATCCTTATCTTGAAAAAAATGATAATCTCAATGAGTCTTTTAACATTTTTCTATGTTTATTTTAAAATTTTAAAAAATACGGGTATAATAATACCGGGTGGTGGTGGTAGTTAGGGGTGAACATAGGAATAATTTAACAAGAAATTTTAATTTTATACAATTTCTAACACCCCTGTTCATTTTACGACAAAAACTGTGGAGTGAAAAGTTGTTCAGAATTAAAAGTTGCTGACAAAACTGTTTTTACATATTTTATTATTTTTATGTACGTTTAGAGAACCAATATCAGTAAGATTAAAACTGGAAATTACATTTCACTAATTAGATAGTGGCGACAGCCTAACATCTGCTCCGTGTTCCAAAAACACAATGGGCCGAATTCAGTACTCTTCTTTAGTCTAGTTCCTATGGAAATGGAAATAGCTTTCATCTTTACTTAAGGAAGTGTACTAAATTTGACTTAAAAGGGAACAGTTCAGTTGTTGTTCAAGTCAAGCGAAAAGTGGAAAGATCATCTACACTGCACTTGAAATTTGAAACAAACTTGAAAGGATATTTTAATTCAAATAAATAACAGGTATGGTATGACTAGCGAATGAAAGTTGACGTTTAAATTATTTTATAGATATAGTTTCTTTTGAAACCCCAGAGAAGAATAGAATTATACGATATATTCAGGTATGAAATTTTTGCATGTACCCATTTAAATACTGGACTAGGAAAGCACTCAAAATTTTTGACTCTGTCGGGTCTGGTAATAAAACTATAGTGGCATACAAAAATAGCATTTATATTCAAGGAACAGTAGACTATTTTACTATACTGTAGGGCTCACAGTAGGTGGCGAACCCAAGAATTTCAACAGAGCGGCGTTGGTATCCAATGTTATAATACAAACAGTAAGCGGCGATATGCCGCTTTGTCATGATTAGTTTTATTGCTAGACCCGACAGAGTCAAAAATTTTGAGATATATATATATATATATATATATATATATATATATATATATATACATTACTATGTCTGGCTGAAAATAGATGGCCGACTAGGGTAACTGAAGATCAAAACAGGGGTGCGTTCAAAATATTTCAAACATTTTTCGTTTATGTTGATTATAACAAAATATTTTGATCTTTAAACTATTTAGTTTGGCAATTCTGTGAAATAGGATTATTTTTAATTTCGTCTAACAGTAATTCCGACTCGAGGGTTGCTTACACCTGAGACGAACGAACTAGAATTTGCGGTATTAAATTTTTTAAATACATCCCTGAATAAATGCCTCTTGGTATTGAGTACAATTCTAATCTTCTGTAACGGAATACATAAGGGTCAGTTTCCTCTCAAATCAAATATAGGGAAATGTTAAAAAAAAAAAACACGTCTATTAAAACGTTAACTTTCATTCGCTAGACATACTATACATATAGTCAAGTAATTTCAAATTACTTGGATTCAAGTGACAAACTCAAGTAACTTGTCTAATGAGAACGAGGCTTAACAGCATTTGAAGATACAGTATTATGAGCGACTTAAAAGATTTCCTTTTCGCCACTGACGAGTCAATTTTTATTATAAAGTTTAGACATTTTTTTATGAAAAAAATATTTGTAATTATATTATATGTGTTTGCCATATGCTAAATAATAAATAAGAGAAACAGCACTACCATTTCGGTTGTACGAAAAATATTGTATGTAACACGTGGCAACTGTGTAAAATAGTGTTTGTTTTATCTCGTGCTGAATAAAACATCACATTAGACTAAAAAACACTACTTTGCACACTTGTTGCATAAATAACTATTAAAAACTAATAACTTCTTTAAACTTTGTCGTTATCATACAGTTTTAAGGTCTGTAATTAACCAATATTTTATTGCTTACTATGGTGAAGGACCCCATTTCAGATAAATAAATATAATATTCGTTTCAAGAAAATACTAAATAAATATAAATATAAAGAATTTCCATAAAAAGTACATTATAAATCATTAGAGGTATTTTTATAGGTGGTCCACATTTTTGCAGGTCAAGGAAATGTTCAAACAGGAAATATTAGCTTATGTTCTATTTTTTGTCTTTGACTTTCTTTATTTGAGAGGTTATCAGAATAACACTTTTATAATGGAATTAAAAATATTTTTGCTGCCCCTAGTTGCCTAGTTTAAAATTTATAATGCCTAAGGATGATAATACAGCTAAAAGTAAGTCAAAAAGTCTTTATACGCAAAATTCAAATCTCAAAAAACAAAAGCAGCCAAAAATCAGCTGATTGTCATATTTTGAGAAATTTTTGGAAAACAAACGAGATGACTTCTTAAAGTTAAACAAAAACCCTCATTTCACCAAAGTCGTTACTCTTATAGTTATCTGATATTAATGGAAAAAATCTGATGTGGACACCACACGACTTCCTTGTACGCAAGACTAATATGAAGTATAGACTCAATTATAAAATTGCACGTATTACACGTAATTTGACACTAACATCTATTTTTTATTTTTTTGTTATTTTTTGTCCTAATCCATAGCAAGCTTCATTACAAAAAACAAAAAGTATATAAGTATTAAATTTACATTTCTCGCTTATACAAAGGGCTAATATAATAATACTTGATGTGCTAGACGCAGAATTTAATTCTATAAAACTCTTATTTGAAGCATTTATTTCTAAAATCAAAATGAAACCATTTTATTCAAGAAAAACTGTTAACTTCAGGTAATATATCACTTCCGGTTAGCCTGTTTTAGCCAAATTCTGCTATGTTATTCCAATTGATATAAAAGTCTTATATACTAAATTTGAAAAGTTTTGGATTACATTTTAATATAGTTTTTCATTAAAATCTATTATAGGCTTCAAATAAAGTACCATTTCTGGAAATTATGTAATGACCAAACAGGGAGGTGCACAACTAGATGTTATAGAAGTCCTAAATATAAAATTTCAACTTTCTACGGCTTATCGTTTTTGAGTTATGCGAGATACGTACGTACGTACAGACGTCACGACGAAATTAGTCAGAATGGATTCAGGGATGGCCAAAACGGATATTTCCGTTGAAATCTGAAAACCGAAATTTTTCGCGAATACAATCCTTTTTACTTCCTTGTACAAAGTAAAGGAAGTATTGTATTCGCGAAAAATTTCGGTTTCCAGATTTGAACGGAAATATCCATTTTGGCCATCCCTGAATCCATTTTGACTAATTTCGTCGTGACGTCTGTACGTACGTACGTACGTATCTCGCATAACTCAAAAACGGTAAGCCGTAGAAAGTTGAAATTTTGTATTTAGGACTTCTATAACATCTAGTTGTGCACCTCCCTTTTTGGTCATTACATAATTTCCAGAAAAGGTACTTTATTTGAAGCCTATAATAGATTTTAATGAAAAACTATATTAAAATATAATCCAAAACTTTTCAAATTTAGTATATAAGACTTTTATATCAATTGAAATAACATAGCAGAATTTGGTTAAAACAGGCTAACCGGAAGTGATATATTACCTGATGTTGTTAACAGTTTTTCTTGAATAAAATGGTTTCATTTTGATTTTAGAAATAAATACTTCAAATAAGAGTTTTAGAGAATTAAATTCTGCGTCTAGCACATCAAGTATTATTAAATTAGCCCTTTGTATAAGCGAGATATGTAAATTTAAAACTTATATACTTTTTGGTTTTTGTAATGAAGCTTGCTACGGATTAGGACAAAAAATAACAAAAAAAAAAATAGATGTTAATGTCAAATTACGTCAAATACGTGCAATTTTATAATTGAGTCTATACTTCATCTTCATATTGGTCTTGCGTACAAGGAAGTCGTGTGGTGTCCACATCAGATTTTTTTACTTTGTACAAGGAAGTAAAAAAACGAAAAATCAGTAAATTAGATGATCTATATCTCGGAAACAGTTGAGATTGACTTTTTGTCTTACTTTTAGTTGTGTTATCATCCCTTAAAGTTTGGTACATAAGTTGTGTTTTGTTATACACCTGTATGTACATAGGTATTATATTCGTGTATTAGAATTAGGCTACTTCACAATTTACAGCATAATATGTAATTAAAGTTTTTCTTCTACTTTCTCCAGTATGTTTCATTTTAATGCATTAAAATTTCTTTCTGTCGAAGAGAACATTTTGTTCTTCATTATCTACTGTATTTACATTGTCGCCTTCAATTTTTAAATTAGTCACAATAATTATAGGGAAACTGTCTTTCATTTAACTTTCAATTGCGTTTCTTTTCGGATCATTGTTGATTAGACTAGAAAGCATTGAACTTAAAGATAGAAAACAGAAAACTAATCCAAATTGAATATATTTTTCTTACCTTCCTCCATAGATATCCTGGGTAAGCGGCGTACTTTCATCGTCCGAAAAATTGTCGTCACTGTCATGTCGCAAGTTCGCCATATTATCTGGAAACAATAGAAACACCATCAGTACTTGTACTCATTAAAAAATACACGAAATTTAAATTATCGCAGTTTGATCAAAGAGTTTTTTAAATGCAATAAATATAATTATGCTAAGTAATAAATATGAAATAAAGTCAATTAGAAATTTTTGACAGATCATTATACTTTCGTATTGCAAAATGACTGAACTTCTTTAATGTATTTAATATAGATAATTGTATTTTTCTTTAGATTTTAGATTCAATTTAAATGAAAAGCGATACTTAAATTATTTATGTCCAATTATAATATTATTTGTAGTTATTTTAGTCACACGATATTACATTTACTTGACATTTTGCAATAATTTATTGCTACATAAATATGAGAAAATTCATAGCAAACTGAAGTATAATGGAATCTTTAAATATAATTATAGTAAAAGATACATCATTTTAAACTTATGCCTGCGAGTTATTTTAGATGTATGAGTATGTTCTGTATATCTTTTTCATAAAAATTCCATAGAAATTAGTAAAGTAAATAGACAATACTTTTAGGTTTAAATTGATCATTTATCTCACCAATGGACCTTTTCAATTTAACGGCTATCTCTTTCTATCACTGCAAAAAAGAGAAAATGGCGCGAACAACTGCCAGTTGGGCTGTGAAACGAAACGTCAAAAATATTGCAGTCATTAAAATACCTGTATTTTCGGTGAAAATTTGCATAGATAGACATTTTAACTTCAATAAAAGCTTTTCACATTTTACGTCCAATTTTTTTAGAAACAAACGCCATAGATCTCAGTTGTTCTTACTATGTGCAGATCCCCATTGCGCATATCTTCTATCTCTTTAAATTGAAAAGGTCCATTATTTACTTTTAACAAAATACCTTTTATTGTTTCAGTTGTAAGGTTATTTTATTACACGGTATTTTTAAAATAGTACCAAGTCCAGGAAGTGGTATTTTACACTTATAAAAGTAATATCACATGACCTCCTGATTTTATCGATAAATTTTTATTTTGCACGATTTTTTTGCTTAGCAACAAACACGAAAGCAAACTGCATGGTAAATCCCAACTCCGAAAGAGGAGGAGTGATTTTGCTTAAAAGCAAAAATAATTAGTGCTTAAAAATAAAAGTTTATTTGATTATTTTTTGGCATTTCTTATAAACAATTAAACGTTCCATTTTGTGTCACGTGTCTGCGTTTTAACCAATCCTGTCATTATTATATTGAAAATAAAGCTGTAGAGATTATTCCCGGGAATAATCTCTGTAGCTTTTGTTTTTTGTTGACATATGTCAGATAGTAATCAACACATAAGTAAAATGAGCGAAAAAGACCAATTTTGTGCCATTTCTGTTCATGAAACAAACCAAAAAATTATAGAAACCACTTCTATAAATACCATAATTAGTAATTGTATATTTTGATTATTTATTTTGCATTGTCAAAGTGTGTTCTAGTAGTTGTCAAAACAGACTTACCAACTGAGCCATGTAATTACGACAGTAGATAGCGTTAGAATATAGCATGACGGCCTGATTCCGTTGTTTGTTTGAGACTTGTGGATCCAAAAATAATCGAATAGTCGATTCCACCATTTTTTAAATATAATTTCATCTGAACGTATAAGTAAAACTAAGACTGTCGGTGAAAATCCTGTGAAAAAATTCCTATTAATAAGCGAGTTATGTGACGTCACGAATATAAGTTTTTATATCAACTGTTTCCTTCGTGGACCTAAATGTTCTTGAAATATATGCTATTTCTAAATTATACTTATAAAAAATAAATGAATATTATTATACTGTACAAGTCTACATGATTTATAATTGGAAGTGTATTTAAATTATTAAGTTTAATGCAAAATATTTATATTCAAATAAAAACTGTTTGAGAATTGCAGTACTGGATTCATAGCCACGCCTCCGCTATTTGAATTTCTCTACTTCTATTGGTAGTAGGCTCTTCCCCCTAACTGGGCATTCGTTATATATTTATAGGCCGTCTTTGAGTCGCCAATCAAAATAATATATATGGAATTTATATGAGTGACGAGCTGCTATAACAAAAAACCCCTTATTTCCGAAGTATTTCAATTATATCGTTTTATTTCTTTATTAATATTCATTATTAAGCATATAATCTCAATATTTTTTCCTAATATCTCTTAAATCAATTGCTCTGTAGTCCCTTATTAAATATAATTCGAGAGTTCGACAAATTAGAAAATAATTTTCCAACTTATTGCTTACGGGCTTTCGTGACTATTGCCTGGCACAATTTTTCGAAAAATCTGTCAAATTATTTTCAATTTATTCTCACTCTCTTGTTACATTATTATTATTAAAATCAGAGAGGTCGTGTGGTATTTGGTGAGATAGTTTTCCAAGACAACGCAAAATTAAACAATTTAATTATTATTTTATTTTCAAACTTGAAATATTAATTAACTGTCACACTAACAGTTATAAACAATAACACCTTTTTATTTACTTGGTAGCGGAAATTTATCGGGGTAACGGAGTTTTATCAGTATAATTCTGTTTCCATATTGGTTGAATTTTCAAGTGTTTTGTATCATGATTGGTTAAAAACTAGTCGTTAGAATTTATCTCGTTGAAAACTCCTGAATCCGGAAAAATGACTTTCCGGGGTTGGCACGTACTCTATTTTATCTACTACTCATATAATCAAAAGTAGAATAATTACTGAAATAGGATATAGGTAAGGTATATATAAAAATAAAATTAAAATATGAATATGTTTAAATTTTGTGCATTTTTATGACTCGTTAACCAGCAACGCTTATTATTTCGAGATTTTATAGTAATATATACATACTTCGTTTTTAAACTATAGTTCATATCACGTAAGAAAATAGCGTTGTTTAGATAGGGAAATAAATTCTGTTCTCTGATTGGACAGAATGCACACCTACCTGGGTTCACAAAAGCGAAAAAGAATATCACATGTCAGCTGTAAATTATCAAATAAAATCGATAGATCATACCAGGCATATTTAGAATTTACTCCTTTACACAAAAAAAAATGTTATATAAAGTATTATTTATTTTATTTAATAATTCGGAAATCTTTATTTTCTATGCAGAAAAATATATTTATTTCATTAATTTTGAACAAAAATACAATATTCAAATTTATTTAATTTATATCAAATTTCTATTGTAACCATTTTTTTTATAGTCAGAAGTGTTCTTAGATAAGAAGTGTTGTGTGAATCATAAAAATTACACAATGTATTAGTTACATAAAGTAAATTATGAATAAAAATATTCAGTTCTTACATAAAGATTTATGAAAAGTTAGATTATTTTAATGTTAAATTTTACAGTTATTAAAATATAATTTCATTAACAATAGCTAAATGTTCATAAATTTATCAGTCATTAAGATCTTGTACATATGTTTGTAGATTTCTCTTATTAACTAATTCTATAATTTATTCTTTTCAAGTATCTTTTAGTTACACCTTAATACTTATAACGATTTCACAAGTTTTACGACACAAAATATTATTTCATAATTTCTATTAAAAAATATCGAGTTTTTGCTAAAAGTCTATTGTTACGAATACGTTTAATTTACCATAACACTTCTTAACAATAAACAAAAGTATTGTTACAATGTAATTCAAAAACATTTCATTGTTTTCTGCAACAATGTATGTAGGTATGTTTGTTTATTTTTACCGAGATGAATTACTTGAATTTTATTTTCAATTTTAATTAATATTTATTAAGTACCCACAGAATTATTATATATGTTTATTTCGTTTTTCACTGTTTTGCGTATAATTATATAAAGACGTAGATATAAAATCATAATTGTAGAAAGTAAAACTTGTTACTGTTTATGAAGTTCTTATTAATTGTATTGAAGTTTCCGCAGGCCCGATCATAGCGGGTGTTCATTTTGTTCCTAAATTTTTATAAAAAAAATATTTAAGAATTTTAAAAATATCATCAACATATTAATAAAACATTATTCTTTTAAATACTTGGTTTGCTGACTGGTAAAAATATCTATCCTAATAGGTGTATAGTTTATTTTATAAAAAGACTGAGTGTACTTATGTCACTCAGTGGCGTAACTAGAAATCTTGCGCCCCTATGAGAAAATTTTCTAGGTCGCCTTGATTTACAACGCTCCAAGAAAAAAGTTAAAAGCAAAAAAAAAAAATATTAATTTTTGCATTATACGGTGGTAGTAATATTATAATCATTTTTTTACGTAATTATTAAACTTTTTCATTATTGTAATCAAATTTTCATTGTTTTAATTAAGCTTTTCTTTGTTGTAATCAACAATCTTTTGGAAAAACCTTAAGGAATATAATCAGAGGAACTTATTTTCATGAATTACCCCACTCTTGATACAGATATACATAGGTACAGGGTGTTAATCAAATAGCGGGCCATAGGTGTTCAACATTGGAAATCAGTTTTCCTTTGCGTAAAAGTTCCCAATTAATTTTAGACAAAAATGTTTCAAATATAACTTGTAGGTAGTTAAATTCTACGCCTAATTCACTAAACTTGTTTTTTTTAACACAGTATTGTGTGCTATTGTTTAGAACTATCCTCTGGTCCATTTAAGCCATTCAGTAGATGTGCTGGCATCAACACCAGTTTTGCAAAACTATATTTTATTCTTTCTAAATGAATGGCTTAAATACCCGATAAAATTATATGGGGGGGGGGGGGGGATTTTTATATAAGAACAAAGGCGGCTGATAGGTTCGGATCGGTCCTGAGTTGCCGTAAGGCCAACGCGCACTTATGCGCGGCGTGGCACGGCGCGGCGCAGCGCTGTTTTTCGCAAAATATAAAATGCATTGTTTCTTATGGAGTAACGCGCACTATTCGACGGCGCGGCGCTACGCAGCGCAGCGGCCTGTTCGGAATTCTAGCCAGACAATATTTCTGCCGAAGCCTCGCCGCCTGCGCCGCGCCGTCGATAAGTACGCTATAGGATCCACGGCGCAGACGACGGATTTCATACCCGAATGATGTGATCGGTAAAGTTCGTGCTTCCGAATATAACAAACCACGAGACTAGAGCCAACAACTATGGCTCTTCTAAATGTTGTATTCTGTTTTTAATATTTCTAACAATTGTAAAAATTGCACATTACTCATACGGAAGTATTGACGAAATTTCAATTCATCCTTCACTAAATGGCGATACAAATTGTGAAATTCACCTTCTGTATTTATTTTTTTATGTATTTCATGGATCCATTTTTTTGTTATTTTTATAATTATTTTCTTCTTCCACTGCAGCACAACAAGCAAGTAAAATAACTTCTTCTTCAGAGTCTGAAGCCATGGTACACATGAAAACGGTAGGTCGTAACTTTACGTCTTGATGATAAAAACTGCACAGCTCCGCGCTGCGCCGCGTAATAGTGCGCGTTAGTATGTCACTTTCGTCGTCCGCCGCGCGGTGGCGCTCCGCGCCTCGCCGCGTATAAGTGCGCGTTGGCCTGTAAGCTGTTTTCCGATTTTCTTATAGTAATATCGGTCCTTAATTTTAAAACAAAATACAGGATATTGTCTAACGTACTTTTTTTGAAGGAAAATAAAATAAAAACAAAACATCTTGAAAGTGGTGGCCACCCAGGCCCGGATTACCCATAAGGCCAACCTAGGCCATGGCCTAGGGCGCAAGCATGGAGGGGGCGCACATCGAGTAGTTGAAAAAATGGGAAACCGGAGAGAGAGAATAAGTTCCTGCAGTTAGCAGACGACGTAAACTGTCACACTTGCTTTAATTATAAAAAATCAGTATAGTACAGTGATTGGTAAATCCTGTTGAGCTATATGACAGTTGTCGAAGATTTTAAATAATTCTAATATTTATATACCGGTGTCTACTTTTTATGAATCTTAGCAATTACAATGGTAAAATTTTCATGACTGTAATTTCTGCCCTATGAATTTTAAGATAAAAGTATAAATACGAAAACTGTTCAGAATTAAAAACTGCATCTAATAAGTCCAAAATTATTGTTTATATACGTTTCATTCGAGAGATAGAGAAGCAAAATAAAAATTGTAATTTTTAGCTACTTACAAAAAGATGATAAATGTATTGGGATAATTTTATATGCGACAACAGTGCGTTCATATATCTACTTAACGACATGTTTTCAGAGCGTTTATGGACTCATAAAGACACCGAAATAGAAAAACATTATTAAAACTTTGTCATTGCCATTAAACATATTTCGTATGGTCCATACAGAAGTACACACTCGGTGTAAATTGAGAAGAGGGCGGGGGTGCAGTCATAAACTTTGGCCTAGGGCGTAAAAAAATGCTAATCCGGGTCTGCGGCCACCGTTCTCTATGCCTGATGCAACCGATTTCGTGCCGAATAAGACTCTTCACCTGAAGCACGGTTAGGGTGGTGTAAACATCTAGGCCCCAACTGTATGAGTACAAGTAGGAAGTGATTGTTTGAAAAGAGGAATAAAACAAAATGCGGAACAATCAATGCTGAATGCAGGTTCAGAACAAAATTAGCTCAATAGCTTCCAAATTTATGTAAGGTATAAGTATTTCTCGTAAAACACGGTACTTTTACAAAACGGTATCGCTCTAACACGATTAAGAATGTCCCCAAACCTCTTACAAATAATCTTCACATAACACGGTTTCTTGAAGAGTCAGAGTATAACATAAATGGATAAGATCAATTTCTATCCTACGACAAATAGATCTTATTTTATTTTATTTTCTAAATTTAATACAAGTATATAATCTTAAGGGTAGTGGTAATTATGAATTAAAATTTTCAAAAAAAATACATTTACATTTACGTGAATAATTTGTGGATTTTACATATTTTTAGACCCTATGGAAAGAAGAAGAGATTCACACATATCCGGCTTTGAAGATCCGTATGATATTTAAGTATAAAAATAAATTAACTTTTATGGTTAATATATTAGTTCAATAGGTATGTAAAATAATGATTTTTTAATTGTTCTTATAACAAGAATGATTATTAGTTCATTAACGCTTCCGGCATTCACGCATTCTACTATAATGCTAGTGTTACCAACTTGAGCACAAGAGCTCTTTTCTCCGAAAAATTATTTGATGTCAAACATAATTAAAAATCTATAAACATATTTATATGTACATACAGAATGTTCTAAAAATAAAGAGTAATCACCCCACACTGAGCCTGTTTCACATTTTTCAAAAAGTATTTTAAATGTAAGTTTATGCAATATTTTTTTAATAATTATTTTTTAATAATTTGTTGATATTTTTGTAAATAATTAAATAAAAAGATTGGCGCCAAAAATAGTCATGAAAAACAACCCCCATTCCTGTGTCGTAGAAGCACTTACATTACGTCATTCATAGCCAATAGAAAAACAGTTTTTCCATTACTTTCGTTTATTTTTGTTATTTAAATAAATAAACGTAGGCAATAGTTTGTCACGTGTTAATAACAAACTTCTAATTTGACATTTGACGCTGACATTTTCCATTATAAATGAGTAATAAAGTAATAATGGCTAATAGACTACACTCAAGTTAAGTGGGACAGTTTACCGAAAGTCGATAGCTGGATGGTGGCTAAATTTATATCAGAAAACGATTTTCTTTTATTCGCATCTTGTCGCATATTTATAAATTCAATAGTAGGTTTGCTCCTAGCGGCATTTTTGCAAGAAGGCACAAAACAATATTGTAAATTACTTATTTTACATTGAATTTTTTATAATCTAGCACGAAATTTCACACTTGTTTGACAACTTTGACAATATATTTATTATAACACGAAACACAAACAATTGACACTTTAAAGGGACCGATTGGAGCCGATGAAGATGTATATGCTGTGACGTCACATTCTGTTTCAGATCACGTGACTTTTTCAAAATATCCAAATTTCAAAAATTAATTGTGAAATATCTAATGGATATTTGGTGATATTTTCAAATTTGAAACAGTGCTATAACAAATAACCAATAATTGAAAATATTGAAGAAAATATGTAAATGACAGGCTTTACAATTGTTTCTATTGGCTAATTTTTTTCTTACAGAATAGGGGTGATTATTTGAGGAATGTATCAGTAATTTGTTATTCACTGTAACTTAGAAACTATCGTAATTATGTGGCTGTAATCAGGTCCGGATTACCCATAAGGCCAACCTAGGCCATGGCCTAGGGCACTGGTACGGAGGGGCGCACATCGAGTATTTGGATAAATGGGAAAACGGAAAGAGAGAATAAGTTCCTGCAGTTAGCAGACGACGTAAACGTAAACAGTCACATTTGCTTTAATTATATAAAATCTGTATAGTAGAGTGATTGGTAAATCCTGTTGAGCTATGACAGTTGTCGAAGATTTTAAATAATTCGAATATTTATATACCGGGTGTTTACTTACGAATTTTAGCAAATACAATGGTAAAATTTTCATGACTATAATTTCTGCCCTATGAATTTTAGAATAAAAGTATAAATGCGAAAACTGTTCAGAATTAAAAACTGCATGTAATAAATCCAAAATTATTGTTTACGCGCGTTTCATTCGAGAGATAGAGAAGCAAAATAAAAGTTGTAATCTTTAGCTACTTATAAAAAGATGGTAAATGTATCTTCGTCTTCGATGACTGATAATAGTAGGTATATTGAAAAACAAATTTCAATCTGTTAACCCACGAATCCATCTTTGGAAAACGAGCCGGTTCGCGGTGAGTTTTACAAAGGGCGAGTGCGATTACAGTTCTTATGAAACATGTTTTTATATTATTTTTTCTATTGGGGTAATTCTATAAATCTATATTAGATTTTTAATAAATGCGACTTGTAAAATTAGTTACGTTGGTAGTACTTCCCGCTAACAAATTGAACTTCAGGCATGAAAATTCTTTGTTTACCGACAGCTATTTGATGTTGATATGTCACTTATGTATCAGCTTTAAAAGCAGTAAGTCCTAGCACCTCTAGAAAACGAAAACAATACGTTTATAGATCTTCTTAACATGTTTTCAGAACATTTATAGACTGATAAAGGCACCGATATAGAACTAAATTTTAATGAAAGCATTGTTAAAACTCGGTATATATTGTGAAGGGGTGGAGGAAGGGGGTGCAGTCATGAATTCTGGCCTAGGGCGTAAAGAAATACTAATCCGGGCCTCGCTGTAATAAATTGGGATTTACTCTTACTTTATGAAGTTGTTCTTGTTTAAAATTAAACGATTATATAAACTCAGAATTAGCCGATTTGCTTTTAATACGGACCTGGTGGTAATTCATTGAAGGCAATCAGGCAGAAAAATGTCCGTATCCATTGACGTCGGCTTCGAGACAGTGGAACATGTTGGGGACTCCAAAAAGGGGTAACTCCTGATGATACTGAGAAATAAATTTTGAATTTCCACAGTGATAAAAAAATTGAGTATCGCCGTTTGAAGCAAAAGAAAAAAATGCCCTAAAGAGGTGCAAACGAAGATCAAGTATACTGCAAAATTTACACTTTTGCCTATGTTTACCTATGCATTTTTTTTCTCAAATAAGCAAACATCATTAAAATTGTGTCCTAATAGGGCAACTTTTGTTTAATTTAAGCAAGTTCGTATGTCTTACCGTGTCCAGATCCTATTGAAACAAATTAATATAAATTGTGAATGTCTAAACGCAAAAATCTCAACAACCGTAGCCTTCTTGAATCGATTCTCTTTTTTTTTCAACAATTTCTGTCCATTGCCTAGTAACCTTCTTCTCACTTGATTTTTTTATTTTATATATTTTAATATCGACAGTTCCTAATAGTATAGTTTGGTTAACATAATTTGGCGATTGGCTTCTTAGCAGGTATTCCGCAAGAGAATTAAAGAAATTTATGGGGTCATACTTACCAGGGTACTACTTGACAATATCTATATTTTTCTCTAGAGTTTTTCATAAAGGGATACATATAATATCAAAATTTTGCAGGATAAGAAATATTTTATTTTGATACAATAAAACATTTGTTGACAAAAAACCTTATTATTGACAAAAAATCTCGAGAAAGAAAATGTAAAATTACTATAATCCTTTTCTGTACACAATACCTGCCAAGTTGAACC
>OY720454.1:51224453-51731953 GCA_963082715.1 Harpalus rubripes
ATATGTATTTAAAATGGTTTGTAAGTATAAGAATTTAGCATGACACCAGTTTTCCTCAGATATTATTACGCCCATAAAACTGTAGACATCTATAAAATAAAATTTTGAATTTTTGGGAGCAAAAATTTTTAAATTTACGGTTTTGGTCCCAGAATAAACTTAATATAAAGATTCTGATACTAAGTAGTAATTCTTTACGAATTCCTATATTATCAACAATAACAATGCCTGCATTTATCTGGTAATACCTGAAATTAATATAGAATAGTAAGATAATACTTATGTATATTTGAATACCCCCTATTTCTTTTGAGGGTTACCCAAGGTAATTGTTAGGTACGTTTTAATCGGTGTTAGGTACAAGTTATTTTGAGCTTCACCAAAAGATCAAAATTTTGTAATGAAATATAAATCTTTTAAAAATAGAACTATGTATTTTTTTCAGAAACCGTCAATAAACTGGATTTTAATGGTTATTTTCAAAGTTAATACGTTACAGGGTACAGTAAAAGTATGTAGTGGGATAATGTGCACATCGTCCCAACATGTAAGTACATGTACTGTAACACATACACATTTATAGTACTAGTCGTATAAAATTTAACCCGACTATTTTGAGTACTGTAATCGAAAATTTTGCCATACACAATTTGATGTTTACAATACAATTGTCAAATATTACATTATAAAATTACGAATTTATAAATTACTTTTAATTCATATCGATTTCGGGCTTCCAGTCCTTGTCTGCGTCGTATTGGAATATTTCTGCTCGTCCTGTAAAAGATCACTTTCCTGACTTATTAATATGAAATTTTATTAAATGCAATATTTCTTTAAATCATATCTACTTAATAATCGAGTTAATAACTTTTAATTTTACAATATTTTTCAGATTCTCATAAATCATATCTAATATAAAGAAGACATCAAAATGTCATCGTTTGATATCGTTTTTATATCTTGTTTTTATTATTTTGGTGTCGATTACCAAACGCACGACCAAAAGTAAAGTTTTCGTTTCGGTTTCACAACCACAACAAATTTGTAACAATACTAGTCTGGAGCGATTTCGACTTTTACTCGTACGTAGCTGGCTAAATTTGTCGTAGGTTCGTTGTAGGCATGTCTAATGTCAGTTTTAATAGTTCATGCGTGGGTAGAAATAGTAATTGTTAATGTAGGAAATGAATTAAAAGTGTAAACTAAAATCTGAAGGTCTATCTGTGACCTTTTGATTGACAGAAATTTTGATTGTGAAAGTGGTTGTTATTGAAAGAAATGTTAAATGTAACATTTAGAGTACTTAAGATTGTATGGACTAATAACAATGTACAATGTACATATTTGTTCAATGCTAATGCATTTTTAATTAACTAATTTTTCTTTTTCAAATGTTTTATGTTACTCAATATATCATAAATGTATGATATTGGAGAAAAAATGGATAAATGTCAGTCGTTTATTATATAAAACGACAGATTGATATTGAAAGACGACTCATGTAACAATATGTCAAAATTTTATATAAATAAAAAACTCTTCCTTTGACATTTAAATATGGCACATTATTTCTTTAATTATATAAGTAATATTAAAAATGCTTTTTCTACACATATTATTTGCATACAAATTTTATAAAATAAACAAAACTTTTTATAACTGCATATAATTAAATATATAAATATACTTTTTTTACCGGATTTATTTCTTATATTGCACAGGCCGAATATTTTTGAAGGCCAGTAATGCATCTGTATTGGAATATTTGTAGTAAAATTGAAGTACCTACTATACAGTTATTTAATAAAAAGAAATAGATTGAACAAAATCAGTTTCTCGGCATGATTTAGTAGCCTATTAAGTTTATTCGAAAAACAAAAGCATATCTGAGATATGCCCCTAAAGACGCACAAAAAATTCCATATTTAACTGTAAATAGTCGAAGTTCGTAGTTTAGTTAGCATATAGTTTTCGAGATTTCAGTGGCGGTAATTTTATAATAAATTTTTATAAACAGTTATAGAGAAATTAATTATACCCTGTACAATTAACATCTGTAATATGCATTTCCAAAAATGAGGTTCGACAATTAAAGGAAATCTGAGTCAAACAGCATATATTTTATTCTCTTACAACACCGACGTTTCGGTTCACTCTTGTATCTTCTTCTGGGTAAGAAAGATCTTACAAAGTATTACATCTTATGTTTTTGGGCTGGTGATATGTCAATTTAAGATTATTTTCAACACAAGAATTAGCAAAATGTTTACATATTTTAGGGCTAAATCTTTAATTGTTGTAACTTAAATAACTAAATATTATCATAAAAATAATAATATGCTATCATTACTGACATCTCGTATAGATTAATTATAAGTTCCAACTTTAAGACTAGTTTGTTTTGTAACTACAACTAATTTTACGTGATACAATTGAGTTTCCGCCATCTGCCATTAAAAATATGCGAAAGTATATAACTAATGTTTGTATGATATAAATTCAATAAATATAAAATAATTACGCATTTTAAACTCAAATGTAAGTAATTATAATTAAACTTGAAATGCAAAACCGATAAAAATATATGTTCATTTTTTTAGGTTATTTAATATAGAATAAATTGTAGAGAAATATACGAATAATTTATGGAGAAGTCGGTACAATTTTTTTTGGGTATCACACGCTCAGAAACTGTTTTGCGAGATCTCGTCAAAATAAACTCGGTCTCGCAAATGTTCAGTTTCTGCTTAGGCCCACTTTTACAATTGATGGATAAACTATGGTATAGCTATCGGAGGTATAACTTTATCCTAGCAATTATACGTTCGATAAACAAGACTGTCTTTTACAATGCATTTTTATCTGTCAGATAGTTATACCAGGAATTACGTTAAATCACTCTAGGCTGGTATTGCCACAATAAAATTATCTTCTTGTTAGACTGTTTCTTCAATATTGTTATTATTTCTGCCTTCTAATTTGCATTTTTAACGATGTTAGATAATATAAATGTTATTTTTGATTCGAACAGTGATGTTGTAATACTTGATTGACATCTGTCAAACGTATAAATAACAAAACATCATTTGTGTTTACGTCGTATCCATAAGAACCAGGGATAAAGTTATCCGACGTTTATACCACCGATTTCCATGGGATAAGAAATACTGGTGTTTATTCTATCTGAGGTTTATCCGCGGTTTGTAAAATACAATTTCCAATTTTATACCTGGTATAGCGTTATACGAGGTTTGTCTAATGATTGTAAAAGTGGCCCTTTAGTGATACAAATGACTATTATGAAATAAGAGAAATATGAAAAATTGAAAATGAACAAGAGGAAATAATATAAATAGCAAAATATAAAATAAACAATGCAAAAAAAAATTGATTCCTCTGATTCGTTAACTCGTACATATAAAATGCTGTCTTCTAATGTGAAGTAAATTTTTTCAAAACCATTTTTCATAACATAATTCAATATTATTTGTTCTTTCTTCGTTATAACTATAAAAAGATTCAATAAACTTGTACAATTTTCATTTAACAGTGTCAGCTGTCAGACGTTAGGAAATGCTTAGCGATTTGGGCCTCGGAAAACAGATACCTAGCTAAGTAATTCCTTAATCGAGATAGGCAATGCTTAGCGGTTGGTGAAAACGAAATTTTTCTGTATAATGCCTATGTGGTGCACATCGGGTATTACTTAAATTTTAGGAATCCGTGGTAAAATCGGCCACTAATCTCATAAATTATGAGTCATAATGTACATATATGAAATCGAAATCTGTCTCGAAATTTTAGCCCGTTGTAGTAAATTGGTAAACAGATTTTTATATTGCGGAAATTATTAAAATTAAGAATGCATATTAGCAAGTAAAACGGTACTTCGGTACTTGAAAAACACAAACCACAAAAATTACATAAAAGGCCTCTATAAATAGATATTACAAACATATATGACTTTAACTATAAAAGCATTTGGAACTACAGTTATTGAGGTAATCGTATATTAGACATACAAGGATATTTTAGGAAGAGTTGATTTATTACATGTACGTTATATGTTACATACTTTCTATTTATTTGAACTACTGTGTAGAAACTTGCTTTATAGCCCTATAAATTTAGATTGGCATTACAATGAACATTTTATTTTACATATTTCTATTACTGCTACAAATCATCTTTACCTACGAGTATAAGTTATAACCACTCAAACATCAGCTTGTACAAATTCCTTAAATTCTTCTCGCAATGACTTCATTCTTCATTAGTTAATCCCCAAATTGTCACCTCACTTTGTACATTAATCTCTCGTTGGTTTCCGAGCCCATCCAAAAGTGATAATCACAAATCACGAAACAAATGTGAGGGAATAAAAAAGAAAGAAGGTCGGTAACCAATCGCGGAACAGGGTTCCAGACTTGGTAACAGTTCACTAACCCGCGCATTGTGTGTGTACTCTACGAGCCGGACACCAAGTGAATACCAAAGCGTCCGCACCGCTTGCTATGGGATGGAATAAATGTCTCTATATGTGTTTGGAAATCGAGAAAAGAAGTTTCTTTTTTAGTTTGTATTGTCAACCTGTTCCTCTTCGAAAAGCTTGCAGTTAGTTAGTACGAGATTTGATAAAAATAACTAATAATTTGTTTCAAAAACTAATAATTTATTTACAAAGAATAGTATATTCTATAACTAGTATGGAATAGCTCATTTCCGTGCGAGCCGAGTGGCGAAATAGTATATTCTACAACAAGTATTGGAATGGCCCATGTTCCACACGAGCAAAAAGTTTGTGGTTCGAGCCGAAGGGAAGGACTACGGTTTGCGAGTGTGGATTATGTTATTCCAAACGTGTTGTAGGCTATACTTTCTCCAACAAGATTTGAGAAATTATACAAAAGATAAAATATTTTTTTAACGCCAGTCAATAAACAGCATTTATAGATGTCTTTTACTTTTTGCGTAATAACTGGTCCAATGTATCAATAGCATCTTCATTGCCACTTGACATTTTTCTCATACAAAATGTTATTTAGTCAGTTTCTCAGTAACATATTATTATTTGGATAAACTTACTGCTCTAGAGATCTCCAAAAATCTGTAAAGGTTAACAGAAAACTCTGAAATAAATAAATATAAAACAAAGAGTCATGTGCGGATAAACAGATTCTGATTTGTCGAAAGCCGTGTGGAATTATTCCAAACGGCATACGGAATTATACCAAATGGTTTGATGGAATAATATTGATTCCAACATAACTTTTGGTTGTGGAATGTGTAGTTTTCAAAATAGTGTTGGAGAAATAGTATTCCTCATGAGTTTTAGACTATACTTTCTCTAACACTATTTAAAAATAGTATATTCTATAACTAGTGCGGAAGACAATTTCCGCGCGAGCGAAAAGCTTGTAGGTCGAACCGTAGGCGAGGTCTACGGTTTCGCGAGCGATGGAAATACTATTCCATATGAGTTTTAGACTATACTTTCTCTAACACTATTCCAAAAATATATTTTGCTCATCACTTGACATTTTCGCTGAAAATAAAATATTATTGGTATGTTACAAAAGCAATAATTTTTTATTTAATTTACCAAGTGAAAAAAAGAAACAAAGCGCCAAACAAAGCCAGCTTGATTTTTAAAACAATTGCGTTTTCCCATGTATTTTAAATTGGTGAATTGAAAAACTAGTGAGCTTTGATATTCTGTAACAAGTGTTACTGAATGTCTTCATTCTCTAACAGTTTTCAGTTACAGAATATGTGAATTTCATAGTAGTGTTAGAGAAAATATTTTCCTTTTCACTTGACATTTTTGTTAAAAATAATAAAATATTATTGGTATGTTACAAAAGCCATAATTTGTTACCCTATAAAAAACTTCAAAAAGCGTAAAACAAGGCTTATATTACTTTAGTAAAAAAATTCTTTTATAATTTGACAGTTGATGCATTTGAGATGAGATGACAAACGTGTCAAGCAAAGCTGAGTTGATTTTGAAAACAATTGTGTTTTCGCATGTATAGTTTCTATTTTGTTTCTTTAATATGTACTTTATGAATAGTGATGCACGACGAAGCGAGAGTACTCTCGCATCTCGTCTCGTCTCGCTGCATTATGCGAGACGAGAACGAGAGCGAGATTGCAATTTAAAATTCGAGACGAGATCGATATAACAACTGCGAGAAGCGAGAAATCTCGCGAGAAAAATGCACCGTACAGGAAGTGGAGTCAACGGTAATTCGTGCATAGAACACGTGAATGTGAAAATTATATGAATTGACTATATTTTTTTGAGCCTATCTTGAGTCGAATGATATCGGCCGCAGAGCGAGGAAATGCAAAATAAAGACTAAATTGATTTTGCATCTAATAGAACTAGTTTTTCTCCAACATTTCAGTCCCTAATTCATCTCAGTTAAAACTACGGTTAATAAAATTCTTGTCGTCCTTGAAAAGTAAAGGATCTTCTATTATGCGTCGATAGGAGCCAACACGGAGTGAAGCGGAGTGATTGGTTGCCAGCGGGCTCCCAGTGTAGCGTTTTTTATGAGTAAATCTTACTTAAATAGTGGCATATAGATAACGATAAAGTGTGGAAACTTTTAGTTACAAAAAATATTTTTTTAATGTTTAATTAGTTTTACTGATGACAGAATGTATTAACAGATGTTCGTATTGAAATTATTTGGTGACTAGAATTTAGTGTTTCATCTTTTTATTATAGTTATACGACTGTAGATACACGGAAGACGAAACGATTGGTGCGAACTTGTCTTTTGTAGTTCAACTGATACGTAAATACCGAGGTAAATACGTAGTGCGCATGCGCTTATTTTTACAGCGAGACTCTCGCGCGAGAACGAGATGAGACCCAAAAAAATGTGCGAGAACGAGAGCGAGATCGAGATTGCAGATCCGAAAACGAGACGAGATCGATATTTTATATTTCTCGTCTCGTCTCGTCTCGCGTGCTTCACTATTTATGAAACTCATTTGGATGTCATAAAGTACGTCTTCATTGAGTTTCATAAAGTACATATTAAAGAACCAAAATAGAAATTCCTACAAATGAAATAACATATATATTTTTTTAAATTGTAACAAAAGGATCAAAAAAAGAAAAAATATTATCAAATGCACGTTTCATAAGACATTGCAGCACATTTGACCCCATAGAAAACTCGCGGCAAGCCGCTCGTTTCTAACAAAGACGTGTTCGCTAAAATTATGTCTTATGAAACTTGTATTTTAATATACTTTTAAATAGTTGAACTGAAAAACTAGTGGGCTTTGATTATTCTGTAACAGTATGACAGAATGTGCTCATTCATAGTTTTCAGTTACAGACTGTGTGATTTCCATCGTATAGTGTTAGAGAAGTATTTTTCTCTAATATCCATAGACGTCACCGGAATATTTTTAAATGTTTGTCATTTTTTCATAGATGGTAGATGTTCTAGGCTTCTAGTACGCCCGACACACTTATCGTCTCCCTTGTCTTCACGGCTCTCTTTAGAAGGTTTTTGCTATTCAAAAACCCTTGGTTTCGACGTAGCGTTTTCGCTAAAATACACGTTATACTATTTTGAAGAAAATAATGAATTCAGAATCTTTGTTACGTCATTTTTAAGTGTGTCACAAAATGCTTTGTCAAGCAATCTACTCGTTCAATACGAACGAAACCTGACGTACACCTCACATACCATTGTGCGTTGTACTAAGGTGATAAAAAATGAGCTTATTCGAAAACAAATAACGCGCGAAATTCAAAAATTCTTGTTAAAACATTATTTTAGTCAAAGAAAATTGCTCTCATAATAATTAATGCTTGTTTCCTAAATAATTTTTATAATAAGTTTCACTTTTCAAAGTTTCTGATTTGTTTCAAAGTGGAGCACAGAAAATAGCACTTTTTGTTTTCCCAATATGTTATTTAAGTTTACGTTGTTATTCGTGGTAAATCTGAACTAAGTACCGAGTATTCATTTTGTATAATCCGTAACGAAACTAAAAAACTGTGCTAGATAGTATTTTGTACATATTCCTGTTTAAGCTTACAATTTTATGACTTATAATTTACCCATAGCTAAAGTAGTTAGGCACATAGTTACGTTTTGGAAAGCAGTCTTTTGTATTTCATACATTTATGACAAAGCGATACAACAACACTATAAAGAACCATTGTAAAACACTGCATTGTTGTAGGTACAGATTTGTGTAGAATTTTTTATTACTTATTGCTACATATTGCATTATAACAAAACATAAGGTTTTTCTCAAATGTACACAAAATAATTTTCGTATTTGTTTTTACAGGATAACAGTTTATCTTTAATATATGAATATCAAAATCTAGGCTAACTGCAAAAATCCTAACTAGCTTATTACACGTATACAGGGTGATTTTTTTCAAGGTGTACATAGGAGATTAAAATGGGAAATCAGTTTTTTACAAACCGTTGTCCCCTATTTTAACTTACGGCAATGCTTGTGGTGCTTGTACAAAGAAAAAAATTTCTCCGTCCGAAAATAGCACATACATGGAAATTATCCAATAGTTTAGGCCAATAATTAATTTAAAAATCTGATGTGGCCAGCACATTACCTTCCGTTAGTTATATGAGGTATGTATTTACGAAAATTCTACCGGTGAACTGTTACCGGTAAACAGCTTTTATCAGTTTATAGCTACCGGAATCGATATTTTAAGAATGCAAGTGGTAGACAGGGTAGATCCATAACCTACGAAAAAATTTGAAAATTTAAAACAGGTTACAAATTTGACGTAGTTAACAAAATGAGCAGAGTCCTACTTTGCACGCATTTCCACTTTTACCGCGCACGTTTCGCTTTGCATCACTACCTTTTTTGAGATTAGATACTTTTTACCACTCGTGTTTCCGAACACAGTCGGTAGATACGATATCTACCGGCAGAATTTTCGTAAATGCGTATATATTTTCTATAAAATCCATACATAAAGTTCCTTGCAAAAGATTATAAATTTCTTGTATGTACGTTACCTTTCGACAGTTGTATGTATTTTATACAAATTTCATACAGAAAATTTCGAGCAAAAAGATCCTAACACAAATATACTACGAATATGTCAATTTCACTTGACACTGACATCTTTCAATCAGAATTTTCTTAATATAGTAGCTGTTTCCATAGCTATGGCTACTTTATGAAATTTAATTTCTTTATAATTTTATAACTCTAAATCCATTTAATATGAAGTATAAAATGTAGTCAAATCGTATAGAGAATACAATGCTCTTTAATATTTATAATAACATTAAATGTGAAAAAATGATATTTAACATCGTTTTTTCAAGAAAAACTGTTAAAATCTGCAAATGAGGGTACTTCCGGTTGACCAATTATAACCAAAATCTAATCAGCTCTTCATATGGATGCAACGAAGAGAAATACGAAAGAATTATAATTTTTGGAATTGTAGTATTAGAGTTATCGTAGACGAAAATTTTGTTACACACACACACACATCCACACACACACACACACATACAGACATCATCGTAAAAATAGTAAAATCGTATTCTAGGGACCCTAAAACGTGCTTATTCATCAAAAACTCACCACCGAATTTTTTGATCAAAGACAATACCTTCCTTACCTGAAGGTGACGGAAGGTAAAAATTATTCATTTTCCAGGTCGCGAAACAGGGGAACCGGGTTCGATCCCGACCGACGTCAAATATTTTGAATTTTAAATGGCACAAAATTGACCCCTGTGGTGCAGTCCCCACGCCAGCAATGAGTGCCCGTAAGGTGACGCCTGGTAAACGCCCGCACGGTGCAAATATTTCATCATTACCGCTATCTGTGTACAAAGCAGATTGGCACACCCAGCAATGGGTAATAAGCCGTGATCACGGTGTAGTATCTATAGGTGAGTGCACGACGTATTCCAATACATTACGAAGAATGGCTAACTAACTGGGCTAGTTCATACAGTGGGCCGCTAGATGTCAGGTTTTGTTGCGACCCGGTTTTTACACAAAATATTTAAAATATTAAATTATTCATATATAACACATAATATGCTATATTTTCAATCATTACCTTTTATCTTTTGTCAGTTCTATGTCTGTATATTGTACAAATTCCATACAGAAAGGTTTCTATATTTCCAGTAAAATTATAAAACAAAAAACAACATATGTCAAAGTCACTTGACATTGACACCTTTCAATCAGAAATTTATCTTAGTACCTGTTTCTGGGGTTATAATGTAGCTGCCTACCGCAAAATTGTACATTTTGGCACCTTAAAAAGACTATATTTCTCTTTATTTGATCCATACCCTGTTGTACATCTTGTAGCAAAACATTCTCTGTCAAATGGTAACGGGTCGCGTTAGCACCATTTTGTTTCCCAGTTACTTAGCTATGTCAACGCATCTCGTGCTCTCACCTATAGATACTACACCGTGGCCGTGATGATATGTTTATTTATTTATTTTCCTATTAATAGCAATAGCCACGCCAAATTTGAATAAAAAGATAAACATATGCTTGACACTACTACACAATTTTAAATAGTAAAGTACCTTAGCGTCAACACCCTGTATATATAATTATTAAGAAGGAACAGTTGTCAAGCATTTATTTATTGTACATGTTCTGAAATTTCCCTGGAATTTATTTTTCCAACATAATGATCGCGGAAGGAAGAATATTGCAGTTTATTATTATAATATTAGTGCAATAAAAAGGAGAAAACACGATTTAAATACAAAATTACTTTTAATTATTACAAATATTGTAAAATGGACATTAAATAACGTGTTAAAAAGGAAACTACTTGTTGCTAATACATAAGGATGTAAAGAAGAGAAACTAGAATAACTACTTTTGATCTATAAACAAGTACTTGCAAACGTAATTTAACAGTTTATGTTTACTAATTAATTCATAATAGCTTTTAATTAATGTTAGAATCTGCAGGAGAGATGATTCACATATCTATTCAACCTTTTAGCTAAAGAGTAAAACAAGAAGAAATCCTGGTTTTTATAGTTGATGGTATCCTGTTCAAATACAAATACAAGCAATTTATAGGTTTTCAGACACATGTACAAATATGTTTTATTTCTCCTTTCTCCAATACAAACGTGCGTGAATCAGCCAGTTTTATGTGTCACACATCGTAAAATTAAATAGGCATTAAATTACTCTTCAAATTCATTTACGAGATATTAGAATACAGTAAGGCCCGCTATTTTAATCTTCGGTTAAACAGCCTGTTACTTTAACAGTCATTCAAAAAAAAAATCTGATGTGGCCAGCACATAACCTCTCGCCAGATATTTTACCTGGTTGTACGCATAAAACGAAAAATATTTTTAAATACAAATACATATATTCATGTCTTACTACAAAATAATTATTTTAATATAAATTATGTACAATACATACATTTTCTTTATATTCAATATCCTGATTTTTTTTCTACTTTCCTTTTCTTTTTCTTTTATTCGTCATTTTTCGCAAATTCCTTTTATATTCTTTTTTATGTATATTCTTTTGCGTTGTTGACTTTTTATTTAATTTCTTAATCCTCATAATGATGTACAAATATTTTTAACGTGGCATACAAATATTTTTGACAGTGACATTTATGTGTGAATTACAAACATTTGAATTTCTTGCCTTGAAGTAGTTTAATCTAAGAATTTTTACATCAAATTATTTTATATGCTTTTCTTTATATCTAAATCTATAGAAGATATAATAATGAATTTATATTTATCGAATAAAGAATTTAACGCTCTTTAATATAAGTATTTACATAAATTTTCGATAAATAATATTTAGATGATTTTTTTCTTGTAACTACTACTTCCGGTTGTCCAATTGTTACCAAAACTGACTCGACTCTTCCCATTATTGTTAGATTGAGGAATCTGTAGTTAAAAATGTATTAAGTCTTATAGTATTTGAGTTATGGTGAATCCAACATCCACACACACACACATCCACACACACACATCCACACACACACACACTCACACACATACGGACATCATCGTAAAAATGTTATAATCGGATTCTAGGGACCTTAAAACGTGCTTATTCACTAAAATCTGGATATGCGATTTTTAGCATGAATACAATACCTCTCTTAGCGAGAGGTAAAAACAGCTTCGATATCATAAAAAAGTCACATTGTTCTTTTAACCGACAGTTAAGCATAGGCGCCGACTTTTCAATTTTCGTGTGGGGGCTAAAATGGGTCAACCGATAATTTACCAAATAAGAACTTTATTTCTTAAAATTGGAACATAAATAAAATTGTGCAAAAGATGCGAATTTATCATATGACTTAAAAATGTCTACTTAATTCTTAAAAAATATTGACTTTTTTTAAATTTACGGCGAAACTCAACATAAGATATATAGAGCATAAATTTCAATTGTATGTATGTTGAAAATATATACAGAGTGATCAAAAATGCCTGAAGTGTGCCGCTCCATACAATTTTGATATTTGCCGCTTAGATAGTATGACGGCATTACTATTTCCTTGGGCGTACCTTTCGAATTTGGCAGCAGTCATAATAATAATCTCAAGAACCGAGTTATGGGTGGTATTAATAAAAATAAGTAAATGCTTATACTGACAGTTTTTTAAGTAAGTGCTTATATCCGTATTAATAAAGTGTCAGTAAAAGCTGATGCTATAAGAAAATACTTATTTGACAAAAGTATGTACTTATACTTATAATCAAAATAAGTAATTACATAAAACTGTATTAATAAAATGGAGTTGATTCTTATAGAATTAAGTATTTACTTAGACATTTATAAGTATGATATTTATCATGCTTATGGAAGACCGAACAAAAATTTAAAAGATTATATTAATTTAAAAAACATGTTCTACACCGTATGAGTCCGTAAAAATTATAAAATTTGTAGGGAAAATCCCAGTGAACAAAATTTTGTCAAATTATATGGCTTAACACACGAAAGTGTAGAATGGCTACCAGAACTTTGTCTTGGCGTTAACAATGAATCCAGAGATGGTGATCTGTGTTCATTTATTAAATGATATTATTTTTAAGATATGTTGCCGACCAGTGACGAATAAACCTTGTTTGCGTCACAAGCCCATGCACCGTTTGCAGCGTTGATACCCTGACTACGTACGATTTTTGCGCCACTGTTCCGGCCTTGTTAAATACAGATCTAAAAAAATTATAACTGCGGGACCTTATTTTAAAAAGCTTTGAGTCGCTGTTTTCAAACTAAACATTTTTAAAATTTCAAAAATTGATATAGAACTGAATTCCAGATTAGTTTGTCAACTTCCAATAAATAGATATAAAATGAACTGTCAACAAATGTCAAAATTTTATTTTTTTACAAACACACAGCTTACTTCTGAATTTCATATGTAAGTACATACTTATAAGTAAGTAAATATTTACTATAAGTATCAGCATCTGGTTATTAATATGAAAATAAGTATTTACTTTTACTTCTTGCTGATACTGATAAGTAAATGCTAGTACTTGTAAGTACATACTTATAAGTATTTACTTATTTTTATTAATACGACCCATTTATAATCATAAAAATATTTTAATATCACCATATCACCATATCACCCACCCCAAAATCATTAAAGAAAGTGCAAATCATATTCTAATATTATTTTACAGTTATTCGCAAAAGAAAACAATAAAATTTGCAATTTTGTATTTGTATCTCTTAAAGTTCTCTACATCTTCATGCAGGTCGTGTTGTCTGATGTGTGGAACATGTTATAAATATAAAACGTAATATATGTGTTAACAGCAACGAAACTTTATTTTAGAGAGCGTTTGAGTGTTATCAAATTGAGTAGTAGGCGTTCTCTGGGTAGAGGCTACAAAGATCAATGTCTTAATCCTGCCATATTTTTACATTATAATTTATTGTTAGACTCAATTTTATTCGCGATAAATCGCAGTTTGGCGTAGGACTTTCGATCAAACAACACTAACGGCAGTTATTCTGACCTTTATTATAGGCGAGCCGCACCTACATCTACGACACATACTGTTTTTGTTGAAACATTTGCCAACTTCGTAACCACGCCTAGATTTGCAGGATACCAGTTCCTGCATAAATGTAGCGTTTAGCTTGCACATGATTTTAATGTTCACTCCCATACTAGTCAAAGATATAAATTGCCTGGAGAGATATTAGCGTTGATTGCAAATTATTATACAGTCACTACGCCCAAGTTTAAGTCAAGTTTGTGATTTATTTATAACTATGTTTATGTTTCAAAACAAACAACCCAATTTTGTATTAGTAATCTAATTAATTTTAAGAAACTCATGCATATGTGATAACTGATAATTTTCATATATTTACAAATAGAAAGCTCCAGGGACTGAAATGTCTATCAATTAAATATAAATTTTAAAATTATTGATAGGAGTATTTTAGGGTCTATGGTTTATATTGTGATAAATTCTGATAATTATACAATATTTATCTCACTAAAGTATTATGAACTGTTTATTGCTAGGATTCGGTGTATATAAACATATCTATAACAACCGGGGCATTATATTGAGGGCATAATAGTTCATTGTTCCCTTATTATAATCCGATCATCGTTTATAACTTTAAATTAGAAATAATATGAACGGTATATAATGAAAATTATTTTCTTTTTAATTATAATTCATTGCGATAATAATATGGATTGATTACAACAATTAATGCATTAATTGATTACAACAATTAATGTAAGAAAACATTTTTAATTTAATTATAATACTTAAAATTGATTATGAAAAGGGCCTTAAAAAGCAATTTACTTTCACCACACATGTAAATAGTAAGTACGTCGATTTGCAGACTGCAATGTTTCGCATTGATTTTTGACGGATGACGGATCACTAATTTTTTTGGTGAGGATATTTATCCACGTTTGAATTCATTTTTGATATTATTTACCGTCACATGTGACACATCCAAAGCAGTACAAACTCTCGAAAATATAATAATTTTCAGAAATAAGTGCATAAGAAATAAAGAACTAAGATCTGTCATGTTAAAACGAACCTCAAAATATAAGACTTACATCTTCTACAGACGCGAATGGCATAATTAGGGGAACATTTATGCGTTTTACTTCCTCAATGTATCTATGCAGAAGCATTCAAAATAATTTTTTTTCAAACGTCGTAGAAATGGCATTTTTTGTTACTTGATTCACAAGGTAGAAATAAAATATATAAATATCCATAGAAACTACATAGAAATAGCGAATAAAAAGAAAAGTAGTGCGTTTGAAAAAAAAAATTAATATGTCATTCGGAATAAAAGTGTCTTTGTGTGCCTCGGTCCTCGCATGCAATTGTCCGACTCGCCTCGCTCGTCGTGCAAAATTCCATGGTCGCCAGACAAATTATCACTTTTAAGGCCTGTGTCCACGATGCTAGAAATCGTTCCGAGTTATCGATCACATTTTTTGATCATAAACATTGAACTTGTATGACTACATATGTCAGGTTGGTCGAATTTTTGAAGTTAGTTTCAGCCATTTCTACCAATACTGCAAAAACTAATAAAAATAAAATATAAAAATTATCCCGTCAGTAAGTAAATTAAATTTTTACAACGAATATATTAATTTATTTATAAGTAATTATTTATAATCAACATCAAAAAGGAGTAAAATTATGTAATATTTTATAACCTTATCATTTTCAAGCTTATCAAACATCAAACGTCAAGATTTTAAATTGGTAACAGTTAAATGAAATTAGCAACTTGTACGAAAAAATGGGACAGAACACATTTTTCCATTCTAGTATTCTATTCGATTTTTGCGTCCGAGTTGGTAGTGTCCACGATCCGAGATATCGAATTGCGAGCTATATCCGAGAACTCGGATCGATTTCTAGGATCGTGGACACAGGCCTTTACTCCTAACAACACAATATACTATTTTACACCGTTTCGATAAAATATCTTCTGAAACATCAAATTCACCCATTCCATCATCTCCAACGATATAGAACGTTGATGTTTTAAAAATATATAAATGTTGATAATAAATATGACAATTAAACAACATCCTTAGCATTGCCAAAGCTTAAGCATTATTGTAATCAAAATTATTATAAATGAAAACTTATTTCACATATTTTAGTGAGACCTAAAATATTGTATGCACCACGAGCGTTATAGTATGACTAGCGAATGAAAGTTGACTTTTAGATTATTTAAGAGCTGTGGTTTCTTTTTAAAACATTTCCCTATATTTGATTTGGAAGGACACTGATCCTTATGTATTCCGTTACAGAAGATTAGAATTGTTCTCAACACCAGGACGCATTTAAAATGACCTCAGCAACAGGATTCAGGGATGTATTTAAAAAATTTAATATGGCAAATTCTAATTTGTTCGTCTCAGGTGTGTAAGCAACCTTCGAGTCGGAATTACTGGCAGATGAAATTATTATTAATCCTATTTCATAGAATTGCCAAACTAAATAGTTTAAAGATCAAAATATTTTGTTATAATCAACATAAACGAAAAATGTTTAAAATATTTTAAACGCTCCCCTGTTTTGATATTCAGTTACCATAGTCAGCCATCTATTTTCAGCCAGTAATGTATTTCTGTGTTTTCCTGGTCCAGTATTTAAATGGGTTCATGCAAAAATTTCATACCTGAATATTTCGTACAATTCTATTCTTCTATAGGGTTTCAAAAGAAACCACATCTATAAAATAATTTAAACGTCAATGATAATGCCCATCGGATGACATCTATTCCTCGGGCCAAACGCCCTCGGGCTAGATTCTCGTCGGCCTCCTGGCATTATTATCATCGTAACGCCCTTGGTAGATAAAATACTATAATCACAGTGACTGATATGATTTAGACCTAAAAAATGCCCGGTCCTTATTTATCAATACCGCCCGATTTAATCATACTGTCCATAACGTTGTAGTTGTAGCCAGATTGTATATCCGGACTTTTAATAAAACAATTAAGCGTTTAGTTTATGTTGTACTATTATTGTTGTATTATGAGTTCTGAAAGATTTTTTAATAACAATACAATTTATAATCTAGCTACGACATAAACATTATAGATAATTAAAAAATTTGCTTCGCTTACTCATTTGTTCATGCATATTTAACAAAACCGTTATTCAATATTACGCTTGTTAAATACGTATTTTGTATTGTCGATGGGTGCCACTACGATGCGAAGCTGAGTGATTAGTTTCCGGGGAGTCCCTAGTGTTTTATTAAAAGTATGACATTAGAGCGTTACGTTTCACTTCATGTTATTGCATCGTCCAAATAACGCATACCGACAGATTCTCTACTAAATTTGCTGGCCTGTGTTCAGCCTGCTATAAAGATTCAATTAAAAATGTGAGTATTATATTTTCTCGAAAAAAATATGGCATAAAACTTATATTTCAAGATAAAACGAAACGACAATTTAAAACTCAAAATTCACCTTAAATATAACTGAAAATAAATTAAATGCTTCCAAGGTTCCATTCTAGATTCAATGAGTATCAAAGAATAATATTACGTTCTCAAAAACAGAGAGATAATCTGTAACAATACCATGTTGACTGAAAGATCACGAAAATTAGAGATGAAATTAGTCCAGAAGGGAATACTCCTATAAATTTATATGTTTACAAAGTTATTTGACAAGATTGCATTAAAAATAATAATTTATTATCAAATATTTAATCATAAAATAATTACATCTTAAATCCATTTAACTGCGATGTGGAACGAACTGGATTAGTTTAATCCAAACATATTTATGTATGTTTTAATTAATAAGATTTTACAATAATCTAACTTAAAGAATATACAGGGTGTAATCATACTTCGGGAAAAAAATGAAAGGGCATATAGTACTGACAAAAATGAGTAGAAAAGGCTTAGTCAACATGGGTCCGATCTTGAACTGTTTCCGGGAAAGAGGCCATTTACTATTAGAATCGAAGAAAATTGACGAAAATAGTGATTGAACAAAATTTTGTCTGTCAGTAAATTGACTATAAAAAACAATAAAATTTTAATGAAACATTTTTCTCAATTTCTAATAGTAACAAAGTTATTTGAAAATCAAATATTGGCCAAGGTTGCCACAACATTTAACTTAGTATAATTATTTGATTTTTTTTAAAAAAAACAAAAGCACATCTAAGTTGACCTTTAAAGAACGTTAAATTCTTTATTCGATAAATATAAATTCATTATTATATCTTCTATAGATTTAGAGATAAAGAAATGCATATAAAATAATTTGATGTAAAAATTCTTAGATCAAACTACTTCAAGGCAAGAAATTCAAATGTTTGTAATTCACACATAAATGTCACTGTCAAAAATATTTGTATGCCACTGTCAAAAATATTTGTACATCATTATGAAGATTAAAATAAATAAAAAGTCAGCAACGCAAAAGAATATACCTAAAAAAGAATATACAAGGAATTTGCGAAAAAATGACGAATAAAAGAAAAAGAAAAGGAAAGTAGAAAAAAAAATCAGGATATTGAATATAAAGAAAATGTATGTATTGTACATAATTTATATTAAAATAATTATTTTGTATAGTGAGACATGAATATATGTATTTGTATTTAAAAATATTTTTCGTTTTTTGCGTACAACCAGGTAAAATATCTGGCGAGAGGTTATGTGCTGGCCACATCAGATTTTTTTTTAAGGAGGTATGAGTCTCCAAATTTACCATTTGAATATATTGCATAAATTACATCATTTAAATTCTAACTACAATCTTGATATGCACTAAACTTTTTCGGCACACTACTAGTAATCTTTGTCAATATGTGTCCCTGATATTTAACAACGTCCTCAACCATGTTCTCAACATATGTAATAATTAATTGCACTACCTATTGAAATGTTTTTTTTTTATTTTTAAATTTGTACATTTATTTTTATTTAATTAACACGTCATAGTTCATGCTAAAACTAACTGTTTGATGATTTAATTTTATCGGTGATTTTAAATTTATATAAGAAATTCTTAGTCAGTGAATTGTAAGTTTTTATGAGTGGGTAATTTAATTGCCCGTTAAACCCAATTTCTTGGGTGCGATGTTATGAAATTATGTTGTAACTATAACATTTTCAATTAATATTTCACTTTACATGAGCTTATAATGTAATTGTTTTTCTTTAAAAGTAATGCACATAATTACAGTGCATATGTGGCAAATTATCTTTCAGGGTAATGTCATAAAAAATTATTGAAATTGTGAAGTTTGTATGTATAGCGAAAATATACAAGGGTAGTGACTGAAACTCCTGAACATAGGACTTTAACATGTAAAATCATATTTCCATAATTTCCAGCTTTCCTAATTATTTTGGGCAAAACAGCTTCAAATATGAATTGTAGAGCATAAACTTCTGCATCTGAATCAATGATCAAAATTACACCACACGACTTCCTTGTACGCAAGACCAATATGAAGTATAGACCCAGTTATAAAATTGCACGTATTTGACGTAATTTGACATTCACATCTATTTTTTTTTTTGTTATTTTTTGTCCTAATCCATAGCAAGCTTCATTATAAAAACCAAAAAGTATATAAGCTTTAAATTTATATATCTCGCTTATACAAAGGGCTAATTTAATAGTACTAGATGTACTAGACGCAGAATTTAATTCTCTAAAACTCTTATTTGAAGCATTTATTTCTAAAATGAAAATGAAACCATTTTATTCAAGAAAAACTGTTACAACTTCAGGTAATATATCACTTTCGGTTAGCCTTTAACCAAGATCTACTATGTTATTCCAATTGTCATAAAAGTCTTATATACCAAATTTGAAAAGTTTTGGATTATATTTTTAAATAGTTTTCGTTTTCCATTGAAATATATTATAGACTTCAAATAAAGTACCATTTCTGGAAATTATGAAATGACCAAAAAGGGAGGTGCACAACTAGATGTTATAGCAGTCCTAAGTACAAAATTTCAACTTTCTACGGCTTACCGTTTTTAAGTTATGCGAAATACGTACGTACGAACGTCACGACGAAATTAGTCAAAATGGATTAAGGGATGGTCAAAATGGATATTTCTGTTGAAATCTGAAAACCGAAATTTTTCGCGATTACAATACTTCCTTTAATTTGTACAAGGAAGTAAAAATACCTTGTATGCAAACTCAAAATCACGAAACCATAATACTACCGTGTACTATATACAAAATACATTCACCGTTAACATATATCAGTTATAATAACATCCATCCACATACAAAGCAAGTCCACGTCCTCAATGTCACCTACATATACAGGGTGTTATATTTTAATGGACCCAGCAAATATCTCGCTTATTTATTAAGTGATTTATACAGCAACATGTAAGCTACTTGACGACGGATGTACATTCTTGATACCACTTCCGGTTTATGAGTAATTAATATCTACTTTGAAATTTCAAATGGAACATACTATATTTTTTTACAAATTTGAAAAGTACATCAAATTTGATTTACAATCATGTAAAATATTCCATATGTTACATTATTAAAAATTAAAATGGCCGGCACTTTTTTTATACACCTAATTGGAAAGAGAATATTGAGCCATGACTGTGGGTTGTGTTCCTTATTTTTATTTTCGGTATTATTATGACAAAAAAATATTATTTCGTTTAATAATAATAGTTACACTATTCTCTTTCCAATAAGGTGTATAAAAAAGTGCCCGCCATTTTACTTTTTAATAATGTAACATATGGATTATTTTACATGATTGTAAAGCAAATTTGATGTACTTTTCAAATTTGTTAAAAAATATAGTATGTTCCATTTTAAATTTCAAACTAGATATTAATTACTCATAAACCGGAAGAGGTATCAGGAATGTACATCCGTCATCAAGTAGCTTACATGTTGCTGTATAAATCATGTTATATGAAAGAAATTACCAACTTAATAAATAAACGAGATATTTGGCGGGTCCATTAAAATATAACACTCTGTATATATATATATATATATATATATATATATATATATATATATATATATATATATATATATATATATATATATATATATATATATAATTATAGAACAAAATTTTAAATTTATTATTCAAGTATAATTCGACCTATATTTAATAAAATTTGATTAATTTACATCATAGGTTTAAGAAAGAAAACAGATAAATTATAATACGCTGTAAATATTTCTTATTATATGACATAACAGCATATGTTTATGATGACATCACTTTCATTGTGAGCACTACGTCATAACTGAACGAATATGATCATTGTGGTTTATATAGTACTTCGAATTTAAATCATATTCTTCACTTTCCATTCATGACAAAAAATTATATTTGTGCTGCTCTCTCCAAGGAAGCTTTAAATGAATATATTCACTATCAGATTGTTATACAAAATAATAAATTACAAACATAATAATGTATCTTAAAATCTACAGTATTTTAAATTAACATTTAAAAATGCTTCAAAGAAAACAATCAAATATATGTATCAAAGATTTTTAACTCCTGCTTTAAATTGTATCAAGTAGGCATTATTTTACGCTTAGGTATACAGTATACATAGGTAGGTACCTATGTAAATAATTATATTTAACTAAAGAAAATACGTATGTAGATGAATTAAAGAAAACACATTATCCTTAATAATTCAGCATATTTTTATAACGTCATTCTCAATATTAATTTGGAATATTATATTTAATGTGTATGAAGAGGTTTGATTTAAAAATAAAAAGAATTTTCATTTGTTGTATTAATTTATTCATCAATATTAATTATTAATATTGTTCCTTTAATAAATACATAATGCACTTTATGCCAACGTTGTTTCCAATCACCAAAACACTACTTGTGGAATACACTTTGTGTTGTGGTAGGCGTAGAACCGTCAACGATTTTGCCGTTATTTTCTCTATTTAATGTTATTATAAATATACAAGAATATTTTATTCTCTATACGATTTAATTGCATTTTATACTTCATGTTCAATGAATATCGAATTAAAAATTATAAAGAAATTAAATTTTATCAAGCAGTCAGCTATGAAATTACACTGGAAACAGCTAATATAATTTTAAAAATTCTGATTGTTGTCAATGTGTAGTGCGATTGATATAGTAAGTTTGTGTTATAATTTTACTGCAAATATAGAATAAATTCTAAGAAACTTTCTGTATGGAATTTGTACAAAATATATAGAACTGAGGGAAGGTAATGTAATGGAAATATAGAATCTATCGCAAGAAACTGTCTGTATGGAATTTGTATATATTTGTATACATAGACCTGACGAAAGGTAATGTGCTGGCCACATCAGATTTTTTTTTCGGGTTACCTCGCGCAAACATAATCGGTGTGAATAAAATTTGTCCGGGTACTACAGACGTTTTTGTCAAATTAATTATTTGACAATTGTCAAATATTTATCTTCTTCCTGGTGTGATACATTTGATTTATTGTTGTATTAATGTAATACAAAGTACGTTGAAAAAAAATTACTTGCAATATTGTTAGGGAAGCTCCTTGGAATTTAGCGTCAAATGAAATGTACGTACAGTACGTACGTTGAAAAAAAATGTCACAGATTCCATTTTTTACTTTTACTGAAAAGTGTTTAATTGTCAGCATCTTATCATTTTCCACGTCTTCGTAGGCTCCTTGAAACGTTTGTACTATGTACCATTCATAAACTCTTAGCTTCGCTAGTTTCCTCGCCAAAAGTCGTCTCCAACATTTGCACCATTTACTGTACTTTAATAAGACAGATTCCTTGTACAGTCCGTTTTAAATTTTAAAAAATCGTTGATTAGTTTTTGTTGAAATTATCAATAAAATTAAAACAACAATGTAATACTGACGAAATGTAACAATATATTAGTACTGCTGATGGACTAATAATTGGTCGAAACATCCATTGTGCTTGTAATTATTGTAAATCTGTTTTTAATAAATAGAACCTGGAACTTTAAGGCCTTATTATTGTTACTACATGTTAAGAAAATACTTAAATTTTTAACATATCTATTATTATTTTAAATACCTAATTACTACGAACGAATACTACCTACCTTAAAATTTTAAATTAAAATAAAAACAGTAGTTTAAGAATTTATTTATTTATTATTCTCACTACAAGATAGAATAATAATTAAAGTTAAATATCCTGTCACTAATGATAACTTTATTATGTGCGTCTGCTATTTAATAGTAACACGAACACGCCAACGTTATTAAAATTATGAAATAAATCATTGTATTTAAAAACATAACGGATCAACGGCAATAACACCATGGAATTCGTGATTTTGAACTAATAATAGCGTTTTACTTTCACTAGACATGCATGGCAAAACAATGAGCGGTTCGTCGTGTTTCCTAGAACTTGTATATCATAAAAATAATTTTACCCAGGAATCCTAACAGCACACAATGGCTGCACACGGAAAAAATTTCTAACGAAACACGGTAGTGTAATGTAAGTGAATATAGTGTAGTGTATAGTCAGCCATGCATGCATAATGCAAGATTTGTTACCAACAAATGCATTTGCTATGTAAATATTTACAATCAAAGATGTAAGCAAGATGGGTTTTTATTTCAAAATCATGTATCAGGATCGCCAACAGCGAAACCCTTTATTCTTTGTTCTTGCAAGAATACTTAGCCATTCCCATTCGAGGTCTGCAATTGAAAAACTGCATATGTAAATTTAAATTGCATAAACTGTGACTGTGTTCTTCTTTGTATTATGTTATATCGGTTTTTATTACAAAGTTTAATTATGCCACAGAAATTTTCAAAGGGTTAACAAGAGTCACAGCATTAAAGTGTTATGTTGTAAATAATTTTTTTGCCAAGGGGCCTGTTTCTCAAAAAATACTAGTTTACAAGTTACAAGTTACTAGTTACAAGTGAAATTTTTAATAGTACTAGTAAATTGTGTTTCTGAAAAGTATTTTACTACTCGTAGTTTACAAGTTACTAGTTCACAAGTTAATAGTTACAAGTGAAATTTTATTAGTCAAGTAAAATAGTGTTTCTGAAACATTTTCAATAGTCTAGTAGTTTTTTTTAATAAATACTAGTATTTAAACCAATATTCTTTAAATCAAGTGATTTTATTTTCTGACTGACGTTGACATTTTCAAGTGTTTTAATTTGAAATTAAACTATTTTTCAATAAAAATGTCTACACTGGATGCGAAATTAACTATTTTGGGAATGATTCGAAATGCTAAAGGTATTCTGTTTGGAGCATTCTCTAAATAAATTGTCTAATGCAGTTAAATTCAATGAATGGATAAAAATCTGTCAAACTTGTCACGCTTCGGGTTGAGTAGACAAGACAAAGACTAGAAATAATATATCAGGCTCACATTTTGGTCAAATTTAAAACAGTTAATGGTTAATGCATGGTTTCTGTTCATATCTAGCTGAAGAATGTCTCAATTAATTAATTAATGTTTCTAACTTATTTGCCATGAGTAACCTCTCACTCATATGGAGTTTCTGCATGGACAGAATTTATTCTTGCTTTAATTAGTTTTTGACGTCGCACTACTTCTTCATCACTAGACTCAGAGTCACTAGACCACATTATTATTTTTTTATTTAAAATAGTCTATTAACACTAAACAACCACAGACACTACATGAATCTGAATTAACATTAACAAAGAACCATTTAATTATATACGTAAAAGAAAATAAACACACGAACTGTCAAATAATACGACTAGTAAAATTTATATTCAAAATTTACAAGACTTCTGACACTTGTAGCTTTTCTCTAGTAAATTACTAGTCTGACAGACAACTCAAATATTTTGAGAATCAAAATACTAGTATTTTTTGTCAAATACACTAGTAAATACTAGTTCCCAACTTGTAACTAGTATTTTACACTTGTATATTTCAGAAACAAAAACTAGTAAACTTCACTAGTATTACTAGTGTAGGGACTAGTAATACTAGTCCCGTATTTTTTGAGAAACAGGCCCCAGTAGAAATCGATATCACTGATGTCAAAATCATGATAGAAGTAAAACATTTTGCCTTTAGGTATAAAATATGTCAAAAATATACTCTACGGACTTCATATTATTTCGACATTTTATTTGTCTAGTATTAGGTTATAGGCTGCATCGTACATATTTCTATATTTCGTTGATATAGTAGTCGGAAGAAGCCCATATAGGAGTCATATCACCGTCATCAAATAATCAATAATCTCCGCCCGTTACGACATGCAATCTACTGACAGCAATGTATACGAGAAAAATGTGTACGAGAGATATCGCATTTTGTTAATGTTGTTGATTATATTCACTTGATTTAACGTCACTCCTATATGGGTTTATTCCGAATATTGGCGATTCAAATTAACTTTTCCTACCGTGACGTTTCCCAATTGAGACGTCACCGCAGTATAGATAAGCAATATTGCTTACTTATACTATGACGTCACAGCTGGGAAATGTACGAACTGTCAATCTGTCACCGGTACTGCATTTTACGCTTTTTAGAGAAATTTAAAAACATGAAACTTATTATGTTGAAGGAAATTTTAAATTATTTAAATGGCCTGCAAACTCCAGAATATTTATATGAAAGGAAGGAAATAATATATTCTGTGCATAGTTTTAGTTCAAAATTTAGGCACTTGGTGCATATCGCTTAACTTGAACCGCGAATAATAAATAAGTTTAGAACAATTTCAGAAGATGCATCAACAATTTCTAGGGTTCTTCCGAGTATTCTTCGTTGTATTCTGGGTATTCCCTTTTAGAAAAAAAGGCGTAGGATTACAATTCTTGAATGGGAAAATTCATTTTTGTTTATAAAAATGTTACGGTGTTACTAATTTCGTCAATTCATTGTATTATCAAAGGTGTCAGTAAAATATGTCACAAGCTTGTAATTCTAAAAATTTGAATTTTGTGGTTTCTACTTCTAGTCGTGAATAAAATAATTTCCACAGGAGAGAATGCTACTTTTTCCCTCAGTAGCTCGAGGGTTTCAAATTGCGCCTCGAGAAAAATTATGCATTTCTCTCCCTTGATATACAGGGTGTTTCTCGGATACGGGACATCCCTATTCCCGGTTACTTTCTTTATTATTGAAAATAGAAGAAAATCAATCAAATAAAAGTTATAGGAGATGAAGAGGGGCATTTACTTATTGAAGAAAATAAAAAATTTAACCAGTGGTTCTCAAACATAAAGTTATATTTTTTAAATGGGATAGAATTCCAGAATTTATTTAGAGTCGAAAAGCACATGAAAATATGTCCTAAACGTAACCTTTAACGAATGATTATTTCATAATTTATCTGCCTAAAATTTTAGTTCAACGGGTTTCTGAAATACTAATTTAGTTGTCATAATCGCGTCTTTCGTTTGGTAACATTTGAACATCGTTCACCGGACCTGACTCCATTAGATTTTTATCTTTGGGGCTTTCTGGTTACATGGAACAGATTGTTTATGCAACTGAAATGCTCACGGTAGAAGCAACCATATGAAAATCGCAACAATCTCTTTTGCGACGTCCAGCTTTATGTATCGAACACAATGGAGATAATTTTGAACATTTCTCGTAAATAGAACAATAAAAATGTATTAAAAAAATATTTATTTCGTAAAATACGTTGAACTAAAATTTTAGCCACATAAATTATGAAATAAACAATAACTCGTTAACGGTTACGTTTAGGACATATGTTTATATGGATAGACTTTTCGACTCTAAATAAGTTATAGAATTCATCTTTGAAATATTGCCGCTACGTTTTAAGACATCTGTATACATATCTATCGCATTCAAAAATATTTGCATTGGTAACTATAAAAATGAAACAAAAATGTTAGATACCGTCCATAATCTTTAATTTTTGTAAAAAAAACTCCAAAAGTAAGGATTGGAAAATTTTTTGTATGCTTTTCCAGAGTTCGAGAGCAAAGACATTTAACACCTTGTGAATTAAAATATGCCTGTCATTATTTTGTACTCTGCTCTAAAAATAACAACGGGAACTCTACTGAATGCAACCAGCCATACAAGCAAGCAAACAAGCAACTGGCCAAATTATGTGACTTATTTTTGCAAATTCTTTAAATTAATACGGATTACCATGATTAGTCACTGCACCAAACAATATTTATGTACACATTATTTATTAAAAACAGCTGACTTGCGATTATTCTCTTTCATTAATATAGCGTTCCCAAATTTTATGCTACCCACTAGCTGGAATACCCGGGCCTATCGCGTCAGAATCAGTTTTCGTATTTATATAATCTCTATCTCCAACCAGAATGACTTTGCGTTACAATATTTGGTGGGTGAAGGAAATTGTGGTTACTAAATTCAGCTATTTAATATTCAATTTCTTGGAAATGCCGCATGTCTTCAATGAACAATGTAGGTCAAAATCCGTTTAAAAATTATACTACTAGTTTGAATAACTCTTTTTACTGATTCTACAGATGAACAAAAAGTAATTAATTACATATGTGACAAATTAATAATATATTTATTGATCAACTCATACTTAGGAGTAGAGATGCAACAAATATCCTGTTACTATCTAATATGATTACTTTTATCCGACTGGATACAGGATAGTGAGTTAATATCCGGTGAGTACCGGACAATAAAGAAAAATATATATTTATATATAAATAAATAAATAATTTTTTTTGTGATCGTCTAGAAAATGATCTAATTCTGATCACGATCAGTTGTTTATTTATTTCTTATTTCCCCACAATAAAAAATCTGGTGTGGCCAACACAATACCTTCCGCCATTTACAGCCCGAGTAACAAAAAAGATTAAGTTAATCCTTATTTTTAGATTAACGAATTTTACTCTAATTTTGACAGTTTATTTCTTAAAATATAGTCTAATCTAATCCAAGTAACTACCTTTTTTTTAAACTCCTCAACAGGATTAAATCCCAATTACGCAGTAGGTTCACATTCACACACTTCCATGCCTTAGTGGGATTCGAACCCAGAGCCCCCAGCGTACTCATAACTTATGAGGCGTTGCTCTAAACATTGAGCCACCGGAAATATAATAAAATAAAGATTAAATTTTAAATACCGGGATAGAATAGAATTCACTAATTCAAAAATGAGGATTAGCTTAAACATTTTTGTGAATCGTTAATTTTTATTAATCTAAATACATACCTATATATTTATTTATGCTGGAAACTGTATTGAATTCCTTTTCTATTGTTCTGTTTACTTTTTTCTTTTTAAAACGTTACTAATATTATTTTGAAATGCTTAGTTCCTTGATAATGACATTTATCTGTCAGTTACATACATTTGAATAACTGCGTTTTGTTTGTTTAAAACGTAGGTTCTGGGATAAAATTATAGATAATTTTATAAATTTATCCATAAAATATATAGAAAAAGTATTAATGCAAATCTATAGAACATTTAATAATCTTTAATTTTTATAATAACATTAATCTCGAAAAAATAACAGTTAACGGTATTTTTCGAAGAAAACCTATTTTGAGCTTCTAGTAAAGTGCCATATCCGGTTATCTGATTTTCACCAAAATCTAATGGGCTCTTTCCATTACAGAACAAGTTCGAAATACAAGGTTTCAAAATTTTCTGAATAATAGTATTTGAGTTAGAGTGAAGGATCTACACACATACACACAGACATCATCGTGAAAATGTTAAAAATGGATTCTAGGGACCTGAAAACGTCATTTACCAAAATCTCGATATGCGATTTTTAACACGATCCCTATACCTCCCTTATCAAGGGTAACGGGAGGTAAAACTAAAATAATGCATTCCTATAGTTTTTTACTTATTCTTTTTTTCAGGACCGCGAAAAAAATATTGTACCAAACATGAGCTGAAAGTGTCTTTATTGGGCTCACAAGCTTCCAAAGTTTGTCTGCCGGCATTGGAATAGGCTTGCTCACCCAGTAAAGTATATTTTCAGGTCATCTTACGTAAATTACTATTATTTTAAAAACAAAACAGAACATTTTTTGTATGTACGATGTACGATGAAGTGTAAAACAATATTTTTTTTTCAATTTTGAGCTTGATATGCCATCTTTTACTTTGTTAGAAAAAGTTTGAATTGCTGCATTCAACAAGCTTAAAAACATTGAAAGTACCAAGATTCTTAATAAGGTAAACGATAATAATATGACAGCTGGAAAGAACAATCACGAGAGGTGGGCGCGGGCCTTGATTTCTTCGGGTAACGATGGGTCACGACGTGACCCGCTTGATCGTGAATATAATTTAAATTTTGCTTCGTGATTGGACGTGAGCGTGAGGCACTAAAAAATTATCGTGCGTGATCAGGCGTGATTGAAATTTAATCGGGCGTGACTTACAAGTTTTCTTCTATTTTTTTTACTTAAATTCTTGTTAGTATTAGTATGTTCAAATATGTCATCAACAGTATTTTCTGCGTAAAAATGGCTGTTCCGATTTCACTATACATATCTTTAAGCCCGTTTGACACGACCATAATTTTGTTAACAAATTTGTTACCAAATTTATAATGATATTTGTGATGGAATAGAACATCCTATTTGCTCATAAACATTCGTTTCCAGTGAACAAATTTGATAACAACTTATGAGCGTGTTAAATAAGCTTAAATGTGACACAACGTGACCAGCCGGGCGTGATCGGGCGTGAGTACCAAAATAAATTCGTGAACGTGACTGATCGTGAATCAAACATAAAAAGTCGTTCGTGATTGGTCGTGATTACATTTTTATTTAAGAGAGCGTGCATGATCGTGAATAAAAAGTTACTGACGCGCTCACCTCACATCTATTAGTTTCAAAAATCAAAAGCATAATTTTGTTGCAACGTTGCAAATAAAAAGTGTAGTACGATCAGAACTAAATTTTTAAGATGTTTTTTCGGCGTCGCTTTAAGACGTTATTTCGACGTCATTTTAAAACCCGATTTTCGAAATCCCGGAATTCCAGTATTGCATTTCCTAGCAAACACCATTCGAATCCTGATAATATTTATAATGTTTTTTATACGAGGTCTGTTATAAAAGTACCTGATCTTATTTTTTGCGAAAACCTGATGGATTTGAATCAAGCGCGCTTGCATGAGCTGACCTTGAACCTTCGTGCGCATGCGTGAATTTTCTCGCCTGTCGATAGCGTCTGTTGCTTGCAAGCAGGATTTGAGTGAGATAGTGTGTAGTACTCTCGTCTGTTTTTCATTGCAAGGAAAATGACGGAACGACTGGAGCAGTGCTATTGCATCAAATTTTGCCAGGTGGAAACCATTCGGAAGATTCAGACGGCCAAACATTCGCCAAAGAGTACTACAGGGATGTCCTCCGTCGCCTAGGTAATGCTGTGCGGCGCAAGAGACCGGAGTTGTGGTCAACAGGAAATTGACGCCTCCATCACGACAGTGCTCCAGCACATTCCTCGCCCTTATTCAGACTTTTTTGCGAAGAACAAGAATCCTGTGGTTCAACAGGCTCCTTACATTCCTGATGTGGCCCCCTGCGACTTCTGGCTGTTCCCCAAACTCAAGAGGCCATTGAAAGGAACGCGATTTCAGACAAGGAAGAACATTATGGCTGCAACGACAGCCGAGCTAAACTCTATTCCGAAAGAAACTTTCTTGGAATGCTTCCAATAATGGCGGCACCGCTGGGAGAAGTGTGTGGAGTCCCAAGGACCAGTTTTTTTCCCCGGTCAAAGGTCGGATACTTTTCTAACAGACCTCGTATTTTATAAAATAGTCAATATAAGCAAAGTCAAACTGTATTTTAAAAACAAATGTAATAATGATACAAGATAAGATAATGTTTTATTTGTACTTTACAGATAAATCAACATTTTTCTACTTGAATATGAATGTTATCAATAATTTCAGATCATGTAAAATTATTCACAGCAATTAGCGGTGTTCAGTCTAATGTAAATTACAGTTTCATTTTCAATGTAAAATTAATACCTATATCATGTTTCAACATAATAACATATCATCAACTCTTTTTCCAATTAGGAAATATGATACACAATTAAAACTACATAACTCATTGTACGATGATAATTTGACAGAACACTCACTAAAATTCTATTACGAGAAAAATTTCTGTTGCGAATATTGTGCGGAACAATCTTAGATTCTAGAACAATATTTAATTTGGCAACTTTTTAATAGACTATTCAAAACAATTGCAATATCTCAGATGATTTGTTGTAGCAACATTATCGAAAATTTTGACTGTGATGTGGGCCTGAGAAACTTTATGTGTATTTTCATGATATACAATTGGAGCATGCTTGTGTTACCGTGTGAAAAACTGTGTATTGAAATTGTGACCCGAATTTTCAAGTAAATCTTCACTACTTACTGGATGAGTGTGTCAATATGCTAGACTCTAACAGGGTTTATGTGACGTGAATGTTAATTTAAAATGGAAACCACAAATTCGTAGTTTACATTCTCGTTGTTTATTTAGAATTTGAATATCCTTGTCTTTAATTTGGAAATGTTCTCTTCATAATTTATGTCTCTTTTATGATATGAATTATCTAAAATTATAGTGGTATTAAAAACTTGATAATTATTTACAACAGGGTCCGATTCTAAAAATAAGTTTCATATTTTTTTCTTAAATTATCAAAATTTGAACATGCACGGCTCTGCAGTGTAATATTTACCTACCTAGGATTATAAACTTTGAACTTTGTATAATCATAAATATACTCTTTCGCCCGTACCACGATCACGGTTTTAACTAAAACGCTGTTTAATAAATGTCAAATTTCATTATTTAATAATTATAATAAATAATATCTAATTTATCAAAGTATGATTTTAAAGCAGAAAATAGTATGTATTCGAAGAAATATTTTTTAAAAAATCGTTCTTTAAACATAAGGACAAAATGAAATATTGAAATTTGAATTTGACGTTTCTTAAAATAGCATTGCAGTTAAAACCGTGATCGTGGTACGAGCCTTTAAGTTTATAAACAATTAAATCTCACAGAATGTATTAACTTCATATAATAGGCATATTTCTTCTGAACACTTTCTCTACAACTACAATAAACCTAATTCAAGTATTCTCCAGTTCCCAGTGTCTTACGATGCGTAAAACCCTATCATTACAAATGACGTCAACTTTTACTAAATTATAAATGAAATGTATTATCTGTTAAACACAAATATGTTACTTTAGAAAAGCAATATACTCGTATACAGAAAGCACATAATCGTTGTTGTAAAATCTCATTACGAAGTATCAGATTCAATTAGGTACCGATCATTAATTTCAAAAAGTAATATATCGATGGTTAAAGTACTGTTCGGTACTGTTATTTTATGTTCAAGTTTTTCTCATTTTATAGTTGTTATTACATAATTTTTATTTATGACTGAATCTTTTCTCTGGTTAGCTTTTCTCACTTAACGAGGTTTTGTTGTCAGAAATAATTTTCTTTTGTTGTTTAATTACCTTCAGAAAATAAACTTTATATTTTAGTTAACTCAAAATTAAGTAAAATGGAACATCGCTATATGTATTTACAAATTGTTGGCCGTCGAACGCTCATCATCAACCATGTTTAATTCAGCTGCCAATATTTTCACGGTGGAAAATGAAGTCCTCGCCCATAAATCCGATTCGGCTTCAGTTTTAGCAGGCGTGCATATTAAATGAAAGAATTTAATAACGGCAAAATATTAGATTTTTTTCCAATTTTACAAATACACTGACACCGATATACATAAAAAAGACGGCAATAGACACTTACAGAATAGGGGATTCCACCATTTTTTATATAATTCTATCAGAAAGTATAATTAACACTAAGACTATTGGTGAAAATCCGGAGAAAAAATTTCTATTAATAAGCGAGTTATGGTCCCCCAAAATTTGAAAATATAGAATTGACGTCACGAATATGTTTTTATATAAAACTGTATTCATCGTGGATCTAAAATGTTCTTGAAATGTATGCTATTTTTAAATTATATTTATAAAAAACAAATTAATATTATAAAACTGTACAAGTCTACATGCTTTATAATTGCAAGTGTAACTAAATTATTAAGTTTAATGCAAGAAATTTATATTCAAATAAAAACTGTTTGAGAATTGCAGTACTGGACTGGTAGCCACGTGTCCATTATTTGAATTTGTTTACTTCCATTGGTAGTAGACTCCACCGATTTAAAAAATCAGAACAACACTTTAACTACTTTCCAGTGCAAATAAAAATTCATCAAATGGACCTTTTCAATTTAACGACTATCTCTTTCTATCGCTGCAAATAGTAAGAAAATGGCGCGAAGAATTGCCAGTTGGGCATTCATTAAAATACCTATATTCTAAGTGAAAATTTGCTTCGTTACATTTTAACTTCAATAAAAGCTTTTATAACTTATTTCGATAAGATTTTTTAAAGTTATCTGAGATATTTTCACATTTTACGACAATATTTTTAGAAACAAACGCCATAGATCTCAGTTTTTCTCTGAGATATTCTCACATTTTACGACAATTTTTTTTAGAAACAAACGTCATAGATCTCAGTTGTTCTTACTACGCGCAGATCCCCATTGCGCATATCTTCTATCTCTTTAAATAGAAAAGGTCCATTGTATGCCCGTTAAGCATGCAAAAAATTTAAGTTTCTGCCGTCTGTATGACCATCACCCAGTTGTCGCGTACCGCACAAACCTGTCAAATAATAATTGAGCGCAGAAAATGGCTGAATTTTTTAGATATATTTTTCAAAGCATGTACAATGCCAGAATAATCTAATATATAACATATTGAGGTCAAAAAACTTTTCAGATAACCCCCATATAAGTATACCTGTATGTATTACTTAAATGTTGGCGACCATTAAGTATAGAAATCCATTTTCAATGAATTTTCTAAAATCTAAAACCTAATTAACCTCCATTTCAATCATCCTTTCACAGGCTCATCATTCATTACGAAACCTAGATTCTTTCCACGTACGTACACACATCCTACATCGGCTTCCGATCATTTACGTATCGTATCGATAGTGATCGTCAGGTTAGTTCGTTATTAGTACTATTTGAATGTTTGCGAAGCGGAAACCATATCGAAACAAAGCTGTGCTGGGCTGTGGCGATCGGATCAAATCGGCAAAATGGCGGCGACCTCCGCAGAGTGTGCAAGAACTGCTGCAGATTACCATCGCCGCGAGTGCTGGAACGAAGAAGTGAAAGTAGGCCGACTTAGCAACAGCTGACTTAGCCAGGTTTGATCTCGCTGCCGGACACTGCTTTATATAAATAACTTCAATAAGACACATAAGAAGTTTTCCTAATTATATAAAATGGCCTATCTTTTGAAGTTTCTCATAATTTTACTATTGTTCCCCAAATTTAATTTTATATTTTCATTTACAATTTCACTTATTTATATTTGTTTCTCTCTCTTAAGACTAGTTTTATTATATCTGCTTTAAGTGTCTACTGCCTTATCTAAATTGTCATTTACGAGAAAAATGTCGTATCGAGAAATTTACATATTTCAAGAAATATTATAAAATCGACTACTACTTATTATTTTAGTTGACAAAACTAGGATCAGTTTTTCATTTTCCTCCATCAAATACATTATTATTATATTGTTACATTTATAATTACATTTCATTGTATGTATTTGAAAACGCTTACAAACAGCCCTTGGTGGGAATCGAACCCACGACCCCAGGGTCCGAGCAGCGATGGTAGCTTTGAGCGCTGCCGGGAGACGCATGCTGCCTCAACACGCTCGACCACTGAGGCGGCTGAATTTCCGTGTAATTGAGAAAAATATGAAATATCACTACTGTACTACGTAACAGTAACACTGGCGTAGCAAGATCTTATTTTTGGGGGATCTTACCTTCCTAATTTCGAAAATAATAAGGTGGAAATTCGTATTTTAATTTTTCTTAACAAAACGCATTCCTTCTACTTAATTGCAATTTGTGTAGGTAATTTATAAATCTTGTAATTATTGATAAATGGTAATCTAATATTATTAATTATTTTTCACTTCTAGGGCTAATTCAAAATAAAAATTTATTGAACAATGAGCCGGTTTCAGTATTTTAAATGAAAGGTTATGCAATATTTTTCATAGTAATATAAATAATAATAATAATAATTTATTGTTAATTTCGTAAATAATTAAATTAAAAGATTGGCGCCAGAAATAGTCATGAAAACCGAACCCCCACTCCTGTAACGTCGGAGCACATACTGTACGTCATTCATAGCCAATAGGAAAACAGTTTGTTATTTATATAAATAAAAGTAGGCGATAGTTTGTCACATGTTAAACTGTATGTGCTCTGACGTCACATTCTGTTTCAGATCACGTGACTTTTTCAAAATATTACACACATTTCAATAATTAATTGTAAAATATCTAATGGATATTTCGTGATATTTTCAAATGTGGGGCTCTTTAAAGAACAATGTTTTAAAATTTAGTACTTAGAAGTCATATAAAAATGCTTGCAACAGTCCTATTTTCGATTCATCATTTTTGTAAATTGGGAGTAAAATTTTTATTTTTAACGTAAAAAACGTGATCTGCTTCCGCAGTTTCAGGTAATGGCGACAGATTTTACCGGGCAGACGTTTGCCAGATGTTCTCAGAGCAGAAGGTACATAAACCTAAATATCAATTTTGTGCCGCTAATAATTGATTTAGTAGTAGGTATGTTTGGCCATTAAGTCCAAATTATTAATTATACATATATAGATCATACTGTCGTACTGATGTGCAATAATTATTTTTACTATTTCATGTCATTAAAAATTAGAGCATTTCATTTTACAATATTGTTACTTTTATGGCCGTGTACCTGAGTGTTTGGTCGCGAATCTGGTGAACCGGGTTCGATCTCGACTGACGCAAAATCATTTAGAATTTGAAATGGCACAAAAGCGATCCCTGTGGTGCCTTCTCTACACCAGCAATGAGTGCTCGTGTGGTGACGTCTGGTAAACGCCCGCACGGTACGAATATGTCATCATCATTATCGATATCTGCATAGAGCAGATTGGCATATCCAGCAATGGATATACCGTGATGATACATTTGTTTGTTACTTTTATAGAACTTAGTTTAACTTTTAAACCAAATAGCGTTAAATAACAAGTAATAAGAAGTAGTGTGGAGACCGCCAGGTGCGCATCTACCACCAACAACTAGATGTAATAACTAATAAAGTGCTGCAACTCATTATATATAAATATATATTTATTGTGTAAATTGGGAGAGTTATAAGTGTTTAGACTTTACACATTCATATAGTTCTTCTTCCTGGATCACCAATTACTAGGTATACCTATAATTTTAGATCATATACATAGATTTTATTTATCTAGCCATTATCCTATACTTGAAATATGAAAGAATTGGTTTTAAAAAACATGTGCGCTCGTTTACAAAACGAAAGAACCAATATCCAATAAAGCCATAACTCAGATGATTAGAGCGTTACTCCGACAAAGTAAAGACTCGAGTTCAAATCCCGATGGCTGACATGATCTCTTCACAATTTATTGCAAATACAATTTTGTCCGAATAGTTCAGTCTGACTGAATGCATCAATACAAATATGTACTAGCAGAAATATATTTAAAAAAAAAACAGAATTCCACTACCACGTTTCCCAAAAAATCTTTTGTGGACACCACACGACTTCCTTGTACGCAAGACTAATATAAAGTATTCGCAATCGAAATTAACGATAGAGGCGCTGATTTTTAAAACAAGATGGCCGCTATACGATGGGTTTGACATATGACAGTTCACATTGTTCACTGCGTTTCGTCGACTGTGTATACAAACCGAGTTTAAAAACTTATTTATATGAAGGCGATAAGTTTAAATATTTTACTATTAATTACTACACTACTCACTCAGCTGTCACTTATTCAATATGGCGCTTGTACGATTGCTTTCCGTAGTACCGATTTGCGCCACTAGAGGGGAAATTTTATCTACGATTGCGAATAGACTGATTGCTCGTATTTGACATTTACATCTATTTTTTATTTTTTTGTTATTTTTTGTCCTAATCCATAGCAAGCTTCATTACAAAAACCAAAAAGTATATGTTTTAAATTTACATATCTCGCTTATACAAAGTGCTAATTTAATAATACTTGATGTGCTAGACGCAGAATTTAATTCTCTAAAACTCTTATTTGAAGCATTTATTTCTAAAATCAAAGTGAAACCATTTTATTCAAGAAAAACTGTTAACAACTTCAGGTAATGTATTACTTCCGGTTAGCCTGTTTTAATCAAAATCTGCTACGTTATTCCAATTGATATAAAAGTCTATATACCAAATTTGAAACGTTTTGGATTATATTTTAATATAGTTTTTCATTCAAATCTATTATAGGCTTCAAATAAAGTACCATTTCTGGAAATTATGTAATGACCAAAAAGGGAGATGCACAACTAGATGTTATAGAAGTCCTAAATATAAAATTTCAACTTTCTACGGCTTACCGTTTTTGAGTTATGCGAGATACGTACGTACGTACGTACAGACGCCACGACGAAATTAGTCAGAATAGATTCAGGGATGGTCAAAATGGATATTTCCGTTGAAATCACAAAACCGAAATTTTTCGCGATTACAATACTTCTGTACTTCGTACAAGGAAGTAAAAAGAATTCTTCATATTTCAAATATAACAATCTTAAAAATTGCAAAACAAAATAAATCGCAGTTGTATATTATACATCAACGGAGAGAAAAAAATCATTCTCTTCTGACGTTTGCGATATATTCATCACCGAGAGCCCGAGAGCGGGAATAGAAACCATAACAATCTATTTATTTTTTTAACTAAAAGCTTATGACAAATAATTCTACTATTACGAGTATATTATATCCTTTTTGAGATTCACACACAGACTTTTGTTATAAACAAAGTTGAATTTTTTCAAATTTTATTTCGAGAATTTTGAGTTCACGTTGTTTTTTTTTATTATTCTAAAATGAAATACCACGAATACAGCAAGAAATTGTTGATGTAGCTTCTGCAACTGTTCTAAACTTTTTACCAAAGAAATCTAGAAAGTTGTACGATGCAGCCTATAACTTACATTAGATAACTGAACTGTCAAATTAATATAAACTCTAGGGTTTATTTTTGACATGTTTTACTTCTATCATAATTTTGACATAAGAGATATCGATTTCTACTTCCGGTGGTGAAGAAAATTATTTATTTATCAGTAGGTACGTACATATAAATATCCAAAATTAAATATTAAAATATAACAAGGAATAAACGTGCCAAATTTCCAATTATAATTAAGATATTAAGAATCTTAACGAAACTGTTATTTTAAACATATTCATTTGATTTGTATTTATTTCCGCTTTACAAGGTAACACACTAGTTATATGATTTAATATTATGCATTTGCATAATAAATAAATATTTATAATCCACATAACTGTATATTTTAATTCAACCTCTTTAGTAAATTGTAAATAAAGGAAAAATAATTATTATTTTATTAACAAAAAAGTGTAAAACAAAGAAATTAAATAATTGACATATGAAGGATGAATGTGAAACAACGCACCTACCTACTAACTTATGAGAATACTGTATTTAAATATGATGAAAATTTTAAAAAAATTAAAATACAAGATTTCTTTCCTTTACCGAACTTATCTACGATAATAATATGAATTCTGATGTGGGCCTCGATTTTGTAACTTTAAATTTTGTCTTATTTCAAATTCTGATTCTTTGCATTTCAATTCAAAACAGTATCTAAAGATGAATTGCTATTTTTATCCCAACAATCAACACCTCAAAAATTCACGTACTCCACATGACATCATCTCTTACCTCATAAATATTGCAAATACCATTTGACTCAAGCTAACCAACAATTTTTCGCTTGTAAGAAGAACTAATCAGCAAATTTCTCATATTTATACCGCCTTTTCACTCAGAAAAACATATAATTTCCACCAGGAATTATAATGAAATTACGAAACCTAAAACTGAGAAAAGAAAAATGTTTTAACGCATAGAACAAAAGCCAGTCAGCTGTATATCTCATGGCTAGAGTCGATGTATGCACGCGATTTCCAACAATGACACAGAATACTGCTGACCTGAAGATGAAACTAACCTAGAAATATCGTATGTACTGATTATTGTTGCGATCTAGGTCATCACGAAGATGAATTAATCAAATGTTGCTAATCTGTAATTAGGTAGGTTCATTCACCAGAACATTTTCACCCTCTACTGGAATATCAAGATCATGCAACATGCAAGGCAAATAAATACATTGTACTCATTGTAGTTTTTAAGTAAGAAATATCTACTAATATTATTATTAAATGGTACTTATTACTTATTAAATGGTACTATGTGAAATACAAACAATATAATTTACTTTATGGGATGTAAAATTATATGAAACCCAATATATTTTTCGATTCTACTCGTCGAACTGAGTCAATCATCAATATGACTTTTGGCTTTCAAACCTACCCTAACTTGCTTGTCAACAACCGCTACAATGGGAACTCGTCGGTAGCCAATCAGTCTGCTTCGCTCCCTGTTGGCTCCCATCGACGCTTAATATAGCATCAAAAAGTTTTCAGGGACGGCATCAATCGTGGTTTTAACTGGGATAAAGGAGGAGCCTGGAATTTAATGTTGGACAAAAACTAGGACCGATACCAATGGACTCTATTCTGCGGGTAGAATTCAAAATTATAGTGGCTTAATATAATTTTCACATCCCATAAGTACATATTGTTATATTATTTGACAAATCTTCACATATTTGTTTGTTTTTTGTTTTAATTCCATGGCTAGCACTATTAAATTATTATTTTCGAAATTTTCATATCTAATTTCTGCAATTATAAAACATACGAAATGAATTTTTTTATGGAATTACATGCAGAATTTTATGAACTTTCTTCTATAATCATTGAGGCGTTTAGAATCTAAACTAGACAAAAATTTTGTTTCAAATCAAGCTATGTCTAATGGTTATTCTATTATAAAATATGCATTTTTTTTCTTAAGCTGACTAGTCCATTATACCGGGTGTCTTGGAAATAGGGGGACATGGCTTAACCACAGATTCCTGAGGATAAAATAAGATAATTTAACTAAACTTACCCTTATCCGAACTTATACCGTTTAGCCAGTATTCTGCTTCAAAGTTCTTCTAAAAAAAATAATTTTGCTTATAATAACAGAACGGTTGGTTCGATTTGGATGAAATTTGGTATGACACTTCATATGGATATAAGTCATCTTTTAAGATGATATTTGCTATTATTAGTGAACCGCTAGTGCAAGAAACTTGAATGTCACGACATTGATGAGACAGTAACTTTTTAATGGCAACGCCGATAACGTAAATTTTTTTTTTTTTTTCATAAAGATACATTCAATAGTAAACTTTTCTCTCTCTGTTTAATTTGTGATATCTGTCACGGTTCACGCAGAAAAAAATAAAACCTGAGTGACTGCACCCTGAAAATTTTCAATTAAATTTTATCTAGCAATCTGACAAACAATTAAAAAACAAGTAGCAAATAGATTTATTAAAACATTTACAATAAATGTTCAATGTGACCACCATTTTCTAGTATGCAAAGATTAATTCTACGTAAAAAATTGTACTGTACTCTCTGCAACATTTCTGCATTGTTCACAATAGAGCGCGAAACGTCTTGTATCCTGTCCCATAGTTCATTTTCTGTATTTATAGGCGAAGAATACACTTTGCTCTTTAATGTTCCCCAAAAAAAACGAATCGCAAATATTTAAATCTGGTGACCGTGGAGGCCACTTTGCTGGAGCGTAAGCTCCTCTACCTATCCATTTATTAGGAAATTGTAAATTTAAGTGGTTCTGAACATTAACAGTAAAGTGAGGCGGTGCTCCGTCATGAAGAAACCACATGTCGCGTCTGAGGGCTAACGGCAAATGTTCCAATAAATCAGGTAAAACATTTTGAAGAAATTCTAAGTATCTCTCTCCATTCAAACGATTTGGTAGAATTACAGGACCTATAATGAAACTGTTGATAATTCCTACCCAAACATTGATTCTAAACTCGTACTGAAAGTGGCGTTGCTTGCTGATATGCGGATTTTCTTCGGCATACACATGTTCATTGTGCAAGTTCGTAATGCCTCTCCTTGTGAAACACGCCTCATCCGTGAAGAGAATTGTTTTATGAAAATTATTATTTTCAACTCTTTTTTCTTGGATGAAGCGGCAAAACTCTAGGCGCTTATTGAGATCGGCTGGTAAAAGTTCTTGCACAATTTGAATGTGATATGGATATAACAGTTGTTCTTTGAGAACCGTATGCGCTACATCCTTGGAAACTTCTACTTCTAGTGCCAAACATCGACAACTAATACTGGGATCTTGTTCTACAATTTCCAAAATTTCTTCTTCTACGCCAGGAGTGCGAATTATAGGAGCACGTCCACGATCAGCGGTTACTGGTGTAAAACTTCCTCTTTCCCGAAGACGCCTTTCAACACGTGCAAAAGTTTTATGATTCGGCACGCGACGATTTGGAAACCTTTCGGCGTATACTCTAACGCATCTGCGACAATTTCCTTCGCAATATCCTAAGACTAGTAACATGTCCGTTTGTTCCGCATAAGAATAAGCCATGATTATTATTATTGTTATTATTATTATGGTTAGAAAATTAGTAATCTTATCTTACTCCTAAGCAACTTGGCAGGATTGACAACTTATAAACAATTGTTACTGCTATGAAAATGAGATATTTGTCAAATAAATGGACTGCTAGATAAAATTTAATTGAAAATTTTCAGGGTGCAGTCACTCAGGTTTTATTTTTTTCTGCGTGAACCGTGACAGATATCACAAATTAAACAGAGAGAGAAAAGTTTACTATTGAATGTATCTTTATGAAAAAAAAAAAATAATTTTACGTTATCGGCGTTGCCATTAAAAAGTTACTGTCTCATCAATGTCGTGACATTCAAGTTTCTTGCACTAGCGGTTCACTAATAATAGCAAATATCATCTTAAAAGATGACTTATATCCATATGAAGTGTCATACCAAATTTCATCCAAATCGAATCAACCGTTTTGTTATTACAAGCAAAATTATTTTTTTTTGAAGAACTTTGAAGCAGAATACTGGCTAAACGGTATAAGTTCGGATAAGGGTAAGTTTAGTTAAATTATCTTATTTTAGCCTCAGGAATCTGTGGTTAAGCCATGTCCCCTATTTCCAAGACACCCTGTATTTTTAAATAAGTAGAAAATACGTCCATGACAGCCAATAGAATGCCGAGTTTTATAGGCACTTGCATGTGACGCTGTCAAGTCGATCTGTCAGTGTCAGTCATATCCAGGAAACACCGTTGTTTTGTTTATAATAGTGATTTTGTTTATTATTGTTATGGAAGATGGTTTGTGACCGAAAAAGTACCAGGTCATTTGTTTTGTTTTAATGTCCATAATTTTGTAGCAAAGAAAGGTAAATTCAAATTTATTATTCAATTAAATAATTTATTAACAATTATGTTTAACAGCCTGATGCCCAAATTCATAAACACTCGTTAAGTTTCAAAACGGCTCGTGAAAATTTTTGACAAATAGAATCAAACTTGACAAGTTACATTTCGATTTTTCTGTTTATGTCGACTGTTTTTACTGGATAAAAATTATAACGAACCGTTAAAAAATTTACGAGTGTTTATGAATGGGCGTGAGTGTCTGGTCGCAATTCTGGCGAACCGGGTTCAGTCTCGACCGACGCCAAATATTTCGAATTTTAAATGGCACAAAATTGACCCCTGTGGTGCAGTCTCCACGCCAGCATTGAATGCCCGTGAGGTGGCGCTTGGTAAACGCCCGCACGGTACGACTATGTCATCATCAATACCGAATTCTGTCTACAAAGCAGATTGGCACACCCAGCAATGGGTAATATGCCGTAATGATATATTTATTTATTTATTTATTTAACAACAAATCTACAAAACTAGCGATTTACTCTAGTTTAAATTCGTAGCATATGTCTGTTTTTGATTCTAAATCTCTCAATTTGGCAAGCAAATCGCAAGAGAAAACTGTATTTCCATGTTAAATGCCTAACGGCCTGCATTTCGTGAAACTCCTTGTTTATCTTATTGTTCATCTAATAAAAAAATATCAGATATTATTTTTCAACGAATGATTAAAATAATTTTATACTTATTATACAAATAGCTCTAGAAAATTTAATAACATATTATTTCTGCGCAAAAATAAGAAAAAAGAAAGTTGATAATATTTTATAAATAATTATTTCCTTGTATCTTTTCAAAAAAATAAAGGTTTTAAATTCTATTTGTAATTAATTTATCGGGACTAAAGCTGAGCAATAAACGCAAACAGTTTTTGTATATTATAATGTTGACTTGCGTAATAACAATTATTCAAATAAGATTCATTCATTGGCCTTTGGCTACGGTAAACACAAGCGCTGTTTTATACGGATTACTCATCCTGTACCGCTAATGCGGTATCACTGCTCCCCACGCACGTGTAAACACACATTAACATAAAGCAAGCTATACACCATAACGGAGATGAAAAATTATTTACCAAACATAATGAACTCGCTCATTATGAATAATAAATATACCATTATGTCTTTTACCCATATTTAGAAAGTGGTAACTTTATTAATGATTAGGATTCGTTTAAATATACATAGATTAACTCTGTGTAGTTATTAGCGTTGATTGCGGAATACATTCTTCAATCAGTCTAATTTTATTTTTGTTTATTGTCTCGATATTCACATAAGGTAAATGCAGAAATAGGGGATTCCCCCGAAGTTTGAAAATATAGATGTGACGTCACAAATATAAGTTTTTATATCAAACTGTTTTCTTCGTGGACCTAAATGTTCTTGAAATATATGCTATTTCTAAATTATGTCTATAAAAAATCTGATGTGGACACCACACGACTTCCTTGTACACAAGACCAATATGAAGTATAGACCCAATCATAAAATTGCACGTATTTGACGTAATTTGACATTAACATCGATTTTTTTGTTGTTTTTTGTCCTAATCCATAGCAAGAGCACAAGCTTCATTACAAAAATCGAAAAGTATATAACTTTTAAATTTACATATCTCGCTTATACAAATTCAAATGGCGGAGGATTGGCTATCAGCCCAGTACTGCAATTCTCAAACAGTGTTTTTATTTTAATATAAATGTAATGCAAGTTATGTTTCGATATCTTTTTTCTTCTCATTATAATAATAAAAATTAAACATAATTTCGTAATATTGCAATTGAATATTCTGGAGAAGGGATATGGTGACGTCAGCATGGCCTGAGTTTCTTGCTATGGGCTATGGTATATAGTCTGTCTTTGTCTAGCACGCTCTGGCCGTGGTGACATCACTAGACCCCTTCTTATTTATGTTAAAATCAAAATTTAGGTAGTTTTCTTTTTTGTGGTTAAATTATTAATACTCTTCATCATTACAATTTTTTTATTGTGAAGAACACAACTTGAATATTTAATTTAAAAAATTAACACAAACTAAAATACAAATAATCCTAAAAACAAAGTATACTCTTTTAACTATAAAATTGTTTACTAGTGTAAACGCAATCATCTTTTCTTCTAATTTTTCAACATGTATTATAACTTTTAGGCTCATACAAATTCTCACACATGTATCTAAATGTAAATATACCTTTACTAGTACATTATTGCTTATTAATGTCATAGATACCAGGCACATTATATAGTGTATATTACCCGCGGGAATTATGAGTTGTTGTTGCTATGGTAACGTTTTCAAGAAATTGATATTGACACTGAGATACAGCCTACAAGCTACAAACAAGTACAAGCATTAATAGCCTACCTATTTTGTAAATTTTATTAAAACTTTTTTGATCCGTAATTCGTATAGAATGTTAAAAAAATGAAGTAAGACAAAATATTGTATGCACTACTGGTATTACTTAATGTTTATAGCCCTAGGACAATTTAAAAACCCTCGGGCCAGAGACCGTATAAACTATCTATCGCCCACGGCGAGCATAAACATTAAATAAATTAATAAATTTTATTAATTGGAGAAAAAAATCAAGGTAGCTGACATCTGGTGAGAGATTTGTGAACGAAACAAATAGGGAAAAAGTCACTTTTTATCATTTGTTGGTATAGTTTATTTTAAATATAAGTGATATTTTGCACTAAATCATTGTAATGTTTACACTTAAAAAAAAATTATATCACTATTTTACTAGACAAAATGGCGGCCAAATGAGGGGATTTATCGTCGTCCGACCTGCCATCTACAGTTCATTTTTTTTCTCCTGTACCCTTGTTACTAAGATACTAAGGGTATCAAATAACCACCGTATAATAATAATGATGATAAGATTTCTCTCTAAGAAACAGATAATTTCTAATAGAATTCACCCGTAGAATTCACTAATTCAAAAATTTGGATTAGCTTAAATATTTTGCGAATCGTTAATTTTTATGAATCTAAATACATACCTACATATTTACTTATGCTGGAAACTGTATTGAATTCCTTTTCTATTGTTCTATTTACTTTTTTCTTTTTAAAACGTTACTAATATTATTTTGAAATGATTAGTTCGTTGATAGTGACATTTATCTGTCAGTTACATACATTTGAATAACTACGTTTTGTTTGTTTAAAGCGTATGCGATTTTTAGCACGGTGGCGGGAGGTAAAAATGCAAACCGAAATTTTCATAGCAATTCATATTAATTCATTTGCAATATTGTCAATTTAAGCAAAGTTTAATATTTAAGAATATTCTTTTTCCGGGAATGGACTGTGTCATATTTTGAGTCAGAGCTCAACGTTTCACCCGCGGTCGTATGGGGCATCTTCAGGAGCAAGGGGGATAGTACTAGCGTGGTTGACACGTCGGGTAACCTTGTTTAAGACAGTACTATCCCCCTTGCTCACGAAGATGCCCCATACGACTGCGGGCGAAACGTTGAGCTCTGACTCAAAATATGCCAGTTTATTCCCGGAAAACGAATATTTCTCATGACTCAGACTGTGGAAGCCTACGCAATTATTTAATATTTAAGTTACGTTGGTGCAACCACGCTTATTTGACCACGAAAGTTATATAAAAAAATTATATTTTTATCGAAGTAGATTAATTTATGTGCCTGCAATTATTAGCGAATTTCACTGTGTGAGAACAAAAGGAAACATCTTATCTTCGTCAAAGAATATTAAAAAATATATTACAATTTAACGAATAACAATAAAACATGAACTAAATCGATTCCAATTTAGATGAAGTTCCATAAAAAAATAATGGAGGACGCCATTAAAATATCTACAAGTTTTTGAATATTTATTCATGAAATATCAAGTACATAGGTAACTGTTATTTTTTTATATTATGTACTTCCTTAAATCATTTCCGTTCCTTAACTTTCACTACCTTAAGATTAAAATTTTTGATAATTAATTTGCATAAAAATTTAACAAAAATTTGGTAATTATGGATAAAAGTAAATATTGCCCTTCAACTAACGACAAAATTATAACTGTTAATTAATATCAAGAATAATTTTAATTAAAATATCCGGAGTTCAGTAATTGTTTATTTGCATGAATCATATGTTTTTAAAATACTTATTAAAATATGAATCCGCTGGTTATTAATGAAAATCTCTAATGTTTATGTAATTTGAAAAGCGTAGGTTCAATGAAAAAGCTTCCTCCATTTATGATATTTTTAGTCTTTGCTATATAATAATTATAGATTACTTTATAAGGAAATATCTTTGTACTACGCTACGGAACTTTTAGCATGATGACAATCGTAAATGATAAAGTTAAAAATTATTTTCGCATGAATTTTTTTTTTTATAAAAATAATATAAAAGAATATGTTAAATTTATTCGACAACTCGTAATTTTTACTTTCAGTGAAACAGTTTATCCGTTGTGTACACAAATACAAGTTCTTAAACTTGTTCTGAGGAAAGGGAAATGACAAATCTTAAACTGGGTTGTTAAGGTTCGCTGTACGCACGAAAATTTATATATTTTATATGTAAATTTGGGCTATTATTATTAGCCATAATTTACCAGGCAAAGTAATTATTTTTTAAGCTAAATATACTTTTTTAACAAAAAAGTTTTTTGCTGTATGTACCTTATTTTGCAAATTGGTAAATATAATACTTTATAAATTATGGATTTAAAAATTATTTAAAAGGAAATATTATTAATTGAACAAATAATAATAATTTTTATATCTTTATAATAAATATGAATCACGCTAAAAGAATAAGACACATGTTTGATATATTTTAGAATGTTTTAAAAATATTGCAAAAAAATCTGATGTGGCCAGCACATTACCTTCCGTCAGATCGTGGTCAGATCTGTATATATTGTAAAAATTTCACACAGAGTTTTGCTTGTAAAAGATTCCATATTTCCAGTACATTACCTTCAGTTCTATGTATTTTGTACAAATTCTATACAGAAAGTTTTTGTAAGAGATTATATATTTCCAGTAAAACTATAACACAAACATACTGTCAAATGCACTTGACACTGACATTTGTTAATCAGAATTTTCTTAATATAGTAGACGTTTCCATGGTTATAGCACAGCTGGCTGCTTTATGAAATTTAATTTCTTTCTAAATTTATTACTCTATATCCATTGAATATGAAATATAAAATGTAATCAAATCTTATAGAGAATAAAATATTCTTTAATATTTATAATAACATTAAATGTGAAAAAATGATATTTAACACCGTTTTTTCAAGAAAAACTATTAAAATCTTCAAATTAGGGTATTTCGGGTCGACTAATTGTAACCAAAATCTAATCAGCTCTTCATATAGATGTAAAGAAAGGGAATACGCAAAAATTATAATTTTTGGTAAGGTAGTATTGAAATTATGCGATCCGAAAAAATCGTCATACACACATACACATACATACATACATCCAGCCATCCATCCATACATACATACAGACATCATCGTAAAAATAGTAAAATCGCATCCTAGGGAACCTAAAACGTGCTTATTCATTAAAAACTCATCGATTTTTTTGACCAAAGACAATACCTTCCTTACCTAAAGGTAACGGAAGGTAAAAAATAAGGGTATATACAATTTGATGTACTGATTGTAATGCAAAAAGAATTTTTCTAAAATTGACATATTAATTTCTGGTGACTTAAAAACTGCCAAAGCCGTCAAATAATAATGCTAATTTTGTTTTCCTGGGCCTACCTGAATTTCTTATTTTCAATCATTCTAGCGTGACCCTCATTATCAGTCAAAAATTGCAATTTCATTAAATTTACAATGGAAGTGAAGTAAATTTAACGGGGCGTTAATAAAACTGGCCATTATTAATATTATGTAAAAATATACAGTTGTAATTCTTAATATTGTTTTATTGTACATAATTCAATATTGAAATATCACATTACTCAAACAAAAGTAATAAATATTCAAATATTTATCCTTGAGATAACCTTTACTAAAATTTGTGGGTTCGAATATCTACATATATCTATAAGAAATTATTTATATATGTTTTAAGAGTACAGATCGTGACACCTACTCGAATATACAAGACAAATACTTGTTATTTTATCGAACTATTTCTTTAAAACATACACATCTTTAAAAATATCTACAGATTTGTACAAATTACTTTGTTTGATAGACGTTTCAGACAATAGATTAGTAACAAATTAAAATACAAAATGACTGAAATAAACTTCAAAAGTCGATACATTTATGTCAAAACCAAGATAATAACTCACTTAATTTATATTCTGGTTTACAAAATTGAAATTTTTCTAAAAGTTGAACAAGTATAGCTATTAAATTAAATTAGTAAATGCCTTTCTCTGCCGCTAGCTATGAGAGATTCCAATAGGCGAATGCGGCACAAACTTGCGCACAGTATTGTTTGACACTCAAAATTTTACTCTATTTTACTTTTATTATAAAATAGTACAATTATTACGTAAGTAATAAGTAAGTGAAAATAATATAAATTTCTTTTAGAAATCACCATTTAATAAAATTAGCATTCATTGAAAGTTTGTGAATAAAATTTCATTCTTCCAAATTGAAGGAAATTCCGAAAAATGGCTAACTTTAATATTATATCTGGTCTATAAATTGTTATTACAATTACAGAAAAGTAAATATAATTAGTAATAAATACATATTACTTTTTGAAACATAACTTTTAACAGTTAGGCGGCCTACAACTCCAAAGAAATACTAACGAATCTATTAATATGTATGTACATATAAACATTACCTACATTAAGTCTGGTTGGTTAACAGTAAGAAATATAATTTATTAAAGGAATATTTTTAGCTCTTACAAACTGTTTAACAATTTTAATATAACTAATTTCTAAATATTTGAATCATTTGAGTAGATTAATTGTTCGTTAATGTGTTAAATGGGTTAAGAGAGGAAAATATGATTATATTTAACAAAATAAGTGAACAAATGAACTATATATTTAAAAATAAACATATGCTAGAAATATTTATAGACATTCGTTAGATTTTGAAATTTATTGAAATATAAATAAATACAATTACTTACCTAAAAATAAATTAACTGATGTACAAATATCACAATATTTTAAATTTCTTTCGCTTAAATAATCCGTTTATGTTTCATTTTTTAACTGAAAATTCCACTGTTAGTATTGATGAACAATCAAAATTTCGAAAGTATTAATTTGTATGAGGCGCGATAATTTGTTGCACTACCCGCGAGTATCAAAACACTACTAAAGAAAAGAGAAAGATTTAGCCCCGTGTTTCTTGCAGCGCATGCTTGCCTTTCAAGTTTTACTCCTACCTTCGTGACGTCAGATGGTAGAATTTTGATATCTGATTTCGAATGAGAGTGTAGGAAGATAATAACATTTTAATTACTTAAAATTGAATGGTAGCGTACTAAAAGTGAATGTTTTAACAAATATTAATATTATTCAAAAATATAAATTGAAAGTGTTTGTTGCACTTTAATTATGTTGCAAAAAAATTGATTTATTTTTACTTTCGAAGTTTACTTCATGCTTAAAAATGTTTCAAAATCAATTCATAAAAAGCTTGAGTTTTCGAAATAACTAAAGAGATTAATTTCAAATAGATCTACTTGAATTATGCTAAATAAAATTTGTTTTTATATACCAATAATTACTGACATCTAAACCTAAACAAAGAAATATTTGCCATGTTTATTAGTTAAAATAATAAATAGTTTATATGAAAAAGGTAAAATTGCATTTTTAAAAAGTTATTTATTTGTCATTTGCAATTAAGTTGCGGAAGTTAAGTTATTCAGAACTTTGTTAATCATTTTTACCTCTCGCTAAGAGAGGTATTGTATTCATGCTACAAATCGCATATCCATATTTTAGTGAATAAGCACGTTTTAAGGTCCCTAGATTCCGATTATAACATTTTTACGAAGATGTCCGTATGTGTGTGTGTGTGTGTGTGTGTGTGTGTGTGTGTGTGTGTGTGTGTGTGCGTGCGTGCGTGCGTGCGTGTGTGTGTGTGTGTGTGTGTGTGTGTGTGTGTGGATGTGGATGTGTGGATGTTGGATTCACCATTTCTCAAATACTATAAGACTTAAGACATTTTTAACTACGGATTCCTCAATCTAACAATAATGGGAAGAGTTGATTAAGTTTCGGTAACAATTGGACAACCGAAAGTAGTATTTACAAAAAAAAATCATCTAAATATTATTTATTGAAAATTTATGTAAATACTTATATTAAAGAACGTTAAATTCTTTATTCGATAAATATAAATTCATTATTATATCTTCTATAGATTTAGAGATAAAGAAATGCATATAAAATAATTTGATGCAAAAAATCTCAGATCAAACTACTACAAGGCAAGAAATTCAAATGTTTGTAATTGACACATAAATGTCTCTGTCAAAAATGTTTGTATGCCGCTGACAAAAATATTTGTACATTATTATGAAGATTATGAAAATAAAAAAAGTCAACAACGCAAAAGAATATACGTAAAAAAGAATATAAAAGGAATTTGCGAAGAAATGACGAATGTAAAGAAAAATAAAAGGAAAGTAGAAAAAGAAAATTTCAGGATATTGAATATAAAGAACTTGTATGTATTGTACATAATATATATTAAAATATCCCATAGATTTTGCAAATATGTGAGAATTATTTTGTAGTGAGACATGAATATATGTATTTGTATTTAAAAATATTTTTCGTTTTATGCGTACAACTAGGTAAAATATCTGACGAGAGGTTATGTGCTGGCCACATCAGATTTTTTAAATTTAAAGTATCGTTGTGAGTGAAAATATGGTATTAACAAAAGCATTTTCTTCAGTTTTTGGCTAAAAATATATAAGTAACAGGCCACCCGTCATACTTATCTGATTAGGGTATGTATATCTATTGGCTATTTTATGGATTTAAAAAAATGGGTTTCAAGTTTCAAGCATGCTACAAAGTTTTCGTCTGAAGAAGAAAACTACTGCAAACATATTTAAAATAAAATTCGAAATATGAACCAAGTGTTTTATTCTCAATTAGTTCTAGCGTGACCCTCAAGTTACTTCCGTGCCTTTTTATTTAATATATTTGAATGACGTAGAATGGGGGAGTTTAGTCATGTTGAAATGTGATGATTTTTCCACATTACTGCAATCCTATACATACAATATTACTGTTAATGCAATAAAAGTAATAAAATATAGCGTATTTTTTGTACAAACGATATCAAATTTGTAGTTAATTAAATCGCCCGCAATATGATGACGTATACGGCATCTGTGGTTCGCCGTAGTTGTCCGCTACGAGCGCTAGTTTAGAATGAAAACAAATGTATTTTTTCTGTATTTGATATTGAAACGTCAAATTCAAAATCAAATCGCAAAAATCAAATTATTTGTTTTTAAATATGTAAACTTAAAACCTAGATAATATGATGAACACAGAAATTAAATTGTCATATACATAAACAGGTGGTCTTGTTTTGCTTCTGTCTCTTTCTATGAAGCCCGTATGTCGAAACCTAATTCGCACATAGTTGAAAATATTGCAAAAGTTTAACATTTTTTTTCTCCGTATTTTTTAAAATTTTACGAAATATTCGTATAAAAGTAAAAACGCTTTAGATTTAAAAATATTTTAACATAAAAAATCAAAAATTCGAAAAACTCCCCCATTACGCTGGACCAATGAATGAATGAATGACCGTAAAGCTATAGCAGCGGTACACGCTCGGGTACATACTCACCGCACGAACATTCAAAAACATAATATGGATGCACAGAATCATTCAAATGGCGAATATTCAAAACCAGAATCGCGCATTGCACGAAAGCGTATCTAAGCTAACCAAACCTACAGTAACCTTCGCTTGGCCACGCCCACGTAATCGGTTTTTGAATGATTAGGGCAAATCGCTTTCTGGCGATGCGCGATTCTGTTTTTTGAATATTCGGGATTTGGATGATAATGTGCATGCATACTCTGGTTTTGAATATTCGGGCGTTGAAGACATTCCCGGTACGCCCCATAGCAACGACTTTTAGTTTGTCTTTTTTGTACCGATATTTTAAATTACAAGTAACTATATTTTTGTAACACAATCACGCAAATTGCAAATATTAAACGAGACAGAGAGAATGAACTAATAACAAATTCAAACTTCCTTGTACGCCGGCGCCATCTACAGGTTACATTCTTAAATATGCTACCCTATATCCAGTTCAAAATAATGACGTCACGGAAAACGTTCTCTTTATATATAATTTATATTTTTACATACGTTTTCAATATAACATTAGGTGTATAGTGCAAATCGAATTTTTTAAAATTAATATTCAATTTCTCATGTATCTCGATGTATTTTTACCTCTCGCTAAGAGAGGTATTGTATTCATGCTAAAAATCGCATATCCAGATTTTAGTGAATAAGCGCGTTTTAAGGTCCTTAGAATCCGATTATAACATTTTTACGATGATGTCCGTATGTGTGTGTGTGTGTGTGGATGTTGGATTCACGATATCTCAAATACAATAAGACTTAAGACATTTTTAACTACGGATTCCTCAATCTAACAATAATGGGAAGAGTTGATTAAGTTTTGGTAACAATTGGACAACCGGAAGTAGTAGTTACAAGAAAAAAATCATCTAAATATTATTTATCGAAAATTTATGTAAATACTTATATTAAAGAATGTTAAATTCTTTATTCGATAAATATAAATTCATTATTATATCTTCTATAGATTTAGAGATAAAGAAATGCATATAAAATAATTTGATGTAAAAATTCTCAAATCAAACTACTTCAAGGCAAGAAATTCAAATGTTTGTATTGACACATAAATGTCACTGTCAAAAATATTTGTATGCCGCTGTCAAAAATATTTGTACATTATTATGAAGATTATGAAAATAAAAAAAGTCAACAACGTAAAAGAATATACGTAAAAAAGAATGTAAGATGAATTTGCGAAAAATTGACGAATATAAAGAAAAAGAAAATTTCAGGATATTGAACATAAATAAAATGTATGTAATGTACATAATTTATATTAAAATATCCCATAGATTTTGCAAATATATGTGAGAATTATTTTGTAGTGAGACATGAATATATGTATTTGTATTTAAAAATATTTTTCGTTTTATGCGTACAACCAGGTAAAATATCTGGCGAGAGGTTATGTGCTGGCCACATCAGATTTTTTAATTTGAAGAACAATTCAAAATTTAAATATTAGCAGTGTAACCGAGCATTCATATTTTAATTAAACAATGGAATTGGGGTATTCCGGCATTTTTTTAAAAATTCATCGAGATTCAAATTTTATATCATGGCGCGCCTTATGACAAGCATCCGATATTGACATCTGTAGCGAACTTCAGTGCCTAAAAACACGTTTTCATAGACAGTTAATTACCTATTTACAATTTTTAAAGAAGAAAACCTAAGTAAATAAACAAATATCACAGGGACACGTAATAATTAACTCAAACAAATAAAATATCAAATACACGCACATACTAACTACTAGAGCCATCTGTGTTTCTAACGGCATATATTCAATCTGAAATGATCAAAAACCACACGCAAAAGCATATTGAAATGACGTCACAGTTTTCAAGGACGTTTCTAGATATGTATAGAATTTCAATTTTCTAACATCAAATTATGAATGAAAACTTTTCCATAAACATGTTTTATTGTATTTTTTATTATATGAAGATGTAAACCATAGCAAAAAGTTACTATTTTGCCTAAAATCCATATCACCGGAATATCCCATAGAAGTATAGGTACTGTAAGTACCAACTTAAAGCTTAAAAAAATTAAGTAATTACATACATACCATTATTACAATGAAGATAATTCGCCAGCATTTTGCACACACAATTGTCCCTATTTATCACATTTAAATATATCTGATCACAAAAACAGCAAATTAAAAAAAATGTAAAATATCTATTTTATAGGAAATTAAATCATATTTATTTCTTAAAATATAAAAGGTAACAATGTTACAAAATAAACATTTTCTTATATCATCTTAATTAAATTAATGGCAACTGGATCACAGAATGTTGTTTTATCTTATTCCATAGATTCACACATTGCTTTTGATTTTTCATCAACTAACACTGATTACATTTTACAAAACTATTATTTTAGCAGGTTCTTCCTGATTTTCACCTACATTACACTTATTATATCTAATTCATTTTCTATAATTTTATCAACTTATCTTTAGAAATTGATTTTTCTGGATTTGAATCTTTAGTAGAACTAAACAGCGGTTACAACATTATTTTCCAAAACTATATTTTCATTTTTAACATATTCCTCATGATTTTTATATATTTTACATTTGTTTTTATTCACATTTTATTCATTTTCTAAAATTTTATCAGTAATATCAATGTTTGCAATAACTGGTTCATCTTTAGAAACTGAACTTTCTGGAATCAAATTTTCAGTAGAATTACAAATATTTGCATTTTCCTTTTCTATAACTTTGTTTTCATTATCAGAAGTATTTGTGATATCATTTTTATTGTCACATTCAGTAGTTTCCAATTCATTAGTTAGCTTTTCTGCAGTATTAGAAATTTTTTCATCATCAAATTCTGTCGTTTCAATTAAGGTTACAATATTCGAAACTATATTTTTATTATTAGATTCTTCAATAATTTGATCTATATTACATTTGTTTTCTAAAATATCTGTAGTATCATTTTCATTGTTTACAATAACTGATTCATCTTTACAAATAACACTTTCGGATTTTAAATCTCCTTCATTTGAATAGCAAATATTAGCATCATTCTTATCTAAAATTTTATCTTCACTACCAGAAGGAACTATAAAATCTTTTTTACTATCACATTCTTCTGATTCACTATCTTTACAAAGTTCTTTCGAAATGTCGGAAATAATTTTATTATCTGATTCGAAGATAGTTGTGTTTTCAATTTTACAAGAATTCTTATTTTCATTTTCAAAATTATCACAAACGTCTTTAGTATCAGAAATAATTTCATCTTTATTTTCGTTATCACAACTAATATATTTCGTTTCATAAAAGTTATTTTTAACGACATGTCTTACACATTGCAAAATTACATTTCTTTCGTGTCTAATTTCCGGAGCCAATAATTTTTCTAATAAAGTTATTCTACGGGAACAAGTTGGTTGCTTACTTAAATTACTTTTAGGAATTTTCTTATTACTAGTATTTTCATTGCGGGAACGCTTCCTTTTTCTTTTTCGGTTTTGTTTATTTGTAGTTTTTACTTGTTTAGTTTCTTCCTTTTTATTCTCGATATACAGATGAGATTGAGGATTACTTTTAACTATTCTTACCTCTTCGGGTGCTTCATCATCTACTTTCATTTCTTTGTCATTTGTAACTTCAGGTTTGGAAATTTCTGATGATTTTAATTCGGGTATAGCTATTTCATCTTCTGAATCATCAGAAGATCTATAAGCTCCGATTAAAGCGCCTAGTGCATTATTTAAAAGGATTTTAGGGGTTTCTTTATGTTCTACTACTTGCCATTCGCTATCATCAAATTTTTCTTCTTCTACTTCTTCTTCTGAGTTATAAATTTCCGAAGTACCTTGAAATGGACATAATTTTCCATTCCAGTTGGATTTATCGTTTAATAAAGATGTAGGAGTCACATCTTTTTTGATTAATTTTTTCAACTTGGGCGGAGTTTTTCGCAAATGTGATAATTTATTTTTCTTATTTTTGAAACGATTTTTCTTATTTTTCTGATCCTTTTTCGCTGTATCTGTAAAGAAAATGGAAACAATTATTGGTTGTGCCAGCTTCAGGGACCTAAACAATTACCCAGATAAAAATATTCAAAAGAAAAATAACATACCTTTTTTATTTTTCTGACCAAATCTATCTTTAGGTTCAGAAATTCTTTCACCTCGCTTTATCATTTCTTCTTGTTCTTTTTGTCTTTTCTCAATATTTTCTTTAGTTGGATATTTTCTCTTTCTTTCCGCTATCCATTTTGCAACATCTTCAGGTTTATTTGATTGTGACATTCTATAATAAAGTCCAGATACATGCTGCATACTGACGTGTTTTTCAACAATTTTTGAATGCGCTACAAATTTGCATCCATCGATTCCACAAACACGATGTTCCTTAATATGATCTTTTAAAAGAGCAGATGTAGCAAAACCCTTTTCACAAGCATCACAGAAGTTGTCGGAATTTTCATTATCTTCCCATTCCTCATCGTTTTCGTAAGTTTCATAGTAATCTTCATATTCATTATCATTTTCTGAATAATCTTGGTCATATTCTTCGAAGTTTGTTTCCTCATACATCTAAATGCAAAGATAGTGATTTATGAATTGTACACAATAATATTAATGAAGATTGACAAAATTTGGAATAAATTCAAAAATATATTTGGAAATTAGTCAATCTTCACTAAGACTGACGAAATAAAACCTGCATAAGATATTAAATAAAAAAACAATATCTTATGCAAATTTTACAGAACAAACACCTGTACAAAAATTTAAAATGCACTGAAATAAAAATGAAAGAAAGATTAAATTTGATTTAAATTTTTAAGTGAAAAATATCTACTAATGTTATATGAAATAGTAGCAATAAATTTGTGTTGGACTTACAAGAAAAACATTTAATGAATAGGCAAAGATCACTTACGGAATATCCAGTATGCAAGTGTGTTTTGATTTTTACTCACAAAACACATTTACGTCGTAGTCCGGAAAGCTATCAGCTACCGATTTCAACACACTTGCAGAGAACAATTGTAGCTGATGATTTGAATGACGTGAACTTAATAAACTACTTTTTCTAAATTAAGTAAAGCAAAACTTATCGGTTTGTTAACATATTAAACCGATATACTTCTCAAAAATTTTCATAATTATTACAATATTAGATTTTCCTCAATTTGAATAATAACAATTTCAAATTTACAATACATATTTTTTTTTACAATAAACTTATCCATTTAAATGGTCTGGTTGAAGATGTTAACTTAAACAGTACGGCTAAATTACAAGTGTGGGCAAACTACGGCTAGTAGTTGTAATTAAAAAATTAAGCACACCACACACAATTTCATGAAATTATGGTAATGGTTAGTTCAGTAAATACATACCCGAGTCTAGTTTAAAGAAACATATATTTTCAGACTCTAAAATTAGTTTTCAACAGTTATTTTCGGATATTAATGAAAACAGATACAAATTCAAAACCATTCAGGCAACTTGTGTTAATAAAATCATACTTCTGGAGTGAGGTAAAGTTAGCAAAATACTTTCGTCATATCGAAAAAAATAAAATCTTAAAAAATGGTGTAAATTTGGTGCTAATATGATGTGAAAAACAAATTCTGTTGCACTCATTTAAATAATGCTTAATACAACATCCATAACTTTTCAGTGACGGCAAGAACTACATTAACCGTGGTTTTAACTGTGATGAAACAGCGGCTGGACTTCAATGTTGGACTAAAATTAATTCTGTTGGACCCACACCAAATTACTATGTAAAGTGAAGTCATTGTACTTTAATTTTTAAAAAATTTTCAGATGTGTTCTGCTAACTTGACCTAAAGTTAGCGGAAACATGCATCAAATATTGATGTTTACACCACATTAGCACCAAATATACACCATTATTTAAGATATTTTTTTTTCGATATGGTGGAAGTTTGTTTGCTAACTTTACCTCACTTACTTCTGGTTAAAGTAGAAATACATATACTGCGTAAGCAGTAAAATTTATATAAAAATAGAATAAGAGCCAAAATCAAAATCTAAATTTAATACAGTACATGAAATAATTTATTTGTAATAAAGTAGTGCTTTCACAATACCACAATTCTTAATCTTATAAGGTACTTGTACATTTAGTAAAAATACATTTCATTTGTGAAATTATTATAGATAATATATAATGTAAAGTTCAACAGAACTAAATATAAGATTCCCTTTTAACAGAAAAAGTGGAATCAATATGGAACAATATGGCTAGTAAAAACTGAACAAACTAATTCAATTTACTCTAGTTTTGGAACATCAGGTCAAAATACTGGCCCACAATAACACACAAATACACTGCAAAAATTTTGGACATATGTACTCGATCAAAAGTCTATGAACTGGCCGGGCCGGGTAAATCAGCTCCAGCATTTGCATTTGCTATGTTATCTTTATTGTTTTCTATTTTACTAAGAATTTCCACTTCAGCCAAGATTTTGTTAACGTCCTGCAAACAGACCGATGTAATTTAAAAAGAGATTTTATAAGGAAAATACCAACTATAAAATTAAAACATATTAGCTTTAAAATATATAAATGTTAAAAAAATAACAGATTCGATAAAATAAAAACATAATTGTGTATTTATGTAACAAACAAATAAAAAAATGTTCTTCATGTATGCAAATTAATGTGGAAAATTAATAGAATGACAAAGTTTACACCTCGAAAACACTATTTTCGTTAAGACTATTCACGTTAAATACTGCTGATTCGGAAGAAAAAGGTACATAAAGAGAAATAACGATCGCGCAGGTGAATGCACGTATCCAAAATATAAATAAATAAAAAGATGTGTAAAAAAGCCGGTGTAAACTAAGTCAAATGTGTAAATAAAACTTACAAGTATTTGAATCAAGGTAAACATGTACCTATAGAACGACGTCAGCAGTAAAATCTAGGGAGTCTGTGATCACGGGAGTGTGTTGGGCATTGGGCATTAGCTGAGGAATACGCACCTCTTCAGGATGCTTGCCGATGTATTCCAACTTGGCAGTCTTGTACATCTTGTCGCATTTAGTTCTCTGCTCCTTGAATTTATCCCAATCCTCTGCTTTGTTAGATTGTTTTGCCGCGCGGTAGAATTTATCTTTATTGTCATACTCTGCTTTGATTTCTGGTGTAACCCAAGGACTAGACAAATCAATTTGGTTTTGAGCATTATTCTTTTTCTTATTAGTTCTCTTGGCATTCATTTTATTCTTCAATTGACGCATCTTGTTGTTGGGAGGTATCATATTTAGGGGAGGCGGTGGAAATCTTCTCGGGCCCGGGCCCATCATCGGCGGACGCATCATTGGCGGTGGACCCATTAATGGTGGTCTTGCCCTTGGACGCATATTCATTGGAGGCATACCGCCCCGCGGTCCCATCCTTGGCGGTGGAGGAAGTCGGTTTCTAAATAGTGGTGGTGGACCTGGCGGTGGTGGCATACGAACACCATGCGGCGGAGGTCTCATACCTGGGGGTGGTAGTCTACCAGGCGGGAAAAGTGGTCTTGGCCTCATGCCTGATGAAAATGGAGGGAATGATGGCGGATGAGGCCCGTTGCGAGCACCGCCTGGTTTACCAAATCTGTGATTTATTGCACCGTTTTTCTTCTTATTGCGCACTTTTACATTATCATTTTTTCCTACAGCTCCCATTTGAGAACAATTCAAACAGAATTTAAATGTTTTCACTGCGATTTACGCCTTTTTTAACACAATTACTGACACACCAGAATTATTTTTCTAAGCGTCGTTTCACAAACAGAATACCAACATAAAATAAATTGACTTGGTACTTGATGATGTTTCACACACTTTGACAGTAGATGGCACCACAAATCGAACAATTTAAATTTTCCCCGGTAAAATTCCCGGAAATTCATTCAATCACTATTTGAGGGAAAAATATTTTAACTTTTTTCCCGAATTTTTTACCTCCCGCCAACCTACATAAATAGGTAAGGAAGGTAATGTTTTCAAACCAAAAATTCGATAGAGTTTTCAGTGAACAAGCACGAATTAGGGTCTCCACAAGTTTTTACTATTACTATTTTTAAAATGATGTCTGTCTGTACGTGTGTGCCGATTTTTTTTCCACGATAACTCTTATATTAAACTTCCAAAAAATGTATTTTCATTATTTAAGCTTTTATATGATTAGATTTTGGATAAAATTGGACAACCTGACGTGATAATTTACTTGAAGCCCATAATAGTTTTTAATGAAAAACTAAATTTGACATTTATATTAATGAGAACAACGATATTACATTTGTTCTAAAATTGATAAACCGGAAATGATACTTTACCTAATACTCTATTTGGCTGGCTATTTTAAACATGGAATTCTGTTACCTACCTTTACTCCCTCAACAAACAGCCCGTCGCAATATTTGAAATTGAATCATTCCCAGTATAGAGTAAGAAAAATATATAGGGAATTTTAAATAAAATTATAAAACAACAGAAATTAATGTACAAAGTGAATAATTCGAAATTTAACATTATGGCGTATATTTGTAATATAACAATAATTTATTAACAAAAAATTATTATATACACAATATAAATATGCAGAATCCCAAAAATCATGATTAGTTGTTCAAAATAATTTTCTTTTCCTGTATTACAATGTTCAAAAAATCACATTTAATAAACAACTAATCATCAAAAAGATGCAAATAAAATCAAACTTTTTTTATTTGCCATAATGAATATTTAATATGTACAATTTTTATAAAGTCTTTTAAAATATACAAATTTGATAAATAAAACTAAACTAATACTACTCATTATAAAAGAATTGTCATATGCAATTAAAAAGGCAAGTTTATTGTAATAAAAAATAATAAATTAATCACAAAATGATAGCGTACAACAAATCAATTTTGATATATTATAAAACTGCTGCCTAGCTAGAAAATTTTAAATCTTATGTGAATCAACATGTATCTTGTTGAGATTCAAACGATTATGGATTAATAATAAAGAAGAATAACAAATCAATATATATCACAAACGATGAAATAAAATATACTCTTAATAAACAGACAAAATTATAGATTAACATTGTCACAAATATGTACTTCTAATAAGCACATTGGTTCAACACGATTATTATTTGTAATCAAATCTAAAAGCATCTTGGTGGCCATTTAAGTGAGCACCTTTAACTGTCCTGTATTTGTAGCATACACAATACCTTGACCTGACACAGGCATCCATTTAATGCAGTTTACTGACATAAAATTCAAGTCTCTTTCGCGACCCTGTTCTAAATCCCGCAGAAGAACCAATCTACCTCGGCCCATTATTTTCGTATTTCTGTCGTCCAATAAGAAAATTCTTGCCATTGTCCATCGATCGCTGGGTAGAAGTGTGACGCGTCGCGAAGCTAATCCAACGATTAAGTGTCTGCTTAGTGGTGAAAGGGATACAGAAATTGCATTTTGTTCGAAAGTGGTTGTATATAAACACTGGCCTAATGTATCCCACTTGATACTGTAAATTCCTACAATCAAATTATTTATTTCATTAATTTGTTTTGTTTTTCAAAAAAACAAACGAACCTAATCTATTAGTAACATTTAAATAACCTCCGGATGGTAATAATGTCACAAGAAGAGTTCCGTCATTAGAAATATCAACACTTCCGTCATTATGAATTTTACATTCGGCCACAACGATATTTTTCTCATCTGTAAATATAATTATTTATTACAGAGAACACAAATGCATGCATCCAATTCTCACTTTATAGGTTGGCACAACAGAAATCATACAATCAATCATGCGCCAAAAACTTTTTACCGCAAATTCCTAAATAAACATTTTTGACTCGTCCACAAGTGATAATTTGGAAGAGTAAATGTGTGAAGTAGATATAGAGATGATGAAATGGTATTAAAAACTCGATTATTTTAAGAACTATACTTTATTTCACGTAGGAAAATAGTGATGGGAAGATAGGTGCAATTTTGATCTTGTTTTTTGATTGGATAATACCCCGATATTATCAAACTGCATCTTTCCATCAGTATTTTCTTACGTGAACTAATGAAACTATTATTCACGAAGGATGACTATTCAAGGTCATTTGTTTGAAGAAAGAATACACAGCATTTTATAGCAGTAGCTTAGCAACATTTTGTATTAGAAAGAGAAAGATTATTTGACGTATGTCTATTTAATTTGTGTGGTATAACAGATATGCGTAAATAGTGCCATTACTTTCTAACACATTAAAAATAGCAGTGATGTATGTCGTAGAGTTACAGACATGTAATTATTTACTATACTACCCTCTGTACTAATGTTTATCCAGTAGCGTTGACATTCAAATCTAATTATTATTTTATGGTTTATGTCAAATCCATATTTTTGTTTTATGGAAAAACATAGGTGAAGAATATAAAACTTTGAGAAAAACATTATTTTAAAAGAAACAAAATTTTCGAATAAAATACATTAATTTTTCCATTTAAAATGTACCCATAAATATTTCGCTTTGCACGCCTATGGGTACGAAATGCAGTGAAGTTATCTGCAAGTAATATTATATCAGACGGTTCTTAAATGACCTTGAATAGTCATCTTTCGTGTGAATACTACTATATAGTAACTTTTTATACTTTAATCGAGACTTTAACATACATTTTTAAGGTTTAGTTTTACGGTAGAAAACCCCATAATGAGACCCTTAGCGCAAAGTTTAGCGTAGATGGCAGCAGGCGGATATTCTCCTAATTACGTATTACAATGTACAAACTTTTGTAAAAATACATAGATATTATTGTGTGTAATCATGACTTTTCATGGTTGCGGCACAATATATAAAACACAAATATATACTCTGTTCCATTTAAGCCATTCAGTAGATGTAGCTGGCAACAGCGCAAACTTGAAGTAGCCGAAATTCCATTGGGTAAACTTGTCTCTTGTCTCCAATTTCAGCCAATCAGAGAAGTCAGAACTATTCCCTATGCTCTGCAATACTGAATGGCTTAAATGGAACAAGGTATAGAATAATATACAATACGTGCAATAAAACAAACGTTTTTAACAAATACGTAGTCTAAAGTTATTATTTTTATTTTAATTAATTATGTTTGACGCTCGTTTGACGTTTCAAAGTTTTTTGAAGGTTAAAGTAACTAGCTGACTAGCGAACCTATCGGGAGAAATATTATGCAAATGTAATGATAATACAATTAAATAGCTCAATATTTTCGTGTTAGTTAATATTTTGTATATTTTTTTATAATTTATACTTGTTAATAAATTTTCCTTGAGCGACAAGTCTGTTCAAATTCAAACCAATGAAAGTGGCTGCAGTTTACGCACGTTCGTCGTCGTTAATGTTGTGCTTCGGTGTTTTTCGTTGAAATATGTTAATATAAAATGGATTATTCATATATTTAAGGGGTAAAAATGTGTAAAAATTACTGACTGAACAACATATTAGTGCTGTGTATTATAATGAACATTTTCAAAGATATTCCAAAAATGTCGCAGATTTGGCGAGGCAATTCACAGTTCAGGTATATTATTTTAAAGAAAAATAAATGCAACAATCTATTATTTGTGTGAACACTGTGTTATACAATGTAACAGTGAAACATTTATATTATTAATGAGATTACTAAGTTATTGTTATTCATTTTATGTTATGTGGAATAAAATTTACTAATATTTGTTTTTTTTTTTTTGTTTATAGGTTCCAAAGACAGCCAAGTCATCAATAAAGGTAGGAATCTTCATCTTGAAAAATAAAATAATATCAATGAGTATTTTAACTTCTTTCTATGTTTATTTTAATTATGCGCGTATAAAAATACCGGGTGGTGGCGGTTAGGGGTGAACATGGGTATTTAACAAGGAATTTTAATTTTATGCAATTTCCTACACTCCTATTAATTTTACGACAAAAACTTTAGATTGCAAAGTTGCATACAAAACTATTTTTACATTTCATTATTTAGAGAGGCGATATCCTAACATCTTTGTAGTAACTGTTCCGTGTTCCAAAAAATATAATGGGCCGAATTGGGCTGTTGCAAGAATTTTTATATGCCTTCAAAGTACTAAATTTTAAAAGATATTGTTCTTTAAAGAGCCCCAAATTTGAGAATATCACGAAATATCCATGAGATATTTTACAATTAATTATTGAAATTTGTGTAATATTTTGAAAAAATCACGTGATTTGAAAGAGAATATGACGTCAGAGAACATACAGTTCCAGATGTGACAAACTATCGCCTACTTTTATTGGCTATGAATGACGTACTGCATGTGCTCCGACGTCACAGGCGTGGGGAGTTGTTTCTCATGACTATTTCTGGCGCCAATCTTTTTATTTATTTACGAAAATAACAATAAATTATAATTTTTTGTATTACTGATATTGCATAAACTTTCATTTAAAATAATTTTTAAAAATGTGAAACCGGCTCATTCAGTACACTTCTTTAGTTTAGTGAACGTCTCTAGTACGTAAGTATGGAAATGGAAATAGCTTTTATCTTTTCTTTATAAGGAAGCGTACTGAATTTGGCTTAATATCTTTGTGTCTACCTGAACTTGTAAACGAAAAATTAACACCACTCAAGTTGTTTTTCAAGGCAAGTGAAAAGTTGAAAGATCACCTACTGCACTTGAAACAAACTTGAACGAATATTTCAAGGCAAGTAAATAATAGGTTCATTATGTGTATTGTTATTCGTATGTACCTATTGGTCTCATCTTCTAATGAAGTTGTATGTTGCGTACAAAACTGATCGATTGTGTTTATCAATCAACAAAAATTTGTCTGCAATCCAAATTATTTTGATAACTTTTTAATCTATACCAACTATTCACTGTCATGCATAAAACCAAGCACAAGCACACCATTATACACACTTAACCATAATTTCACGTTTCTAGAAAATGAACTGCATTCATTATCTTTTCATCGCGCAAATACTAATTCAATCAAATATTACAAAATCTTATATATGTAATTGGTTGAAACATTTTAAATTACTTACGATTGCTAATATTTGGTATGTTGCACTTTGAAATATCCCACATTTGAATCCTGTGATTAGGACTCACTGTAGCTGTCATAATTCCGTCGTAACCTACAGGACCTTCCCTCTGCGGGTCATCTAAATCTGCATCAAAAGGATTAACTCCAGCATAAAGTGGAATTAAAAATCTGGGTCTAAAAAGTCCTGTGGCTGCGCTAAGAGGCCGAAGATCTGAAGGATACCGATGTAGCCATATTCGGGGTTGATTTGGTAGTACTTCGGCGATTGGAACATCGTTAACTTGCACAGTTGGGACGTTCCAAGATCTACCACTGGATATATTTTGTACAAGTCTTTCTGGCGAGCTCTATAAAATATCACATTTTGAAGTATAATTATGTATTTATCATCTATGCACTCCACCTACGCCAAAAGCCCAGAGAGTGATTTTTTACCTAAAGAATGGGGTATGCGACCATAATGGATTTCAATATAGACTTAAAAAATACAATATTTTTTTTAAAAAATAATGTACAGGGTATTAATTAAAAAGTGGGCCATAGGCGTTTAACATGGGAAATCAGTTTTTCCTTTCGCAAAATTTCCCAATAGACCATTTACATTGAGAATGAGACATCTATTGCAAATTTTTGAAACTTTAAATTGTATTCACTACGAAGCGACCTCAACATGACCTCTACTGATCTCTCAACAGTGTCAACTGTTACCATCCGAAGGGAACAAATGCCAAGCACATTTTTGTTTACATTTGATTTGTCTTTACAAAATATTTCTTATTTGGCAATAGGTTTGTTCGTTCCGCCACCCTGCGTCTATCGCAAACCGCGGTGGTGAAATTTGCTGTTCTTTTCGATTCGCGGTTCACTGTAAAGTCACTAGATTCTGTTCGTTCCGTTTTTCTAGTAACTTGCGGTGAAACGCCGCGGCAGCTGGCGGTGATAATTTTTACAGTGACACATGACTCGGTGGTAAAAAAATCTGATGTGGCCAGCACATTACCTTCCGTCAGTTCTATGTATTTTGTACAAATTTCATACGGAAAGTTCCTTGCTAAATTAAATATTCTATTTCTTGTACATTACCTTCCGGCAGTTGCATGTATTTTATGTAAATTTCATACAGAAAATTATTATTTTGTGACGTTTTCTATATACAGTGTAATGTATCTGCAGAAATAAAAGATTTATTATTATTATTTCTTGTACATTACCTTAAAGCAGTTGTATGTATTTTATACAAATTCCATAAAGAAAGCAAAAGATCCTATACCTATATCCAGTAAAATTATAAGACAAACACACTATGTCAATTTCACTTGACACTGACATCTTTCAATCAAAATTTTCTTAATATAGTAGCTGTTTCCACAGCTATGGCTACTTTATGAAATTTAATTTCTTTATAATTTTTTAACTCTATATCCATTTAATATTAGGTATAAAATTCAATCAAATCGTATAGAAAATATAATATTCTTTAATATTTATAATAACATTAAATGTGAAAAAATGATATTTAACATAGTTTTTTCAAGAAAAACTGTTAAAATCTTCAAATGAGGGTACTTCCGGTTGTCCAATTCTAACCAAAATCTAATCAGCTCTTCACATGGATGTAACGAAGAGAAATACGAAAGAATTATAATTTTTAGAATTGTAGTATGGAAGTTATCGTAGACGAAAATTTTGTTACACACACACACACACACACGGACACACATACATACACACACACACACACATACAGACATCATCGTAAAAATAGTAAAATCGTATTCTAGGGTCCCTAAAACGTGCTTATTCATCAAAAACTCACCACCGAATTTTTTGACCAAAGACAATACCTTCCTTACCTAAAGGTGACGGAAGGTAAAAATAATCGGCGGTAATGTTCGCGTCTACATATGAAGTGCCAGTATGACAGTGTTTGAGAAATAAATATTAGGAAAAAATTGTTATTTTTCAATAAGTATGCTATGTAATGTTTCAGTTTTAGAAATTGAAATACATTTGTAAAATATATAAATGTCAATGTCATATGAATTATGATTTGTAACAAACCTGAGAGATGACAGTTTCACAAACAACTATGAAGTTAGCTGACCATATCATCATTGACATGTATGCTCTGTTCCATTTAAGCCATTCAGTAGATGGCACTGGCAACATCGCAAATCTGAAGTAGCCGAAAGTCTCTAATTTCAGCCAATCAGAGAAGTCAAAACTATTCCCTATGCTCCGCAATACTGAATGGCTTAAATGGAACAAGGTATAAATAATAATTATATTGTTGAGTTATCGTGAAGGAATTATCAGATGAGGAATGAAACTTATCCTTTTCTTCACAAAAAGTTTTATTAACCCAAAATGTACATTTTGTGAAGAAAAGCTACAAGGAAGTCATTGATCCTGTTGTCAGTTGAAATGGAATCGGTTTCATTTCCTCTGACTATTTATCGCTGATTTCTCTACTCCGCATACGCAACTGCCTCTGAAGTAACTTTATGGAATAAAATATAACTGCAAAAATGTCAGAAGTTGACATTTTTTTGTTTGATGCGCATACAATTAGTATGCTTGCCCACAATTGCATTATTCTTCCATCATTTTCATTCATTTTACTTGAAATAATTTGACAAACAAATTTGATATATGTTATCATTAAAAAAACTATATCATAACTAACTTCAAGTATGAAAATCCACTAAAAGTCAGAGAAAACGGTTGTTCGAAATTGCAGTGTGATAGATCGAGTTGGTCATACAAAATACGTCACCGAAAAAGAGTCAGATATGATTGTAGTGTGATAACGCCTTAACATGTAAATAATTTCACACGGTAGTTCTAATCATGCGCACAACACCAGTGTAAATGTTTTATTAATTTTAGACATAAATGTTTCAAAAAAAAAGTTGTAGATAATATCGAATTTGAAATTATATAAATATAATTCATACGTAGGGAGATTTTGCGCAAGGAAAAACTGATTTCCCAGGTTAATTGCCTATGGCCCACTTTTTAATTAACACCCTGTATACAGTTTTTTACAATGGGGTCATTTAAAAACAGTCGATTTTTTTTATAAAATGATGAAATCCATCTCCTTTAATAAATATAGTATGATAACTTTCAATATTATATTAAAGAGAGTTACATTCATTAAAACCAATGATTATGAAAACGATCCAAAATTATAAATTTTACTTACATGATTTTTATTTATGTATTCTTTCTATAAGTTTCGTATATTTATATTACCATATTAATGGTAACGTATGTCGGCTTTATCTACTTATGACGGAGTGACGTTGACGTCACAACTTTCGCGCCAAAACTTTAATAATCATTTTAGGTATTAAACAAAATTTCCAGAAAACAAACAATACGGCATTTCTGTTTTTAAATTTTTAATAATATGAAAAAAATTCAAAAAATGTTAGACTGGCCCATTCCGTCAAATAAATCATCAAAAAATACCGAAGAAATATGATTTTTTCATATTCATAAGTTATTAGTCAATAATAGATATGTATAAACTGATAAAGAAACAATATTACCTGTGAACTAGATGGTGGGTCCGGCGGATATAAATTAATATGTTGCGTTCTATATAAACTTCCTGTTGAATCATGAAGAGGCTGATCCCATTGTGACTGAAATCCTTCAAATGGTTCACTCTCACGATCAGAAGGTGATTCGTCTGTGCTTCTATAAAAAAGGTTTGAAGTAAAAATTTCAAGTAACATTTATTATTATTGAATGTTACCTAGCAGGTTCATGTTCTGTAGTAGAGCTACTATTTCCAGGTAATCTGCCAACACCAGCACTTTGCGAAACCTGTTCCAAACGTCCTCTTATATTTCTCAATCTCACAAGTAAATCTCCAAGCCTGTGCACATGGGACATGGAAGAATTTTCTGTACTTGTTCCAGCACTGGGCTCTCCTCCTGTAGCTGGCGGAGGCGGAGCAGTATACGGTTCTGGATCATTTAAATATTGATATAATCTACGCAATTGACGGTTAAGATCTAGCATTGGCTCTCTTGTTAAAGGTCTGTTACTTGAAGAGGGCAACGGATTATCCGAAGGTCTGTCATTTGTATGGTTGTTTCTCCGGGGAGGATTTCTTCCCGGATCAGAGCCACCTACGAGTGTACTATAGCGAAGTTCGTGCAAAATTCTCATCAACGGAGATGATCGTACAGGACTGTGATTTTGAAGTATATTTGTGCATATTTGGGTAATTCTACGTGATAAACTTTCACGTTCTGGATCCAAAACTGATCCTGATAAAGATGGTATTGATTCCATAATTTGTAAAAGCAGCAAATCTGTCAGTAATAAAGCTAATCCCAGCATAACTTTAATTTGTTCACTTAGATGAGGTGGAAAAGAAGAATGGATTTCTATAAAACGTGTAAGTGTTTCAATATAACCACTTAAACGTAATCTTGTTTCATAGCGAATCCAATCATTTCGACTTCCTAAAGAGGAATATTCCACTGGATCCTCTAAATAATTTAAACCACCACCAGATGTAGATTGGTTTACTCTATTTAATCTCATTCTTGCTGCCCTTAAGCGACTCTGAATAACTCGTTCAGATTGCAATCGATATTCCAAACTATTTCTATCTGGTGAATTTTGATAATCTCGGCGACCCAATAATAGTGACTGTTGATTTAAAAGATGTTCTAAACCCCGTATCATTAAAGAAACTGTAACTTCAGTTAGATTGGAATTATCTGCTCTTCCTGGAAAATCTGACCGAGCTGCTCGAGATGATAATTCACGATAGCTATGACCACGAAGATATCTTCGAGGATTTAAATGCGGATTATCGTGTTTCATCAAACGTCTTCTCCAGTACATTCTCTTTTTAATATGGCACTGACGAAATCTGGACATAAATTGTGAGGATTGTGGCCGAGATTCATTGCTACTACTTGCAGAGCTGCGTGAAGTTGATGGTGTAGGTCTATCTGGAGTACTCGGAGATGGTTCGGGAGTTGACTGTTCCGTACTGCTCTGAGCAGATTCAGAACTAGGACTAGGATCACTAATCCGAGTCCAAGCCATCATTTGTCTCACGTTAGACAAATTTGATCTGCGTTCACTAGTTGAAGAGTTCACAAAATTTACATGGCGCCTTATTTCTTGCCACATTCGACGAAGTTCTTGGAGCTGAAATACTTCAAATCTAGCTCGATCTATCATCTCTATACTTTCAACCTGCCGACGTAGTAAATTTGTTTGCATTGATATATGTGAAATAGTGGAATGTAGTGATGATACTAATGGTGCAATATAATCAGGAGAATGGGTATTATTAACAGAATTTTGTGGATCTCGTGGATACGTGTGATCAGCAATAGGATTTTCATTTGTTGAATTCACATCTGCGGGTTCAGAAGTAGAAGGTAAAGGATCAGGTAAAGGATAATTGTGTTCAGCAGATGGAAATAAAGCAGGGGTGGAACTTCTTTCTGGTTGGTTGTTAGGCTCCGCGTTCGGATCGTCGCCCTCAGCTCCAGCTGAAGGACTTCGAGGACTAAGGGTTAACAAACTTCTTATAGGTTCAACATTAGATCTTTGATTAGATTCAGCAGAATTTGTTTCAGGATCTCTCGGATAACTGTGATCATCAAACGGCCGCCAAACACTACTAGAACTTGAGTGTGGACGGACGTTGAATCTCGACTGTCTAATTCGAAAGTATCGACTTCCTCGAATTGCAAAAGCTGATGGATAAGTGTGTGAATTAGACGGGCCATGAGCATGATTTCCTGCTCTAGAAGTTCCCGAGCATCGAGGTAAACATTGCCTGTGATGTGAGTGAAATCCGGATGGTTTTCTCAATATAAAAATTCTTCTTTGTGCAGCGTTATCTGCAGAAGTTGATGGTCCTGCTTGAGAAGTACTTGCATCATCCTCAGCCGGTGCATCTGGTTGATTGTTACTGACTTGTTGCGATGGTGAATTACTGTTTTGATTTTGTTGGCTTGATGGTTCCATCAACATTTCCATACTTCTTCTTAAATTAGCCAATATAGCATCAGATTGATTCATAATATTTTCTAGTCGTTCAGAAAATGATGCTAACAAGTTTGAAGGATCAGTGTTTCTATTTAATTCTGGTCTTGAACTGTTTCGAGCTTCTCTTAAATTTGTTTCTAAGTCGTTAAGAATATGAGAATAAATACTTTCTATACCTCCCGGTTGTTGAGGGAATTCAGACTCACCTGGTAAATCCGGGGTGAAATTTTCAGTTGGTTCTGCTTCTGGTTCTTCTCGGTTGCCAATAGGTCTTTCGGAAAAGTTAATCACTTCATCTGCACTACTCAACGATCCCTCAGATATGCCACGTAATCTGTCTAAATTAAATGGGAGACTTCCTAAAGGATTGATATCTCTAGCAGAAGTAATTGTAGGGCCTTCATTATCATTGTTGTCGCCGGTTCGATCTCTTGAAAAGGTAGATGTAAAACGATCCCTATCAAATGATGGTCTGTTGTTAGATGCATTTGATGCACCTTCGTCTCTGTCTCTATCCCTGGATCTAAGTTCTGAAAGAATAGTTGTAAAACGATCTATCTCAAATGATGGTCGATTGTTATCTCTATTAGATGCATTTGATGGACCTTCATCTCTGTCTCGCTCCCATGATCTAAGTTCTGAAAGAATAGAGGTAAAACGATCTCTGTCAAATGATGGTCTATTCCTAGGAGGCCCAGAACTAGAACTCTGGGAATTACTCGCTCTGGTCAAATGAAATGCTGAAGGACGCGATATAAATAACTTTTTTCTGGTACAAGTGCTGGAATCCTTTACATTCTTACTTAAATTCGATCCAGGTTCAGATTTATTTCTGAAGATATTTGAATTTGGAACCAAGCTAATTCTCCGTTTTGGAGTTGGGCTTTCATCTGAACTACTAGAAGAAGATGAGTCACTTTGGTATACAGTTGACGAATCACTTTTTGTTCCAGGAACATTAGACCGCTTATTAGGTCGACTGACCGCTGGTCTGGAAAGTCCACTGGGTCCAGGTAAAACTGGAGGACTGTCTCTAGTTATGCGTGATGTCGATGGAGCATTAGTACCCGAAGTTGATGGCTCGGTAGACTGTGATGTTGATGCAGTTGCAATTGTGGGTGTTGTCTCAGTATTTGCAGATTCTGAATTTGCACCTGTTGTAGTTTGTGATTCTGTGCTATTTAAATGTTCGGCTTCCATCGGATCAGTTCCTCGGTCAATCTAGAAAATTGAATTAATTTTATTTCAATAATATTTAATATTTCTAATTATCATACTGTTGTGGCAGGTCTATAGACTTCCAAATATCGGTGAACTAACATTTCATACTGTTCAACTAAATTTCTATAGCAAACTGCAATTCTGCGTTCTCTCTCTGGAATGCTATTTTGATTATTTGTATTGTCAGGTGGGGTTGAATTCATAAACTGAAATAAGAATTTACAAAAATTGTGATATTAGAAAATTATGTTTTATAATAAAATACACGATAAATTAAAATACCTGTGAGCTGGGATGTACAAGTCTAGGAGTAATTCGCCTGCGATAAGCAGCAATACGCTCTGTATGTCTAGTGACGGGTACAGGGGCTCGAACTCGCTCCCAACGAGTGAAACCTTGAGGTGTATTTGCTATTCCTGTAATTAATTTGTGTCCCAAGCGGTCAAATGCTACATACCTATAATAATAAATTCATTATATTATCATACAATGATAATAATAAAAAATAATTAAGATAATCATAATAATCAATGCGGGAAAGCTATTGTGGAAACAGTTAAATGAGTTGGACAGAAATAAAGGCTTCATCCTTACTATGACAGCATTATTGAATTTTTATTCATTTTGTATGAGTTAGTACTCCCGGTAGGCCGCATTGCTGCGAATAATACAGCCAATCACGATCTATATATACTATGGTGCACCTTAAAAGGGGTCATGTCGAATTTTATTCGGGCCGCCCCCTAATGTGGTTCCAAATAAATAAAACAAAGTTGTGCAGGGAATGATTCCGCTTAATATTAATATCTGACCGTGCCTAAATGCACTTCATTTCAAATAACTTTTTCCAAGCCAGAAGAAGGTTTAAGAAATCCACTCACTATTGGAATACCTGTATATTCCAATAGCGAGTGGATTTTTTTCCACATATTCTCGGGTCATTCTAGTAAACAGGTTGTTTCAAAACTACTGTAAAAAAAAATTAAGGGCATATCGAGGGGCATATAGGACTGACCAAAATAATTTAAAAAGATTAATCAACATAGGACTGATCTTCAACTGTTTCCGAGAAAAGCGAAAAATCGAAATAATTGACAAAGATAGTGATCGAACAAAATTTTGTCTGTCAGTAAACAGACAAAAAAAAACAGTAAAATTTTATATGAAACGTTTTTCTCAATTTCTAATATTTATAAGTAATTATTTGATTTTTTAAAAAAAAAACAAACACATCTATGATGACCTCTGAAAAGTAAATAAAAAATCCCATTCAATCAAAGTCGTAACTCTTATAGTTTTCAAGATAGCAGACGTAAACCCCGTAAAAACTCATTTTTCACTGCCTCAAATCTCGGAAACTATGGAAAGTCGGACCCATATTGATTAGGCTTTTTTACTCATTTTGGTCAGTACCATATGCCCTTAATTTTTTTCCAGTATTTTCTCGAGTATTTTTAAAACACCCTGTATATAGAATATATGGACAAAATTTAAAGTCCCAATCAATATTCTTAAGATGATTATAGATGGTTAAACTATCGCCCAAAAACCCAAAAAAGCTATCTACAATTATCTTAAGAATATTAATTGGGACTTTATTGCCTTTGACAAAAATACAGTTCCAAAATGTGTCAAAACCCAATGATATTTAAATGGGGAAAAATCAAGTGCATTTAGGCACGGTCAAATATTAATATTAAGCATAATCATTGCATGCACATTTTTTTTATTTGGAACCACTTTAGGGGGATGCCCGGATAAAATTCGACTTAAAGATCCAGCCTAATATATACGCGATATTCTTGCTCCCGGGACAATATTTCCGTGTTGTTTAAAGGATCCTTAATTTTCTAAATTTAAAATAAACATTCCTATAGTCAGAAAAAATTACTCTGTCGGGTTCAGAAATAAAACTATAAATATAATTATGACAAAGCGGTATATTGCTTACTGTTTGCTTTATAATATTGGATGCGAACGGGCTATTAATTGTGCCACTCAATTCATACATTATTGAAAGGTTTATCTAGCTGTCTATGTGTTCTATATTAGTAAAATAATCTTACTGTTCCGCTAACATAAATGTTATTTTTGTTTGAAATAAGTTATTATGGGAATCAAAACTGCAGTTCAAACAAAAATAGCGTTTATGTTAAAGGAACAGTAACATTATTTTACGATACAGAGCAGACAGAGAAACATTTCAATGCTTGGATAGAGCGATGGAAATAATGGCTTGTTGGCATCCAACATTATAAAGCAAACAATAACCAATATGCCGCTTTATCATAATTACGATATTTATAATTTTATTACTGGACCCGACAGTCAATTTTTCTGACTATATCTAAATATACTTCGAAATCTCACCTTGTATACCTTAATAAAATATTCTATTATACCCTGTATTATTAAAAATAAATAGTCTAAGCAGAATTTTTGATTACAGCTTAAATCAATTTATGTTTTTAAATTAATCATTTTCTTTCTTATTGTTCATATACAATTACTGATCATTGAACTGTTGCAATATTATATTATTAGAATTTGTAAACTGTAATACATATTTACCATACCAACATAAACTTTGTAATATAATAATAATATTTTTAACACAATAACAATGACATGCATATTGAATTTAAGATTTCAACATACCTAACTTTTTCTTTCGCATTATTGGTGCAGGTCTGCATAAAAGGCTTTGGTTGACTCCAGTCCCAAAAATATAGTTCATTATATGTTGCGATGACAAGAAGTCTATCCACCGGATGAAATGCGAGTGATGATATCACTGTTTGGCTTTCAGCAGTCCATACTTCACTGCCACCCTACAAGATGAATTAAGTAAAATTTACTTTTTTATTATTATAAAAACTTACACTTAAATCCCATATTCGAACTTGCCCTCCTAAACAACCAGACGCAAGTATTTGATTTGAGGAGGGGTGGAAAGCAACACACCAAGGGGTGCGCGGATGCCCAACTAAAGTCTTAATATTTTTTCCTGTTCTTAGGTCGGTTACATATACATTGTGATTCCCATGAGTTGATGCCATCTTTGTGCTAAATTAAAATATGTTTAGATAATAAATAGTATAAAACTTTTTGATAAAAGCTTACCCATCGGGACTAAAGACCATGAGAAAAGTCGATTTTGTAAGTCCAGGAATATCACAGCGCTGTAAAGATTTTGTTATGAATATAAATAGAATTGAATTTAATAATTTATTTTTACCATTTCTTTATATTCTTTTTTAACCAGTTCATCTTCAGCACAAGCTCTTAGTACAGGTGAAACTGTGAAAGTCTTCTTGGTGCGAAATCCACCTTCTCTTTCTGTATGTGAATCCAATACTTCTCGAGTAATATCAGGAATTGGCTGCACAGGCATTTTAGCCTTTGTGCTAGCAATATCTCCTTCTTGATCCATCATTACAGCTATATTTCTGCTGTAAATCTACTATTTGTTACATTAACCTGTAAAAATTAAAATTTCATAACGAATCTGTATTTTTTAATCCTTTTATTATTATAACAACAGGCCTATCTTTGAATGAATCTTTTACTGATAACTAGTTTTGAACTTGTATTGTTCTAGAATGATTTATGCAATAACGTCACCTTAATATACAAACATACTGTATGTGGCGTATAAAACCAGAGATAAATTATATATTTGACAGTCTTACATTTCACGGCACTGCTCTGAAACACTACTGCATTACATAAATTTTGAACACTCTAAAATGCACTCACAATTCACAAGAGTTATTCTATTTACGCGGTATTATAAGTGTATGTCGATGAATAAACCTAGTTGTTTATACCAAAACAACACTCGAGACTATTATTATGGAATCCAAATAACAGTAAACAATGTTTTAGAAACTGTAGAACAATAACACATTTATATAATTTTATTATAACGAACTAAAACACTTTAATAATTACAATAAATTTAACAATTCACAAATGTAAATAAAACGAAACGGGGCTGTGGCTTGAAAGGTCGAATAAGGCATTCACTTCACAGAGGATTATAAAAGTATACAACTATTACTACGGAGATGTACTATTAAGTATCCTCACCGTATTCAAATACTAGTTTATATAAAACGAAAAACATATTTGTGGGCTTAACTCTACTCAAATTGGCACAAATATATCCAAGAAGCAATGACACTGACGTAACATGGATCTACAGAGAAAACAGTAATCAGCCAACATGAAAGAGGTAGCGGAATATTATTCAAAAGTCCCTAAAATGTTTTTCAAAACATTTTTTATTCGTATACGCAATTTATTTTTAGAAAATTAAAATTATAACTGTTTATCTCGACAACATGTACTTTTGCGATATGTTTAATTATGATTTATCTTTAACCTTTGAAAGCATTCTCAGTAATTTGGCGTACTTTAATGATAATGTAACAATATTTATTGATTTTATTTACTTACTTATTTGCGAAGATAAGAGTATTTTATATTAAAATCTTATGAAAAATTTGTAATCAAACAAAGAACAACATTTTTATAACTTTATTTTACAAATAAAAGTTTATGATAAATATTAATTTATTAACAAAATATTTTTATTACAATAATTAAAACCAATAAGCCATTTTCATAGTTCCATCAACATCTTTTTGAGTGTCCATCATGCTAGACTGTCTGACTAATCGTTTCATTGAAACTCTTCGTAACGCTGAATTTTCTGTTAGTGCGTTATCCGGAAATTCGTTATTTCTCATTTGATCCATTTCTAAATCTTCGTAGGAAGATGTTGTTGATGACGGTCTAGAACAAAAATATATTTTATTAAACGTAAAATTAAATTTAAAAATTATTCTTACTTCAGTGGAATACATCGTAAACAATCTTCAACAGTCCAGTCTTTACCAAAGTCTTCCCCTTCTTCAATGGTCTGTGGTAGTCTGTAATGTAAAGTTTCTGGGAGTCTCAATCCCGATAAACCACCAACTACAGACATTACTCCCATTATAACCAAAGGAATTACTAAATTTTCTGAGCCCTATATATTTAAAAATACTGTCATAAATATATTACTTAATAAGTTATTTTTTTAACTTACAAGATATGTAATGAATGGAATTATAATTAATCCCAATCCACCAAGGTATGCCGCTGTACCAATTCCTATGCCTCTAAGTTCTGTTGGAAATAATTCACCCGCATATGGGTACATTATTAAAAATGATGCAGATATAGCAGATTTTGCAATAAGAAATAAAACAAGTGTTGTAATTACCGCATCTGCAAATTAATACATTGAATATGCCAAGTGTTAATACAAAAGCCGAACATATGGATTTCACATAAAAAATCAGGATAAAAATACTATATGCAACAGTAGGGTATAATTTACATTTTTACCTCCCGCTACCCTTGGTAAGGGAGGTATAGGGATCGTGCTAGAAATCGCATATAGAGATTTTGGTAAATGACCACGTTTTAAGGTCTCTAGAATCCAATTTTAACATTTGATGTCTGTGTGTATCCTCCACTCTAACTCAAATACTGTCATTCAGAAAATTTTGATACCTTGTATTTCGAACCCATTAGATTTTGGTGAAAATCGGATAACTGGAAATGGCACTTTACTAGAAGCTCAAAATAGTTTTTTAATGTTATTATAAAAATTAAAGATTATTATAAATTTTCTATAGATTTGCATTAACACTTTTCTATATATGTATTTCATGGATAATTTTATAAAATTATCTATAATTTAAATCCCAGGTCTACGCTTTAAACAAACAAAACGCAGTTATTCAAATGTATGTAACTGACAGATAAATGTCACTGTCAAAGAACTAATCATTTCAAATTAATAATAGTAACGTTTTAAAAAGAAAAAAAGTAAATAGAACAATAGAAAAGAAATTCAATACAGTTTCCAGCATAAGTAAATATATAGGTATGTATTTAGATTAATAAAAATTAACGATTCGCAAAAATGTTTAAGCTAATCCACAATTTTGGATTAGTGAATTCTATTCTATCCCGGTATTTAAAATTTAATCTTCATTTTATTATAGCTCCGGTGGCTCAATGGTTAGTGCAACGCCTCATGTCATGTGGGCCCTCGGGGCTCTGAGTTCGAATCCCACTAAGGCATGGATGTGTGTGAATGTGAACCCACTATGTAACTCGGATTTAATTCCGTTGAGGGGTTTAAAAAAATGGTAGTTACTTGGATTAGATTAGACTATATTTTAAGAAATAAACTGTCACAATTAGAGTAAAAGTCGTTAATCCAAAAATAAGGATTAACTTAATCTTTTTTTGTGACTTGGACTTTAAATGGCGGAAGGTATTGTGTTGGCCACACCAGATTTTTTTAATTTATAACTTTGATAACCGCATAATAGTATATTATTTAAAAAGTGAGTAATGACGGTTGGAAGATGTAATTTGCGACATAAGTCGCAGGCGAGTTGTAATTTGTGTAGTGTGTAGTGCTATGTTTTATCTACGAATATTTAATTAAAATTTATGGCATGAGATAAATATGACTATAGTCATAAAGTCTAATGCTAGCAACACGTTATTAGTAATCAGCCACATAAGTGTTAGTGAGGTATGAATGACATATCTTGATATGAACGTATAATTCAACAGTAGATAAATTCCTTTTTTCTATAATAATGCAAAAAGTACTTATACTAATAATAAGCTAAAAGCATGTTGAGAAAGATAGGTGCAAAATATTATTTTTCTTATACGTCACTAAAGGCGACATATAATAGTTACAGTAAATAAATCTCGCGAGGAAAGTGAACACATAAGGCCGTCACGCGGAACGGCATATTTTTCCCAGGTGACTTATTTAAATAACACGCTTGGCCATACACGATTTTATCCAATGCATCTTTAAATTTTTTATATACATTTCTAAATGATTTTTAATAAAAAGAAGTCCAGAGGTCATGTACGAACTATGCTATTATTAAATTATTTTATTTTTAAATCAGTCATGAGCTTTATATTTAGTTTTACTCACTGATGACTTATGAACCACTTTATTTAAAATTATATTATAAGCCGCGAGCAGACACGTGACTCGAGCGACCTCGAAATGCTTGGAATAAGCTGATTTGTGTTTGTCACTTTGACAAGTACAATGTGCACTTATTTTGGTTTTGAATTGCTAAAAACTTATTTTATAATTTTTAGGCAATAAAACACATGAAATTAAAAATAATAACTTTTTAATAGTTCAAAATGAAATGTCAAAATATTTGTTCTTGTCCAAAGTGATACTCGCACAAAAATCAGTTGATTCCAAGCACTTAAGGTCACGTTTCTGCTCGCGGTCTATAGCGATATTATTAGAACATGTTGAATAAAATATTTAATAAGCAAAATGTACATTTGTATTTAGCAGAATAACTGAAATATATTTTCTTAAATAAAATTAGATCGTTGAAAAATGTTGAATGCAACGCTTACAAAACCACATTTATTAGAATTATGATGTGTTCACGTTCCGTGCAATTGTTACGTAAATAACTTTTATGTTAAAAATAGATTTAGAACGTGATTACTTCAAAAAACAATATTTTGCTCTAAAATTAATTGCGAATGTGGACAGAAATTGATTTTCCGTGATAAATTTATATGTTCGGGTTTTGAATAATGATTCTGTGAAATATGAAATCATACCTGGTGGAAACATAACGGTAACTATACATGCCAGTCCTGCAATAATCATGCAAAGGCATAACGGCCATCTTCGTCCCCAGCGATCCATAATAATCCAACACAAGAAGTAACTTGGCAACTCAACAGCAGATGACAACAAGAAACTCAAATATTGATTATTTCCCAGGGCTGGTCCATAGTAGCTCAAACCAACATAAACCGTCATATTTGCAAACCAATTAAATGTAATCAAAGCTGTTTTCAATCTCATATTTGGAGTCCGACATAAAGCCATTACACTTGGAGCTCTTTTTAAATTTTTTTCTTCACTGGCAGTTCTATGCATCATCATTTTCTGTTTTAATTTTAACTTGAAACTGTCTGGTAATTGCTTCTTATTAATTCTAGCTAAGTTTTCTAAAATTTCAGATGCTCTTTCAAATTGGCCTCTTGCTAGCAACCATCTAGGAGATTCCGGTAAAAAGAACCAGTAGATTGCGTATAGTATAAATGGCATTGATGTTGCAAGAGCGAGATGGACCCAATTTCGAACTAAGTATGTTATTCCAGCAAGTAACATTAATCCGAATGTATAAAATATACATGTCATTAAAGTAACAAAAGATCGATAACTAGGCCCAACAAGTTCTAGAGCTGAAATAAAAATTATTACAAAATTATTTACATACTGCTAAATTTAATATTACAGTCTTGCCATAAATACTGTCACATACGCTGCGAAAAATTGTAAAAATAATACATTTTGTATTGCAATTAATTTATTGTCTCGAGTATTTACAGCAGTAAAACAAATATATCAATTCAAAGAGACCGCTTTTGGCTTTAACACAAGGTTATACGATCTGGCCATTCTGCTAAGGCAGCACGAAACGTATGTGTTCATAATTTCATCACAGCCTTCTCTTTAGCTGGTCCAAATTTCGATGGGGTTTAGTGCAAGCCTTCTAAGGCCGGGGCCACAACGGCGCACCTATCTTCGCACAGACCGTACCAACAAAAAAAAAGATTACGTGTATTCTAGTGAGCTTGGCTATAACGGAGCCTAGCGCCTCGCATTGACCTCGGCGCCGACCCTAGGTAATACAGCTCACTATTTTTTAGGCTCGCACCATAGATAAGGAAAAAATAGTATCTGTCGTATTTCAGAGAGAAGCATTATGATATAAAGTCTCAAAAACCACTATTTTTCATATATTTTCAATAAAGAGCGGAAACAATCCCGCTTACGTTTTTTAAAAAAATTAATTAATGAACGCCGACCCAGGTGGAGTAACGGTAGGCGATTCACGCTCCAAGGGTCCCGGGTTCGAATCCCGGATAAGGCATGGTTGTTGTGTATGTCCCTTTCATCATATCATCCTCATCAATACAATGTATACAGCGATAAAGTTACAAAATTATAGCAAAAATTGACACCCCCATATATATCAATAATTGTAATAAGTGTAAACACTTTAAATACAATAAATAATTATCATTATTATTTATTTAAAGAATAGATTCCTATTTTTCGGCAGTGTTTTTAGCAATTATAATAAATATAAATTAATTACTAAATATCCATCTGAAGATGATGACGAAAACATTTTTTAATCATTGAATATTTGAGCAAATGCTAGGTGCGATGCGTCGTTAGGACACTAGCAGTGCTAGATTAGGTGCGATGCTTTTAGAGCTATGGCTATGGTTTAGAGCCTAGAATCGGTAAGCCACTGTGGCGTGGCCCCAGCTTAACACTCAACGGATTGAGGTCTGGACTACCAGAGGGCTAGTCTTCGGCCGCAATGAAGTTTGGAACATTGCCCACAGCCAGGCCGCGTCATTCTGGCCTTGTGTGCCGTGGTTGAATCCTGCTGGAAGACCCAGTGTTTGCCAGGAAAGAGATGTTGTTCAGGGGGTTTCAAAACTTTTTCTAAAACGTTCGCTTGGTACACCTTTGCAGTGAGGGAACTACCGTTAGATATGCTGCGTGCTTCCATAGCAGAATGGGCCAGTGTCAGGCCGAGGCCACAACGGCGCACCGACCCGAACATCAGCCATAGTTCTAAAAGCATCGCACTACTAGTGTCCTCAGTGACGCATCGCACCTAGCATTTGCTTAAATATTCACTGATTAAAAAATGTTTTCGACCTCAGATGAAGATTTAATAAATTAATTCATAATTATTATATTTTTGTTAAAAAAACTGCTGAAAAACAGGAATCCATTCCTTAAATAAAAGAAAAAAAATAACTAATAAAGGAATAATGGTTGATTTTGAGAACTTTATTTCATATTATTTCTCTCTGAAATATGGCAGATACTATTCTTCCTTGTCCAAAAATAATGAGCGGCATTACCTAGGGTCGGTGCAAGGGCTGGTGCTGGGGTCGGTGGGAGGTGCTAAACGCCGTTATGCCTAGGTACATAATCATTTTTTTGTGTTGGTGCGGTGCAACGGTCTGTTCGTCGAAATTTTTGTTGGTGTGGACTGTGCGCCGCATACATATGCACTCATATAATTTCGCGACGAACAACGCACGGTATCCGTTGTGCTATCGGTTTTCCAACCAACTTCAAAGAGATTTGCGTCGCACAGTAGTGTTTATGTTGACTTGACTCTGAGTGCATCTGTATTTTTGTTTCATTTTACTGTGTTTTACTACATAAATACGTATGTTTTGGGTGATTGATAATGTCTCATTTTTTTAAGAAAAGAAATGTACATTGTTCATAATTATATCGGATATCACTGCTCCATATCATGTTTTTTTTTTTGTATTTATTTTATTAGTTATTTTATTATTCCAATTACGACTACTCAACTCCCAACACGTGTTTATTAATATAATAACAGGATGTCTAGTTGGAAACTATTGCGCTCTGCACGAACAAACCTGCACACGTGGATTCGACCGTACAACACCCAAGATTTTTACATGGTAAAATACATAAATTTTTATTGATGTGGATCCGCCTTTAGGCTTGCGTTAAAGTTAAATTTACTACTGCAAATAAATTACTTGCAATTCAAAATGTATTATTTTTATAAATTTTTAGCAGCCTATAAACCATATATGACAATATTTATGGCAGGACTATGTACATACCTATTATAAATGGAATTTGATAAATTGCTGGAACTGTTAATCCAACTATTATTCGGCTAAATGCCCAAATCCAAAAATTTGGAGAAACTGCTGTAAATATATTTCCTACTACCAGTGTTGCGAGACAACTAAAGAAAGACATTCTTCGTCCAAAACGATCGTTAAACCAACCAAAAATATAAACTCCAATTGGACTACCAATGTTTAGAGCTACTAGTCCAAGTGTTGGATAAATAGCATGGTTACAGACTAAATCAAACTGAAATTTGAAAATTACATAAACTCTTCCATTAAACAAAATTTTATATTTACATCAATTACGATGGAAGAAGAAATTTCTGTCACGTTATATTCCCAACCTTGGGGACAGAATTCAACCGGCCATGTATTATTTGGTTCAATATTTTCAATTTCATAATTTGCCAAAATTTCTGTCCAGTTAACAGCATATCTGAAGCAAGAATTCCAAGTAGAATTGTCTTCCTGAAATAAACATTTGAGTTATTTTACAAATTAAAGAATATTAAATAGCATTTATACTTTTACGAGAGGTATTGCAATTTCTTGCCGTTTTTCTGCGGGTATTTCCGATAATTCTGGAACTGCACACCAATGTGGTGGAATATCAGCCATGAAAAGCTGATTAAATGCACAGAATCCACAAGGAATACATGCTGGTAAACATACTAGCCACAGCATTAATTTTTGATAAGTACCGAATTCACCAACTTGTGGAAGTAATTCATCGAGATCTAAAGCAGGTTCCTAAAAAAATATATTTCAAGATATAAAACTGCGCTTAAAATCTTAACTTACTTCTTTTTTGTTGTTGAAAGAATCTTTTTGATCCATGTTCCATTAAATGTAGGTCAAATTATAATGTTTGAATGAGTCGATGTTCGCCAGAACAAGGAAGCCCAAAAAGTGACCGTTTCAGCACGGTTTTATCCATTACGATATATGTGTCTCCTTGTCCTAAGGATTAAAATTGTTAATTCCCAACGAATATTGCTGATAATGGTACACAGCACAAAATGAAATTTCAAATGATAAACTTACCAGAATATTTTTGATAAATAACTGAAACCAAATTATATGCATACAAAAATGAGCTAAAATGCGAAAAGCCTATGAGGTGTTAAATTTTTTGTTATAAATAATTTTTTTATGGAGTGATTGGTAAAAAAGTTCCATAACATAAACATTTTTATTTGTAATGATTTGTTTTTATTACATAACTCAAACAACTCAACAATAAGGAATAGGATGTCTGAGCTATAGTTATCCATATTCTACGAAAAATATAATGTAAAACACAAAAATAGTACAATTTATATTTTTATCCAATGAAATAATAATCAAATAAATGAATTTGAGAAATAATTTGTTATTAGATATAGGTCGTAGGCACCTAAAGACATGGTAACATTTTTGTTTACTTATTAAACGTGTTTCTCACCGTATCTTGACATTTCGATAACTTGGAATGACACAATACAATCACTTAAGAAATCTCTCACAGCAAGCAAGCACAGTACAAGCATCCATTAGGATACAATCATCTCATCAGAATCTCGAATGTGTAGTAACATAACACTAGCAGAGATTATGCTACATACGTTTACATATAGGTAACGAAATGTCAAAATTCGGTACAGTTTGGGGTGGTCTGTTATAATTCAATTGAACATACAAACTATTCATGGCACACATTTATCATATATCAACGCAACTAGCAAAGAAATCATCACACTTTCAGTAAATGAAACACGCTTGAAGAAACCATTTGCACGAAATATTGAATGTAGAAAAATAATCATTTATCATCATTACATAATAAACTGATACGATGTACCATATTTACGTCTGAATTTTTGTTTCAATCTCATGTAATAAAAAATATTGTATAGCTATATAAAATAGAAAACATCAAATATAGATGACATCATCAAATAAACAAATATATTATAAATATATAAAACCCACAAAATAATAGAGTAAATATGGTAAAAACATATCAAGATTGTTTAACACATTAATTTAATGTATACTGTGCAGTACATAATTAAAACTAAGAAGTAAGGACCTGAGCAATTTACAATAACTAAAGAACTTTGAAAAATGTCAACAAGTTGTAGGTATTTTTATTATTTTAAGTATTAATTTATATTTAATATCGTAAGAGATTTTTGAAATATTAGGTATAACAATACAAAAAATATATAGGTTTATACTGCACTAAAAATAATGAATTTTTGGAAGATAAAACTAATTTTTCAAAATTCTCTCTCGCTCATAAAAAATTTCAACAGACAAATATAAACATACATTATCATACACTCCAACAAATATACCGCATACAATATTATACAAAATATTCATTCTAAATTGATAATTGGACACTATATCACACATACAAGGAATTACAATATTGAGGAAGCTTCATTTCTCACAATTTAGGTTATTTAATTGATAAGGAGCAATTATTTGTTCCATACTTATCGACAATGTTTTGGCAACGAACATATTTGTTTTGAAGCTTCCTCAAATCACAGTTTACTTTGTTTCGTTTATCAAGAAGTTATTAATTACTTTTATTTTACTCTTACGTATTTGAATTGGCCAGATTGCATCGATGATATGGATATATAAAAATTATTGTTCATTTCACAAGTATTTTTCTGTACCTGGAAGCATCCGAAAGTCAAATCATTAGGCACTTCATGAACTCTAGTAATTTTAGTGTACACATAGTCGCAAACAGCGAAGGAAATTCGTAGAACAATCTATTAAAATCTGATCAAAATTTGGCAGTTTCAGATCAAATAGGACGTTTTATTAGTTCCTAAATTTATGATAGTTCCCAGTTTTTTCAACAGATTTAATATGATTAAACACTAATCGCATCTACTTATATTAGATCTGTGACATATTAAAAATAACGTTCCAGGTAACATAAAATACAGAGTCTTTACAGTATTACAATACAAGTGCTGATTTACAGTAAATTCGATCGGGTTATTCACAATCGCTGACGAAGGAATCCATGGATAAAATATTACTTATTTTATCAAGTAGTTAACATAAGTTTACAGAGTTCGATACAATCATGGCGAAGATCAAAAAGATTGCACACAACAGACATGCGACAAACGCCAAGGCACACAATTGGCGCACATTATAATTATTCTCATAAAAATATTCATACACAAAAAATTTATTAGTTTCTTCTTTCAAATATATTCCTGAGTACATTTTACTTCACTGGATTAGTAGTAAATGGAATCATTCAATTATTCTACTACTTGAAAGTTGTGTGCCAGCCTCTTTCACCAGAAATGCTTACAGCGCGTTCTCCTCGTCACATACCGGGCCACAGGATCGGGAACTTGAAGACTAGATTGTTTCATTTGAAGGTTTGGCCAAGTTTGGTGACTTTCATAACTACACTTTAGGTACGCATACGCAGGGCTTGCGGCATGTGGGAGAGTACACGCTGCAAGGATCGGCTTTGGAAAATGTGCGAAAAGTAGATTTAATATTTAAATATAAAGTGTAGAACACTCTTCAGTCTTGCGCTTTCTATCGTCACAGTTCACAGTTCTCACCGCTCACCCAATCGTTCCGACGCATTGTATTCACTACCCACATAATCACTCATTTGTAATTAAATTATTTATTTATTATTATAATTCACCTAGAGTCTTTTAAAGCATCCGTCCATTCACTAAACGGTACACGCATCACAATGGTGCATGCATGCAGAAGAACACTGTTTTAAATATCACCACAACAGTCACTTTTGTAAGTTTCACGCATCAGTCTCTATCATAACTCCAACGCATTTAAACGATATGCACTCTTGTATTTTTTTAAAGATTTTTTTTTGTTTTTTATTTACTCCCTTGCATCCGCAGAAGTTCATTCATTCGGCACCCCAGTGTCTCCAAATCGAAATCGTGTAGTTTCGACTAATTTGTTTATTACTTGGTTCAAAAGGGATTAGGTAATTTTCAAGATTGAATTTTTCAAAACGGACGATATACCATGTCGACCATTGAAGCCAGAAGATAACCAAAAGTAGGAATTCTGAATTTATACATTTTTTGCTTTTTTTGTTTTTTCATTGAACGAATTGCATTTCAGCCAAAAATGGTGCTGTTGACCATGCCTCCTTGTGGCTCCCTTCTGCATTTATTTCACTATTAGGTAAAGCAAATCTGAAATGATGGAAACGTATAATCGTATTAAATACTTCGCTCTTAAGGGAGATTCACAAAGGGCGTCTATATAAACACATACACTCGAAAAAGCAAAATTACATTTTGGAAACTTTCCTACAATGATGATTAATTTTGATTAATTAAAACTCACGCTGAAGAAAAATAGTAGGGTTAACCACAACTTAAAATAAAATTGTAGCAATGGGGTATTCCACTATAGTAAAATTTACTACTAAAACTATTTTAATATAATAGAGTACTCTATAAAAAATGAAAAATGAAAAAAATGTTTATATGTATTTTATTTAATGTTTTTTTTGTTGCTAAATATAGTTTAGCGCGTAAAGCGTATGACATAGATTGTCCTGATGGCAGCTCTCAAAACTTATTAACCCGATTATACTGTAAACCGGAACTTGCAAGAACGCCAATTGACGAGCAGTCAGCTGATTTTTATATGTGATTTTGCTTGTTTGTCATATTACCTTTTAAATACATGTGAAAATAAAATAATAACTAAGATAACTAATATCAACATCAAACATCAATAAAATAAGATATGAATAAGATTTTATTATTTGTACTGTCACAGTGATGACGTTTCTACATTTCAGCAATGGACCTAATAGGGCGCGAGCAGACACGTGACTCGAGCGACCTTGACTTGCTTGGAATCAGCTGATTTGTGTGCGCATGTCATTTTGACAAGAACAATGTCATGTTGACAAGACCAATGTTTTGACTTATTTTGATTTTGAATTACTAAAATGTTAATATTTTATAATTTTTAGGCAGTACAACACATGAAATTAAAAATAATAACATTTTAGCAATTAAAAATCAAAATAAGTCAAAACATTGGTCTTGTCAACATGACATTGTTCTTGTCAAAATGTCATGCGCACACAAATCAGCTGATTCTAAGCACGTCAAGGTCCCTCGAGTCATGTGTCTGCTCGCGCCCTATAGGCGATGGAAAATAGGATCGTAGCGCCAAAATGATTTTTAAAGGAACTAATGTTAACGGGATAATTTGACATTTACTAATTTCATTTATGCATTACGTGTGAAATATTAAGAGATATTATATACCTAAACGCAAATATTAGGAACATAATATATAACACTTGTGTTTATAGGGCGCGAGCAGACACGTGACTCGAGCGACTTTGACGTGCTTGGAATCAGCTGATTTGTGTGCGCATGTCATTTTGACAAGAACAATGTCACGTTGACAAGACCAATGTTTTGATTTTTAACTGCTAAAAGGTTATTATTTTTAATTTCATATGTTTTACTGTCTGAAAATTGTAAAATAATAACATTAAAGCAGTTCAAAATCAAAATAAGTCAAAACATTGGTACTGTCAACGTGACATTGTTCTTGTCAAAATGACATGCGCACACAAATCAGCTGATTGCAAACACGTCAAGGTCGCTCGAGTCACGTGTCTGCTCGCGCCCTATACAGTCAAACAAATGTCACATGCATAAATTATCCCATCAACTATAGTTCCTTAAAATACCACCAGATGTCATATTGCTTATTACCTATCGCCTATAGCCGTGTTCCTTTGGGCTGTGATTGTAATTTTGTGAATCCTGATTGGTCTAATCGTGATCATTTTGAATCATGATCTAAAAATTATATCAAGAAAACAATAGAACACCATTTAGCGTCAAATGCTTAGACGTCAAATGTCATATGCAGGCAAATGCAAACTAACCGATTTTATTTTATAAATAATTTACTGTCATTCACACTGAATCCGTGTGAATCACTCAAAATGGTTGATTCAGAAGGGAAAGGGGAAGGTTGTCTAGTGATCACAAAATGAGAAAAAACAGGAAACGTAAAAACATTATTCTTCTTAATCATGATCACTTTTATTACTTAGATTGCAAATCACAGCCCGAAGGAACACGGCTTTTACATCAAAAGAGAGAGGTGGACATGACATATATGTAGTGCGCAGTAGGTTGTTTGCACATTGAGGAGGCCAGTTACATTTCAAATAAAATTACAAATGGCGGTAAGTAAAAACTCTGTTAAAAATCTAACTTTATTAAATAAATTCACACAAAGTGTTTGTGATGAATATTTTAAAACAAGAGGAAGACGAGATGGGAATCAGAAAAGTGGTTATTTGTTCTACCAAATGCGAAATAAACACCACATAAAGTGACAGATAATGGGGACCTGCGCGGATCGGCAACGGACCTCCCCCCACACAATTTAGAAAAGGACAACAAATTTTTAGAAAGAGCGAGGTGAAATACTATGGCCGAGTCGATCAAATGCTCTTTCAGCATTTTGCCTCATTGATCTCATAATTTGTGTTATTTTTATCAGAAAAGTTTGGTTATGTTATTTTGTGTAGTCCCTGTTATTAATTATCTCTTGTAATAAAGTGTAGTGATCTTTGGAATTTGAAATATCACTAAAAAACCAAGTTCACAAATAAATAATGAGTTTAACACAAGATGATGTACCGGAGGCACGATTTGTGTTTAAAAACATTGAAAACCATTCCGTTTTACAGTTGAAAAGATGGTTAGAATGCCGGGGTTTGAAGAAAAATGGAAATAAACATGAACTAATTGAAAGCTATGCACTTTGTGTTCAGTCTTACATGTTTAAATTTCCTTTCAAAGCACAGTTGCTTTGATCACGTGGTGGAATGTCAAACTGTAGAACTAAATCTTGCTCACTACATAACAACTTATTAAATATTTTTTTACTCATTAGATGGCGCCCGAAAAGTTTGAAATGTAAGTCCCCATTGCCAGTTTCATATTAAAAAAAATAACAAAGAAGAATAAAATTGTAGTTCTTCTTTTAAATATATATGTTTCTCATTATTAATAATTTCTTTGTGTTGTTTAAATATTTTTTTATCGAACTCCCTATGAGTAGCTTTGAAGAATTACACTACGCGGCGCATTGAAAAATGACGTCAGGATGTAATAGATCCAATAGATCCATAGGCAGCGCTGGTAACATTCTGTCTGATTTGTCATTAGGAAAATCCATGTCATTCCAGTAAAATTTAAATATTTTATTAAATTTCAAAAAATCAAATCTCGCTCAAAATAAATGAAAAAATCTTAGAATTTTAAAAAAGCAGTACTTTCAGAAGAAAAAAGAAATGCCGTGGAATACCCCATTCAAATTCGACTGATTAATCTATGTTCTTACTGTGGTCCAAGCCCTTAAAAGTACTGAAAACTCAGTAGCCAAACAATCAAATACACATGTATTTTGATTGAACAACAGAGTAAACTTGCTTTTCCTCAGTTTGAGTAAAGTATTTGACCCTAAACGATCGAATAGTCCAAATAAAATATAAAAATAAAGAAGTAATTATTTAGAAGCAGGGGTGAATATGTGAACTAATCAGATCTTCATGAGACATCCTAATCCTACTGAGCTTTAATCTGTGGTACATACCAACTTGCTGCTGCCGGTGTAACTGTCGCGTTCTTCAGCTTCCGCAACTCCTTGGTCGCCCAAGTCGCGAGAGTCTTGGTCCGGCTGGTTCGACTACGACGGCCCTGCACGAGCATTTCATTCAGTGGGTCTTGGTCGAGCATGTGTAAAACATTTGTGCCAAATGCCAAGCACAGGTCACCCACAACTCCAGCGGCTACTGCGATGATGCCGTCGGACTTGTCGGGGTCTTGGGAGATGAGAGAGAGGAAGTTGACGATAAACGGAATGTGAGGTTCGAGTATCATAACATCTGGATGCGGAGTTTGCCCTACACCTTTTAGGCCTTGAATGATTCCAGTGTATGCTTCCAAGACACTCTCACGTAGCTCGTTCAAATAATCAATCATGTCGAAATCTGATCGATCGACCTGAGCTTGTGACGCCTGAGCTAGTGTTTGAAGAACTACTTCGAGGTATTTTTTGAATTCTGCACCAATGCTCAATCCAATGTCACCGAATACAGTCAAAATTTGTGGTTTAACTGACCGATGTACTGAATTATCCCCCAAGTTTTCTAGCAAAAGGGTCATAATTTCATCGCAGTACGGTAATGCTTTTAATTTCAAAGCTCGGAAAATATCTCCAGTTAACCCAACAGCTGTACCACAAACTTGATATTCTTGATGATTTTTCAATCCAATGTACAAGAACGGAGTAAATGCGTCCATATATTTCAAGAAGTTCTCTCCTAACACTTCAACAAGTGTAGAGACAGCCATAAGCGCATCTTCTTGTACACCACCAGATTTGCATGAGTTAGAGTTGAACATCTGAAGCATGGCAGTCATGATGGCATCAGAAATTTGAGGCGCATCTTCAGGCGTTACTTTTCTTAACACTGACTGAAGAGTACCGCATAGAAGTGATTGTAGATCATTGAACTGACTTCTGTCATTCTGACTAGCGATGTGGGTTTCCATCTGAAGCACTTGTTGTAATCTTTCTAGAATAACCATAGTTGTTTTTTGAACTGTGATGTAGCAATCTCTTGGCGAATTCTTAACCATTTCCATGAGAGCTTCGTAAGCTGCAGGTCTTAGATTAGCTTGAGCTCCATCAGGTCTATCAGTAGTTTCCAGTAAACGCTGTACGATGAATTCAAAATAGTTGGACAGACAATAAGTATCTGGTTGACCTGTCTCTTCATTGTTTTCAGCATTTTCATATGCAGCATCAGCTAAACCAGTAAATGCCCAACATACATTAGCAGCAACTCGGGGCTCAGCTTTCAAACCAGTGACCAAACTTTCGAGTAATGGTTTCAAATATGTTTCATTTATGGCAGCTTCTGGAATGATCTCACAAATTCTCCCGAATGTCCAGGCTGCAGTGTCTCTCACAATAACGCTGTTATCATACATGAGTTCAATTAGAGTAGGCATCGCTTGTTCTACAAGTGGCTTCAAAGTTGTGTTCTCTAGTCCACCAAGAATGGAACCAAAAGCCATCAAGGCTGCGTCTCTGTACCTCCAATTTTCGGACTTGATGTTATCTTTTACAAATGGCAGAACATATGGTACAATTTCATCTTCGCAACATGAAGCAAGAAGCATAAGACAAACTCCTGCAGCTTTGCACGGATTCCAATCATCTTCGTCGTCAAGTTCTTCTTGTTTGGTCAATTTCTGCATGAGAACAGGAGCAATATATTGCAGTGCACCTTTAGCATAGTGTTTAGATACTCTAGTGGGTGGTCGACCAGCTTCTTTGGCTTCTGATTCTTCAATTGCAAGGTCGACTTCTTCATCGCTTACGTTTGACCAGAATTCGATACCTTGCAGAGAAACTGCATCATTTTCAGACTTCATAGCTTCAAGAGTGATTGGGAACAAAGCTTGTGGCATGTATGGTTCCATATACTGATAGTAAAGAGATAGAATCTTCACTAAACACTGCAGAGCAGCTACGGAAATTTGAGAATCACTGGATTGAGTAGCTTCGCAAACTACTTCCATGATAAAATTTCTTTCAGTTTCCTTGTCAAAATTAGCTTTAGTGAATTCCAAAGAATTTAACAACGCCTGCGTTGCAGCTAATCTGACATGGTTACTAGGTTCTGTAGATCTCATGCCATGAATAATTGCTGTGAGAATAGCATTTGACTGGCTGACTAATACTTCTGATTCGATTTCTTGACAGATATAGCCTATAGCTTCAAGTGTTGCCTCTTTTTGCATTTCTGTAGAAGTCGACTGCACAACATTGCTCACCAGGTTGTTGATGAGGTCCAACCATTGTCCGACAGGAAGTTCTGCAACGGCAACGTATGCTACGCACTGTGCAGCAGAGCTTGGTCGACTTTGTTCTGTTCCAAGGGCCCCAAGAATCTAATAATTTAAATAAATATATGAAATTAATATTTAGTAAAAAAATACAATATGAATAAGACAAAGTTTTGAAAATAATGCGTAGTAAATAACTGAAGACAAATATAGCATATTAATGAATAAGTGTTACAAATTTATAGGGTACGTAGGGGATGCAAAATAGAGTAACTTTTAATAATGAATCTTAACCGGAAATGCACCGTTTACGAGCTACTTGCTCTTCAAAGAGTAAGTATCTATCTTAATTTTAATTGGCTGTAACCAATAACTTATTTTGTTTTATGGTGAAACGAATAATATAAAACGTGTAAAGGAGTATATATAACAATATTTATTCAACGCAATAAGCACAAAATAGTTATGGATGTAGTAGGCGATCGGGAAAACCCAATCGCTAGTTTATTTAACTTTTAGCATTGTATGTCAGACGCATTGTGAATGAGTATGCAGTTCGCGATTAAGCTAACAAGGGATTAATGTACGGCAGTATAAGAAATTCAAACAAATCGTTTTTGAACGAATGTATCAAAATATGCTCTGAAAATGCAATGCTTGTATTAAAGTTGGTGATTGCCGTTTTGAGCAATTATATATTACAAAAATGAATAAAATTATTTAAAAAATAAACAAAATTAAAAACTGATGTGATAGATCACAGCCAACTAAAATTAAGGTAGGTAGATAATTACTCTTTTAAAAGCCTGTATCTCGAAAACGGTGCGTTTCCGGATACGAGATTATTAGTAAAAGTTAGTCTATTTTGTATCCCCTATATAGCCTATAAATTTGTAACAGGTATTCATTACCACCCTATATATAATATTAGATTTAAATATTTTATGAAATATTAAATGTAAAATAAATAAAAGCATATGTCTTACATTTTGTTTTACGTAACTTCTGATATCTTCTGGAAATGCGAGCCATCTTTGCTGGTATGTTTGTTTGATATTCGGATCTTTTGAAGTAAGCTGATTTTTTAGCTGTAAACCAGCCGCCATTCGAGCCACTGGACTATTCCCTCCATGTCGTAATATATCCGAAAGAGTTTTAATAAACTCAGCTAAATTAGTATTTGCAGCATGTTCGAGGAATGTTTGCGCCGCTTCCAACTCATTTTTATCTGTTGAAAAGGGTTTCAATCAGAAATAATATTAGGTTCTTGATAAAAATAAAATGGTGTCATTATAAGAAATATGGTGTATAAAAGCTGATAAGCGATTATACTAACAATATCAAATAAATGTACCATAGTTTCACAAAAATTAATACATAATAATAGAATATTCAAAAAATCGTTATCAGAAAACAAGTTATCTTAAGTCATAGGTTATTAAAATTAACGGTCATTTTGTAGCAAAAACTAGTCGCTTTCTTTGTATTGAGTAATTACGCAAATTGATTTAAATGTCATAAATATAGTAATAATGAGCAAAATTCGTGCAAATGATAGAAAATGTAATATTTTAACAATGGAAATCTACGAACATTTTTGATTATGAAATGTAAAATTGAGAGGCACTCACCAGGAGAAACTGTCTTCTCAAGGATTTGTATTAGCTGGATCGTGTTGGTGTGCATTGTTAGAACTGAATTGTAATCTATGTATTAATTGTAAAACACTACAAACTTTTGTGATAAAATGATATTGAGCAATGAACCGGCTAACACCACATGTGTAGCTTCTCTTTACTCGATGACCGTTCAACGACCACCTCACACCTTGCAATGCGTAGCAATACACATCCGTCAACGTCAGCTTCTAAATTAAAAGTAGACGATTAATTTTGCTTCAATTCAGTTGTAGAATACATAAAATGCATAAAAATATAATATACGAACAATGACAGTTCTCTTGATGTCAAATTATAATAAACTTAAATTTTAATTGAAAACAAAATACGTTGCACTAATTTTTCTAGCGTATGACACTTATCTGAACAAATGAGAACATGCGCGCCATTTTTTGTTATTTCAGCCACCTATAGTTAGATGACGCTAGACATACTACTTTCAAATAATTCTGGAAAATTTCCATGTAAATCGTAGATAATTTTATTGCAATTTAAAAAATTTGAGAAATATTAAAGAGATAAATATAAGATTAATTTATTTTTATATATATATATTTTAGTAATAATTGAAATTTTTGCTTACTTTTAAAATCTTACTACTAAAGTGAAGTTTTGACCACGCTTTTCACAGGTTCCATAGTGTAGCGGTTATCACGTCTGCTTTACACGCAGAAGGTCTCCGGTTCGATCCCGGATGGAACCAGGTTGACATTTTTAACTTTTTTTACAAATATTTTTTTTATAAATTTGATACCTCGTTTGATACGTACTCGGCTACTTAAAATAAAATCGAGTATAAAATGATAAATATATGAATTACAAAATCGAAATTTGTAACGGAAATCAGTATATCAGGGGTGTTAATCATCCCCTTTTGTATGTTAGGGTAAAATGTCAGTAAGCAAATGACAGTTTCGTGTTCACTGACCAACCACTATGCATGAATTGTTAAAATCGATTTCATCAAGCTTTTGTTGTGGTTTGTGTTAAAAATTTATTGATTTAAATTTTTAATGAAAACTTACTATACCCCTCTTACAACATGTATCTAATTAATTCATATTACTGGTTTACAATTATTAATTTTTAAAATAAGGATAAAACAAAAATGACAAATGAAACAGAACAAAAAACCTTTCAATCAATACTTTTTTTATATTTTGCTTTAAATCAAATATTTATTTATTTACAGCAAAGGGAATAGATATGTTATTTTGTAATGTTATGAATAAAACAAATGAGAAATGGGAGAAAAAATAAATGCAAGAATGCAAGTCAAGTTGCCAACATGTCGATGGCGTGATTTCGTAATAGTCTGTCCATCTGTCGTCACGTCACGAAACTACAGTTTTGGTTCAGTCAATCAATGAGCACGATACATGTAATTTATCAATCACTATCTGTAATTACCCAGTTATAATAATAGAACTTTTCTTATGCCCAATTTTTTTTTGTTTTCAACGGTTTTTGTGGTTTTCATACACGAAAAAATACCTTTATTACTCGTAGATCATAACTTAAAGTTTTTAATATACGAATTACTCAAAATCAAAATTTAATTTGTTTCTATATATAATCTGCTATCTCATACAATATGACGCATTCGCCTATATTCATGAAATAAAACTATACTTTTTACTCATGTTGCATAAATAACTATTTTGTAAGCGTTATAAATAAGTTATAATAATTAATTATATAGTATCTGAATTATTTTACTGAAATATGCTACCCATATTATTATTACTTGCAAAATACTATTATTCAAATAATTTAGAAGGCACTATGTTGTAATCTTTTTTTAAAAATCTATAAAACTAAATTTCGAAAAAATCTTGCTCAATGATTTTTATAAACCAATTTTTATAACTAATTTTGCACAAAGTTTGAGCCAGAATATATTAATTGTAAATAATCACATAATCAATATATATGACACAACCAATATCGTTGTGGGATGATTTTATGTAATATTAATCGGTTTTAGCTATAGATATACGCTCAGGGCGTCAGGGCTGGACGGTGGCATGAGGCAGAGGGCAGAGAGGCGACTGCAAATATATTAATATATACACTGGATTGCTAACTTGTATGTTATGCACGTAGTCACCTGTGAGGCAAGCAACTGGAAGGCAGCCATTTGCAGAAAAGGCAAAATACGCGCCAAATTTAAAATTACATAATAGAAACGAAAAAACGAATTATAAATGGAATGAATTAACAGATTTTTTTATATTTGTTGCGTATTTTTTAAAAATTATAGTTATTTTAATAATATAATATACATTTATTACATATATAGCAAATTTAAAATAAAATAGGAATTTAAAAATAATATTTGCTTATTAAAAAGATGCCTTTTGCATATGTGGTGGAACATTTGGAAATATAGAAGGTGCTGAGTCTGGTTTTAATCTTCTTATATATGTTCCAGGGCTTTTCAAATAATCAGTTTCAAGAAAATGATCACTCCAAATTTTTGATGCTTTTGTAGGTGTGAAATCTTTTCTTTTTATGGCATCTATTCACAATCGTAATACACCACTATTATTTAAAGGAAATCTGTAAAATATTGAAAACAATAATATGACTAAATATGTATACATATATATGAACAATAATACTTGAAAAATTGTCGAGGGTTATCCTTGCTATGTCAATTTGTGCACCCAAAAACACTACAAGAAGACGGCGTATTGCCTTTTATTATGGAAAAGATTTATGAAACAAATTTTGCGAATGTTCTACTGGATGAAATGGAAAATCGTTTTAAACTGATAACTGGTGAAAAACAATTATTTTGCTGTTTTACATATATGAAATAAAATCCAAAAATGCAGGCTATATGGAGAACACCCCGATATAAGCGTAATTGATGGGGTTATTGATGTTAGTCGACATCTTCTAACGTTAATGACGCCCATTGAGGTATACAACTACGTGCCCACCCTAGAAAGTCTTGTGCCCACCCAAGTGCCCACCTACTACATTATTTGTATTTACACTTTTGTTATAAAATTAATAGGGCAGAAATTACAGCCGTATGAAAATTTCACCATTGTACATATTACCTGTAATTCATAAAAAAGTAAACACCCGGTATATGTAATTATTTAAATTTAGATACCCGCGTCTTTATATCGTTTTATGTGTGTATATGAAAAAAACTATATAGGTAGATATCTTTATTATTTAAAATAAATGGGTGCCCAATAGGCGCGTATACACGGGTGGGGAAATTAAGAGGGTAATTACCCCTCCCATGACTTGATAAAAAAAAAATCAAAGAAACGAAAATATTATAATTTAAGATTAAGAATAAAATTTAATAATGTATTTTGCACAGCTAGTATTTGATTGCATGTTTTTCAAATATAAATTTTGATTACATAGTATGGATGCCAGTTAAAATATAATTGCAATAGTAGAAGTGCAAGTGATATTCAATTTTGACAGGTTATTCAGATAAGTTAACAATCCGTTAAATATATTCACTTTTCTAAAATGGTCTGAGATCTGTCAATTTATTTTTGTACATGAAAGGGGGAAAACATGCAGCTTCACATTCTTTGAAAAAATGTAACGTAATGTAAGGTAATGTAGCGGCGCCTTTTTTTCTGGTTACCTTTGCATAACCTATTACGACCCCCCCTGGTGCCCAACCATCTTTTGATTGTGCCCACCCTACATTTACATCCTGACGCCGCCACTGCCGGGATTCGAACCCAGGACCCTTGGTGCGTCAAGCGCCAGCGCTACCTCTACTCCACGTGGGTCGACTTGAATTGATTTAAATTTAATTTGTACGCATTGATTAGGTATTAAAATCGATCGAAAGTGTAGGCAATATTCAATTTTCACAGTGTAGACAGTTTATCCAGGCAAGTCAACAATCCGTTAAATATATTCCCTTTTCTAATATGTTCTGTGATCTGGTAATTTATTTTTGTACGTGAAAACATGCAGCTTCACATCCCTTGAAAAATGTAACTTTCAATTGTAAGGCATTTGACCTTGAATGAAAAAAAAATTTGCCTACGGCGCCTTTTTTTCTGGGTACCTTTACATGAAAAATTAGGGCGCATAATTTATTTGCCTCAGACCACACTGAAAAAAAAGGGAATTGTCAATATTATGTACTTTTTGGGAAATTAAAAAAAAAACAAGTTTATTATTTCTATGTTCTTTATGTCTTCAAAGCTAAATAACATTGAGACTACGATGCTTATTACATTAAAAGTTTGTTCATAAAATTCTACCGTATTTGATGTACATGATGCATATCTTAACTCATTTCATTAAAAAAAGCGACATTCCTCCTTTCTGCAGTGTGCGGCCTTCATATGGTAAAGTTATGGGCGTAATCAATAACTGTTTAATATTTTTCCTACAACACATTACAGTGTGTAAAGTGTCACTTTTCAAGCACTAGTGCGTGAAAAGTACTTTTCACGCACTAGTGTTTGAAAAGTAAATAAGCGTTGCGAGGCAACATTAAAATTCGGTTAATTTACCTGTCAATCATATAATGGACCTTTTCAATTTAAAGAGATAGAAGATATGCGCAATGGGGATCTGCGCATAGTAAGAACAACTGAAATCTACGACGTTTGTGTCTAAAAAATTTACAAGTAAAAGGTGAGAAAAATCTTTGACAACTTTAAAAAACATCCCGAAAGAAGTTACAAAAGCTTTTATTGGAGCTAAAATGTCTAACGATGTAAATTTTCACCCAGAATACATATACTTTAATCACTGCAATATTTTTGACGTTTCGTTTGACAGCCCAACTGGCAGTTGTTCCCGCCATTTTCTTACTATTTGTAGCGATAGAAAGAGATAGCCGTTAAATTGAAAATGTCCATTAGGTAGTAAATAATAATGAAAGTAATAAAATTTATTAAGAAATATGAATATACACTGTAAATGAAACAAATCGAATATTTTTTAACTATTGAGTACTAATCTAATTTTTAAGAACATTAACATTTTTTTGACATGTATTCTAACCTAACCTAATTTTTAATATTAATATTAAATGTACAATTTGTACATTATAAAAGACTAATCATCGTCTGTCTGAGATTCTTCCAAGTGTTTAAGTTACATTTTGTACAGTGTTATTATGAGAAAGAGTACTAACAGTATTTGAAGCTACTGGATGCCTGTACACTCAGTATTATGAGAAACATCAATACCATTTCGGTTGTAGGAAAAATGTTGTATGCAACACGTGTGTAAAATAGTATTTTTTGTCTCGTGCTACAATTTCCGCATACTCGACCAAAAAAGTACTACTTTACACACTTGTTACATAAATAACTATTAAAGATTATTACACATAGATTGTGTTATTTTTTACAATAGATTGCAGGGGGTTTCAATTCTTATAAAATTTGCCAATTTTCATTTTACAGCTAATCTAGAAATTTTTGAAAATAATTTAATTCAAAAAAATTATAAACTGTAGATTGGATATAAAAATTTATCCACTTTTGTAATGCGTTTAGCACAAAATATACTTAGTTGAAATAATATTATTGCATATAAGTTTAGATGAAGCAACTTAAAATTATAGTAAATTTATCTTAATGAAGTTATTGCATATTTTGTAGCAAAAATCGGGACGCGTGTGGTCTTTAACGGTTTCACAAGTCCACAAAAGGCAAACCGTATAATTTACACTATGTACACGAACGCAGCATCATTTAGATGGATACTAAATTGATTGATAAAAGACTCTTCATCTTCACTACCCGAGGAATCGGCAATTACTTATGTAGGACGTGAGAATTCGCGGTAACGATGAAAAATAATTGCGAATGCAACACGTTATTGAGAAGTTGCCGCAAAAATTAATCTATCGCATCTTACATCCCAATAAATACAGGTTGCCCGTTTTCCGAGGCTTACCTTTGGGATCTCATTACAAAGTTGGTTAAATTAGGGCAAATTTGCCCCATATTGGTACATTATTTTAAAGATCTATTTGTTTTTCCCGAAAAATGTATAGGTTACTAGATAAATACAAAAATTTAAAAAAGTATTTTAAATGAAAGTTTACCTACTACCTACCGTTTTTCATTGTAATATAAAAATAATTTATTGTTATTTTCGATGAGAAGTTTCTGAAGCTGTGAAATTTACTTGAAGGAAATTGATTTTTTTTTTTGGATTAAAGCTTCATACGCTGTTTTTAATTGTTTATTGTGATACAATTTTGGACGTCGTTTCGGCCCTGGTTAGAGCCATTTTGAAGTTAAAAAGATGTTAATTACATTTAGTTAAAAAAATTGTTTAAATGAGTTACATAATATAAAAATATTTATTGAACTATTTCAAACCATGTTTGAATACAACAACCTGCGCAGGTTGAAGAGTCAAAGGTAACTGAATAACTCATTTAAACATTTTTTTTGACTAAATGTAATTAATATCCTTTTCACTTGAAAATGGCTCTAACCAGGGCCGCAACGTCGGCCAAAATTGTATCACAATAAACAATTAAAAACAACGTATGATGCTTTAATCCAAAAAAAATAACTCCCTATTGTTATTTTCGTAAATAATTAAATAAAAATATTGGTGTCAGAAATAGTCATGAAAAACAAACCCCACTCCTGTGACTTCGGAGTACATTCTTCATAGCCATAGTCAATAGAAAAATAGTTTGTCCATCACCTACGCTATATATAAATAAAAGTAGGCGATATGTTAAACTGTATTTACTCTGATGTCACATTCTGTTTCAGATCACGTGACCTTTTCAAAATATTACACAAATTTCAATAATTAATTGTAAAATATCTAATGGATATTACGTTAAAGAACAATATTTTTTTAAAAAATTCGTACTTAGAAGTCATAAAAATTCTTGCAACCGCCCTATTAGGTATGCTGGTTTTTATTTTTCCAATTAATTTCTAAGTATAAAATGAGTAATTTTCGCTTGCATTTCATTAGGCACTTTTTATGCTATTTCGAATGACGATGCTCAATTTTTTTATCACTATTAGATTCGAGATAATGCAATTTTAATGTGGACACTAGTAGAAAGTTACACCATTGAAAAGAGAACTATTATTTTTTATTTCCGATGTATAACTTATCTATGTTCTGTTTCTCAGCAATATGCAACATAAAACAATAATTATTAAATTTATATGTTAAAAATAAATATAATCATTAATTAAGTACATATTATTATCTATTTATATTTAAGTTTATTTTCTTCATTTTCATACAAATACATTTATTTTTGACTTCCTCAGCAATGATAAAATTTTCAATTGCCGTCAGCTGTGTATAAACAAATAAAAGTGTTATCTAATACATTAATACAAAGCAGTCAACAATCAATTATAATTAATCGCAGCGTATTACTTCAATATTTATTTTTGTTGTTACCTAATACCAGGCAATTTTATTGTCTAATTCAGTCATTTCTAGTGTTGCACTTTAAATGTGTGGACGTGTGTAGACGACTATCTAATGTATCTGTAAGACCGGGAAATCTACCTGTGACAGTGGACGTCGTTTTTCATGGTGGGTGAGATTACTGAAAAATAATGAAAAATCTAAGATTTTAAGGGTAAAATAAAATTAAAACACAAAAACTCTTATACCAGTCGAAAGATAAAAAATTAAGTATTTTTTGGACTAAAAATCAAATATGGGTTCCATTTACAAAAATGTAAGTTTAAAATATTTTTGTACGCCAATGGACAGACAATAAATATCTAACGTTTTTGTATGAAACAATTTTTTTAGTTACTTATAGTTTAGAAATTTCAAAATGAAAATATCGACCATTTCTAGTAACCTATGAGAATTTTTGTCAATACAAAAGCACAACTGAGATGCATCCCCAGACCCCCCCCCCCCCCAAACATGTCAATGAGGTGTTGCACGGTTTTTTTTTCTTTGCTTTAATCGAAAGATTAAGAAAAAATATTTTACCCCTATTTTTTATTTTTTTCGTAATATTCTTTGTTCATGAGAAAATTGTCTTTGAAAATATAATGTTTGAATTTCCGCTTCCCCTTTTGCCTGATGACGTCAGAATAAAACTAACCAATGAGGGTGTGGCTTACATTTGCCACCGACGGAAATTAAACGAGTGACAGTCATGACAGCTGTCAACTACTACTGATTTTTGTATTTTGAAATATTCAAACATGGTAGTAAAAAAGTGTTTTGTACCAGTGTGCCAAAATAGAATTGATAATAGTGAAAAAATATTCCTATTAGTGCCCCAAAATGAAGAAAAAAGAAGGAAATGGTTATCGCAAGTGAAAATAAAAACATTTACACTGGCTTGCAAAAAAATCGCGTACACCTGTTTTTTGCTGTATTGAGTCGGTCTCGATTATTAACTTGTCAATGTCATTAGTGTCAACTGCATGTCGGAGGTTCAAAAATTCTGAATTGAAAAACTCAGCAAGTGCTAGAAAAGATATTCTTATGGAAGAAGAAAAACAAGCGAGAATAGACCATATTACTATCTCAATGCGCATGCTCAGAATGCACCAATCATATGCTTGGGAGTACAGCGAAAATGAAACCAATGTTATCTTATGGGAAAAATTGTATTTTTAAAACAAAATATTATTTTATGTAGACGTAAATGAACGATAATTTTTTTCTTGCAAGTTTCATTTCATGTTTAACTACTGGATTCTGCCCTTATAATATTTAAATAATCAATAATATAAACATTAAAATTTAAAAATTTTAAGCGACTGTTTACTCTTCTGTCACTGACAGATGACCCCAAACTAATGTTTTGTATTTGTGATTCTTTTGTAAAGTGCTAAATATATATTTTTTAATCATGCCTGTTTACTATTGTTGCTTTTCGGATTGTGATTTGAATCCATTAATTAAAAAGGAATATCTTTTCATATTTTTCCTAAAAATAGTACAGAGAAAATAAGTTAGTATTGCCAACTTAATTGGAAAAATTAAAAAATAGTTTGTCACCCTGGCACGCTTTTTTCATTTCATAAATCTGCCGGCAGAGGCGCTATAGTTACGAATATGGTCCATTCTATTTAGTTTAAATTATATTTACCGGCCTCTAACTTTTTGGAATAATGTAGTTTTTTCTGATGAAAAATAACTTAAGTCTTGTCATGATAGTCGTTTACGAGTATATCGCCCAAGGAATTCTCGATATCATGAAAGATTTTCTAGAATATATTTGTAATTTAGTAGTAAATTAGGCACAATGAACAACTTGCTCCATTATATATAAAATAGTGACATAACAGTGACAACTCCAATGACAGTTGATATATAACCTATTTTAAAAAAATCGTATTTACATAGCTAAAAATCTGATGTGGCCAACACATAACCTCTCGCCAGATATTTTACCTGGTTGTACGCCTAAAACGAAAAATATGTTTAAATACAAATACATATATTCATGTCTGACTACAAAATAATTATTTTAATATAAATTATGTACAATACATACATTTTCTTTATATTTAATATCCTGAAATTTTCTTTTTCTACTTTCCTTTTCTTTTTCTTTATATTCGTCATTTTTTCGCAAATTCCTTTTATATTCTTTTTTACATATATTCTTTTGCGTTGTTGACTTTTTTATTTTCATAATCTTCAGAATAATATACAAATATTTTTGACAGAGGCATACAAATATTTTTGACAGTGACATTTATGTGTGAATTACAAACATTTGAATTTCTTGCCTTGTAGTAGTTTGATCTGAGATTTTTTACATCAAATTATTTTATATGCCTTTCTTTATCTCTAAATCTATAGAAGATATAATAATGAATCTATATTTATCGAATAAAGAATTTAACGTTCTTTAATATAAGTATTTATATAAATTTTCGATAAATAATATTTAGATAATTTTTTTTCTTGTAACTACTACTTCCGGTTGTCCAATTGTTACCAAAACTGACTGGACTCTTCCGATTATTGTTAGATTGAGGAATCCGTAGTTAAAAATGTCTTAAGTCTTATAGTATTTGAGATAAAGTGAATCCAACATCCACACACACACACACACACACACATACGGACATCATCGTAAAAATGTTATAATCGGATTCTAGGGACCTTAAAACGTGCTTATTCATTAAAATCTGGATATGCGATTTTTAGCATGAATACAATACCTCTCTTAGCGAGAGGTAAAAAAAGGTAAAAACTTGGTTACTTGATTTTGAAGGTGTACGCGATTTTTTTGCTAGCCAGTGTACACAATCAAAACTTCTTTGTTGTGAAGATCATTTTAATGTAAATATAAATATTTTCATAATTAAATAAGAACTATTGAATATATTTAATTTTTTAGCTGGAAAATGACGCCGAAAATTGGATTTATTTTAAAACAATAGGACAAAGGATTATTTTAAAAAAAGATGTTGTTCCGCATATAAATTTAACATCCCCAACAATTTTATTCAACTCCCAGTTATCACCGACGACGAAAAAAAGAAAATTAGAAAATATTTCACGATTTGAAGACTAGTATGCGACTCACATTTGGATGCTTTTTGTGAAAAAACGAACGAATCATCTGAAAAGTTCGCAACTACAGAAATATTATTGAAACCTTCTAATAGTATTGAAGCAGAGATAAAACTTGCATCTGTAGATTTGATTGAGACGGAAATACCTATGTCTAATTCACCATCCGAAAAATTTAAAGATCAGCCAGTTACATCCCAAAGGAATACAAGTAAACATCAGAGTACATAAAAAAAATGTTGCAATAAATACAGATCATCCTTATACTCTTACGACTGTGGAAAAAATAGCACCTTCTACACCAACTAGCAGCACATCCATCATCAGTAGCAGCAGTACAATAAATAATAAAAATGATTCAGATTTCGTTCTTTCAACACCATCCTCGTCATCAACAGTAATATCAGAGCAGGGTAACAAAAGTTTGTTAATAGACCCTGTTAGTATAATAGAACTGAATACTAAATTTTATACCGGATTACCTCGCGACACGTATTATGTTGTGAATTTATTGTGTAATGGGCAAACAAATTTATCAAAGACAGAAGTGTTAATAACGTTAAAAAAAATTAAATTAAATGATCAATACCAACGTATAGCTGACGATTTTCAAATTAGTATATCAAAAACCGGACAAATTTTTAGAAAAGCTGTACCAATAATAGCAAGTTGTCTGCAGCAGTTAATATTCTGGCCAGATTCTCAGGATATAAAAATTAAATTACCCACGTCATTTTGGTTCAGGTATAAAAATGTACAGTCACTAATAGATTGTTTCGAAATTGAGATTCAAAAGCCTTCTGATCCAGTTAAACAGTCAAGTACATGGTCGGAATACAAAAAGTGTAACACCCTTAAATACCTTGTTTCATCGACTCCACACGGGTTTGTTAATTTTTGTTCAGGAGGTTTTGGTGGAAGGACATCCGACAAATTATTATTCGAGAAATGTGGATACTTAAATGTACTTAGAGATGGGACAGATGTTATGGCGGACCGAGGTTTTAAACAAATTGCAGCAAGTTTAGCATCAAAAAATTGTAATTTAATTCCAAGTGTTTCCGCTACCGAAAAACGATCTAAAGCTCAAGTTAAAGAAAGCAAACGGATTGCAGCGTTGCGGATTCACATTGAACGAGTTATTGGCAGGATTAGGGAGTTTGCCATGCTTGCGCCACATGCCTTAATTCACCATGAACATATATCTCTGGTAGATTACATTGTTATCATAGTATGTGGCATTATAAATTTGCAAAGTTCATTGATAAAATAATACATATATTGAAAAACTCTATGAAAATTTAAACGCAAAAGAAGGTGAGAAATAATATGAATAATGAAGAGATGTCATGAAATACCACAAAGCAACACTACTTTAATGGATGACTGAATAAATAAATATATCATCACGGCATATCTGCTTATACGCAGATACCGGCAATGATGATGATATTCGTACCGTGCGGGCGTTTATCAGGAATCAGCACATGGGCACTTTCGTGCTATTTGAAATAATTTTAGCGTCGGCCGAAATCAAATTCAGATTCGAGACCAGACACTCAGGAACACGGCCACGGTACCCCATTATGTTACCCATCTGGACCATGTAACCAATGATTCGATCAGGTATTGTTCCGATCGAGAAGTTACAACTTTGTTGATACGGTAACGTTGGGCGTGCAGCGTCAGATAGTGTCGCTAGAATCGCCAACAGTTTTCAAGTTAATGACCAACGTCCACATGGTAGACCTAGACTACGTTGACAAGACACCATCAGTGCAGACTTCTGCATTTGCCTGTGGATGATGCCCTCGATCGTGCAAAATGGCGTGCACATATCAAAATAGCGGATCCTCACCAGCGGGACAACGCTAAGAAGATACTGTTTTTTTGTTGTTTTTATCTAAAAAAATATTCACAGAGGATAAAATAATAATAATAATAATTCTTTATTTTATTTCAAGTCTTACAACTTATTACAATGTGATTTAATGGGGCTGAATCAGTTTTAGTACACATTTTTGTTACATTAGCGTTGTATACGTTGCGTTGATGGAGATGAGACGAAGAAAGAACATACACAAACATCCAAGCCCTTGTACTAAAAAAAACTTTTAAAAATAATATAAACGAGAACGAGATACATAACAAAAATATTTATTTCATCAAATGCTTAAAAATTACTGTCTCCCAAAAATGTATACTCTGATCCATTATAGTTTTACAGTAATCGTTGTTATACGAGGTGTGTTCAAAAAATATCGCGAATTTTGTGTTTTTTCAAAAATTATTTATTTATTCATGAATATCTATTTTGTCCCCTTCAAAGTAATCCCCATGAGATATTATACACTTGTGCCAACGGTTTTTCCAATCTTCAAAGCACTTCAAAAAATCATTTTTTTTTATCTTGTTCAGCTCCTCCTTCGATGCCGTCTTTATCTCGTCAAGCGTAGCGTAACGTCGTCCTTTCATGGGCCTCTTCAGTTTAGGGAACAAGAAAAAGTCACAGGGGGCCAGATCTGGGGAATGTTTTTGGCTAAAAAGTCGCGCACAAGCAACGATGTGTGAGCAGGGGCGTTATCGTGGTGCAAAAGCCAATTTTTGTTCTTCCACAAATCCGGGCGTTTCTGGCGGATTGCTTCGCGCAAATTGTGCATAACTTGCAGGTAATATTCCTTATTGACCGTTCTACCCTGTGGCAAGAACTCATGATGCACCACGCCCCTGCAATCGAAGAAAACTGTCAGCAAAACTTTCACATTCGACCGAACTTGGCGCGCTTTTTTCGGTCTTGGTTCGTGCGGCAGCTTCCATTGAGATGATTGAACTTTGGTTTCCACGTCATAACCATAAACCCACGATTCGTCACCAGTTATGACCCTCTGGAGCAAATTTGGGTCGTCGCGGACAGAGTCCAACATCTCATTAGCAATGTTCATGCGATGCTGTTTTTGGTCGCAATTGAGCAATTTTGGTACAAATTTCGCGGCGACCCGTCTCATGCCCAAATCATTGATAAAAATCGAATGGCACGAGCCAATCGATATGTTTAGGTCCTCAGCAACTTCTCTAACGGTGATTCGACGATTGGCCAATATCATTTTCTCCACTTCATTAATTTTTTCGTCTGTTGTTGAAGTGCTCGGGCGTCCGGCACGCTTTTCGTCGTTCACATCTTCTCGGCCTTCTGAGAACATTTTGTACCACCGATAAACGTTGCTTTGGTCCAAGGTAGCTTCTCCGTATGCCACAGTCAACATTCGGAATGCATCCGCGCACTTAATTTCATTTTTCACACAAAATTTGATACAGGTTCTTTGTTCCATTTTTTTGAATAGGTAAAAATCGAAGACGATCCAAAACACGTGCAAGCAAAGCAGCTGTCAACAATTAAGTGAACATTCAAAATGGCCGAGCTTGTCGACATAAGTGAGAGACATGAGTACCAACATAAAGCCACAAAAAGATCGAAATTCGAATATACGTAACCCGCGAAAATTCAAAATTCGCGATAGTTTTTGAACACACCTCGTATTCTACTTCGATAATATCTACTTCACTGTTCTTTTCGAAGTCTGGCGAAGCCACACAAAACATCCCTTTCTTGCGACCTGTCATATGCATTTGAAGCTGAATTTGACTGTACGGTTTTGGTGTTACTTTACCGTCTTTAATATATTTATTGACTGTGCTTTCCTTACTTGGGCACTTTATTTCAAAAACGTAGTCTTCGTTGATACCATCTGGTGATGCGCCAAAGAATGGATCAGATTTATTTATAAAAATTCCACATTTTTCGTAACTGGGATCCATTCGAGCTCCAACAACCGCAAGTACCTCATCCTCCAACTTCTGTCCTCTAACAACAGCATCTAATTTTAAAGGTAATGCTGCGCCCATGATTATTTCCGTCAGTGCTCCATCAGCTGTTTTGCATCGAGCTATTTCAAAAAATTTTGACGCAGTTATTCTGCCGAAGCGAATTTTCTCCCACAATGTGGTCTTGGTCTGCAGTTCTGTTAAATTTTTTATTTCCGTACAAACTTCATCACTCATTTTTGATGAGCAAAATGATGAAAAGCTTTGTACAGATATATCAACATCAGCTGTACTTTTTTTAAAATTGCAGGCTAAATAATATAATGATGTATTTAATAAATACTCTGGTGGGGAATCAAACAGTATGCCCGAAACTTCTCGGGCTAAACCATTCCTTAAAACCAGTTCTTTAAAATTTGGGATGGCTGGTGTCAAAATTGGTGTTGGCTTGTCAGCAATTTCACTCACTGCCATACAAGTAGCACCTCTTCCCAATCTTGACAAAGCACTACTTCTCCAATAGCACGACACTGACGTTGGAGCGGGTTCTTCAATTTTACGATGTAGCCAGAAGATAAACGCAATGACATGTTTGCATCCACCTGACGAGGCAGCACAGTCTGAACAAGATCCGGTACAAATACTGTCATTTTCTTCGTCAATCACTACTGTAACGTTATAGTCTTTGTTACGAATACGATGTTCCGGTGTTATACGTGCTTTCACAGTACATAAGTAATTTTTCCTCGATAACTGGACAAAACCTATAGCTGAATCACCATTAATGTTGCTTCGTAGCTCTAAAATATTAATAAAATTATAATATTAATATACTTGTATGCCAATCTGCTTTAGACGCAAACATAGGTATTTCGAACCGGGTGGAATTTACCAGCCGTCACCACAGGCACTCATTGTTGGAGTTGGCTGTATTCTACAGAGTGCCATTCAAATTAATGGTGTCTCGTGGCCGTGTGTTTGAATGTCAATCCAGATGCGATCTCGACTGACGCCAAAATTTAAAATCATAAAATTCTAATACTTACCGCGTAGCTTTTGCACCACATATTTCTGCGCCAATAAAATCAACATTTTTCACAAAAAAATCCGATATCATATCATTGTCAACAGATGGTAAATTATCGGAAGAAGCCTGTACGAAATGTTTATCCATATTTGGACTTATTCAATATATTTATCCTCTGAGCACTGCATGCAACAAATAAAACATTAATAAACATATTAATTTATCTAAACTAAAGTTAACTTACCTTAAACTATGAAATATAATGCTATACTATAATAATAAATAACTAAGAACTACGCTGAAGATACAGAAATCACGCTGCACTTTGTCAGACCTTATGGCACTGCATAAGAAAAATAAAACATTAATAAACATGTTAATATATCTAAACCAAAGTTAACTTACCTTAAACTATGAAATATAACGCTATACTATAATAATAAATAACTAAGAACTACGCTGAAGATACAAAAATCACGCTGCACTTTGTCAGACCTTATGGCACTGCATAAGAAAAATAAAACATTAATAAACATGTTACTTTATCTAAATTAACGTTAACTTACCTTAAACTATGAAATATAACGCTATACTATAATAATAAATAACTAAGAACTACGCTGAAGATACAAAAATCACGCTGCACTTTATGTAAGATCTTATGGCACTGCATAAAAAAATAAAACATTAATAAACATGTTAAATTATCAAAACTAAAGTTAACTTACCTTAAACTATGAAATATAACGCTATACTATAATAATAAATAACTAAGAACTACGCTGAAGATACAAAAATCACACTGCACTTTATGTAAGATCTTATGGCACTGCATAAAAAAATAAAACATTAATAAACATGTTAAATTATCAAAACTAAAGTTAACTTACCTTAAACTATGAAATATAACGCTATACTATAATAATAAATAACTAAGAACTACGCTGAAGACAAAAATCACGCTGCACTTTATGTCAGACCTTATGCCACTGCATACAAAAAAATAAAACATTAATAAACATGTTAACTTATCTAAACTAAAGTTGACTTACCTTAAACTATGAAATATAACGCTATAATATAATAATAAAGAACTAAGAACTATGCTAAAGAACCAAAAATTACGCTGCACTTTATGACAAACCTTATGTCACACAGTTGTCATTAAAGTAATCATTGACGTTGATGTATGATACAATTTTTTTTTTTCATCATCTTTCCACTTCTGTTAATGGCCAGTAATAGTCTGACATCACAGGCAGTATAATTTGGCGGCAATTCAAAAAGTATATTTTTAAACTGCTACTGCGCTTAATATATACAGAAATTTAAACAGAAAATCATTTTTAATAATACTGTAGAAGGTACTTCTTCGAATTTTAGAAGAAAAAGGATGTGTTAATTTTTTTTGCAACACCTCATTGCACTTGACACTGACATCTGTCAATCAGCATTTTCTTAATATAGTAGTGGTTTCCATATGGTTAGCATAGCTAGCTGCTTTATGAAATTTAATTTCTTTATAATTTTTACCTCCCGCTACTCTTGGTAAGGGAGGTATAGGGATCGTGCTAAAAATCGCATATCGAGATTTTGGTAAATGACCACGTTTTGAGGTCCCTAGAATCCAATTTTAACATTTTCACGATGATATCTGTGTGTGTATGTGTGTGTGTATCCTGTTTATGCTACTCAATTACTATCATTCAGAAAATTTTGAAATCTTGTATTCATACCTTATTCTAATATGGAAATAAGCCATTAGATATTGTTGTAAATCAGATAACCGGAAATGGCACTTTACTTAAAGCTCAAAATAGTTTTTCTCCGAAAAATACCTTTAAATGTTATTTTTTCGAGAATAATTAAAGATTATTAAATTTTCTATTGGTGTGCATTAATACTTTTTCTATACGTTTTATGGATAAATTTATAAAATTATCTATAATTTAAATCACAGAGGCTGCGCTTTAAAGAAACACAACTACTTGATTAGACAGTTCATACCTCAAATTTATGTAACTGACAGATAAATGTCACCGTCAAAGAACTAATGATTTCAAATTAATAATAGTAACGTTTTAAAAAGAAAATAGTAAATAGAATCATAGTTATATGGAATGGATTTTCATACAGTTTCTAGTATAACTAAATATGTAAATTAATGAAAATTAAATAGCAGGATGTGTTGTCTCGGTGTTGTGTTGGCCACATCAGATTTTTTAACTCTATATCCATTGAATATGAAGTTTAAAATGTAATCAAATCGTATAGAGAATAAAATGTTCTTTAATATTTATAATAATGTTACGCCACAAATTATAGTAGGCAATTAATTTGTATGTTATATACGTAATACACTATTTATATAGTTTGGAAATAATAATTTGGGAGTTAGTTGTATTTGATATGTGGCTACAGGAAGAGTATTCGTAAAAAAAAGTGTATTTGACATTCGACTTCTTCATTTTCCTATCATCGTAATAATAACATTAAATATGGAAAAATGATATTTAAACAGTGTTTTTTCAAGAAAAACTTCTAAAATCTTAAAATGAGTGTACTTCCGGTTGACTAATTGTAACCAAAATTTAATCATCTCTTCACATGGATGTAAAGAAAAGGAATACGAAAGAATTATAATTTTTTGAATTGTAGTATTTGAATTACCGGATCCAAAAAAATCGTCACACACACACATACACACATACATACAGACATCTTCGTAAAAATAGTAAAATCTTATTCCAGGGACTCTAAAACGTGCTTATTCATTAAAAACTCACTACCGAATTTTTTGACCGGACAATACCTTCCTTCCCGACGGAAGGTAAAAACAACTAATTCTATTATTATTTATGCAAAAGTAGTTTAATATATATTTACCGTATCGCACATGATCTTATAGTACACATATTTTATATTTAAACCTCATACCTCATAACATAACATACGAACACATTTAAACACAAATTTCATTATTCAGATGCCTGGTTTATGATACATTTAATCTACGAACATAAATACATATTTAAATTGATTTATATTTGATTTGCATATTTTATACAAACACATTTGGTTATCACATCTTAAAATTTACCTTTACCATGTTAACGTCTTATATCATTGAAACACGCATAGTTCAAAGTCCAACCAATCAAATTCCAGAAGCCACAGCCATGCCAGCATGCCTCTGCCACAATATGGTGGAATTTTAATTATTTTGAGTGGTGATATGTGTCTGTCTTTTGTGCAAAGTAAAATTTTATGAGTTGTTATATTTATTGTGTTTTATATCAAATGAAAAGGGAGCAGCAGTACCTTAATATCCAGTTGCATTATGAAAGGTAAAGTAAAATGAATATTAATTAAATAACAGATTAACAGAGTCAGCGACTCCACATTAAAACGAACATTGTTAGCTAATAGTGTTTGCTAACATGTTCGCTAACATTTGTTAGCAAATGTAGAATGGTCGTACGCCCATACTAATATTTTTGCGACCTAATAACAATGTTCGCTAACAAAAATTGTTGTTCCGTAAATAAGCGGTAAACTTCAAAGAAATAAAAGTTATTACAATATTCAAACTTGTAGATGTAGGTCTTGTAAGTATAAACGTATATTTTGTATTATAAGCGTTTACAATTACAGAAATAATTTTCTGAAAAATAGTGTCCTGACGAAGAAGTTTGGATCCAATTAAAGATGTGCTTTTGTTTTTCCAAAATTTCTCACAGGGCACTAGATAATGACGAAAAACTGAATTTGTTCGATTTTTTCATTTTGAAATTACTTCTAAACTATCAGCAATCGCAAAAAAATATTTCAAATAAAAAAGTTATATATTTTCATTGTCTATCCAGTGGCATACGTAAATAATTTTTTATCGGTAAATTTCCGAGATATAATACAAAGTTATATTTTTTTAAATGGAACCCATATTTGATGTTTACTTCAGAAAAATAAATATTTTTTTCTCTTTCGACTGATATAAAAATAATTGTATTTTAAATTTGTTTTGCCCATTAAATCTTAGATTTTTCTACATTTTTCATGAAATTTCTTATTTTTATGTCAAGATTTTCATTAGTTTTTCCAAATAGAATTTTATATTACTTAAGTAACTTATCGCAGACCTTCCTTGTTTCATAAATTAATTTTAATTTTATATTTTTAAGTTAACAAATAGGGATACCAGGTATAATCTAAAAAACACAATAACCCTTATACCAATCAAATGAGAAAAAAATAAATATTTTGTTAAAGTAAAAATCAAATATGGGTTCCATTTAAAAAATGTAAGTTTGTGTTATATCTCGAAAATTTAGCGATAAAAATATTATTTTCGTACGTTACTTGATAGACAATTAAATTGTATTACTTTTTTATTTGTAACATTTTTCTCGATTACTGATCGTTTAGCAGTAATTTCAAAATGAAAAAAGCGACCAAATTCAGTTTTTCGTCTTTATCTAGTGCCCTATGGGAAATTTTAGAAAAAACAAAAGCACATCTGAGATGCCCCCCTTTAGGTGCACAAAAAGTTCCATTTAACCGACATTGTATCTCTTACAGTTCTCGAGATCCCAATGGTGGCAGCTCTAAATGGGACAACTGTATATGTATTGCATTTCGGGGTTTGAACCTCTATAGCTTATATCCGTAGGGTGGTTGTGGTTCACACACAGCACAGAACATTTATTAATTTTACTTTTACATTGTCACTTGCCACGACGTTTCACACTTAGATGCCATGTGTTGCCCGCCCGTGCAATCCCTTTGTTACAACCTACATGCTGGTGCTAGATAGCTTTGTATTTGTGGTTGCCAAGTTAATTGTATCCCAACTTGAAAAGACAAAGAGAGTAGGTACCGATCAATGGATTATTTTCTTTTCAGTGCCCGGAATGGAACTATGATTCCAAAACAGAGCAGATAACATATTCTCAGCGAAAGCGGAAGCAGAAATCATTGAATCTACAGTGTCCAGAGTTGAGCCAGAAATCTAAACGATCAGAGACCAGAATCTCAGCGGGTTCGGGCAGAAAGAAATCATCTAATGTAAGTAGAATATTTATCTTTTTCTCTTTATATTTTTGTGACATCCTAGTGTAAATTTATTTAATTGAACTAGCCTTACAGCACTTAATATTAACTGTAACAAAACTTTATTCACAAATTTTGCACTTTCTGTATTTGTAATACAATAGGGTTTTATATACAAAAAATCTGATGTGGCCAGCACATTACCTTCCGTCAGTTATATGAGGTATTTACGAAAATTCTACCGGTGAACTGTTACCGGTAAACAGCTTTTATCAGTTTATAGCTACCGGAATCGATATTATAAGAACGCAAGTGGTAAACAAGGTAGATCCATAACCTACGAAAAAATTTGAAAATTTAAAACAGGTTAGAAATTTAACGTAGTTAACAAAATTAGCAGAGTCCTACTTTGAACACATTTCCACTTTTACCGCGCACGCTTCGCTTTGCATCTCTACCTTTTTTTGAGATTAGATTCTTCATGAATCCGGTAGATGGATTTGGTAGATATTGAACAATTTTCGAACACGGTAACTTTTTACCACTCGTGTTTTCGAACACAGTCGGTAGATGATCTACCGGTAGAATTTTCGTAAATGCGTATGTATTTTTTATAAAATCCATACATAAAGTTCCTTGCAAAAGATTATAAATTTCTTGTATGTACATTACCTTTCGACAGTTGTATGCATTTTATACACATTTCATACAGAAAATTTAGAGCAAAAAGATTCTAACACAAATATACTACGAATATGTCATTGCACTTGACACTGACATCTTTCAATCAGAATTTTCTTAATATAGTAGCTGTTTCTAGCATAGCTGGCTAATTTATGAAATTTAATTTCTTTATAATTTTATAACTCTATATCCATTTAATATGAAGTATAAAATGCAGTCAAATCGTATAGAGAATACAATGTTCTTTAATATTTATAATAATATTAAATGTGAAAAAATTATATTTAACATCGTTTTTTCAAGAAAAACTGTTAAAATCTGCAAATGAGGGTACTTCCGGTTGACCAATTATAACCAAAATCTAATCAGCTCTTCATGTGGATGCAACGAAGAGGAATACGAAAGAATTATAATTTTTGGAATTGTAGTATTAGAGTTATCGTAGACGAAAATTTTGTAACACACACACACACACACACACACACACACATCCACACACGCACACATACAGACATCATCGTAAAAATAGTAAATTCGTATTCTAGGGACCCTAAAACGTGCTTATTCATCAAAAACCCACCACCGAATTTTTTGACCAAAGACAATACCTTCCTTACCTAAAGGTGACGGAAGGTAAAAAATACGAGCTTTAATTTTGTATTCTTGTAAAATTTAGCTACGGGCCATTGTTTTCAAGAAAATTGCTAAAATCTCATTTTTTGTATCTTTGATCCAAGATGGCGGCAAAATCCGGTGTCGCTAAAGGATGCAAAATTAGTATGTATTTGTGGAGGTCCCAACAAACAGTATAAAATTTATTCCAGTTGCCACCATATATTTCCACAATAGCCTCTCTTAAACGTCTTGCCAATTGGCCCAAATAGTTCTGGTACAGGAACAATTTATTTGAATTTTCTCTTCCTATACAACGTGTTCATTTTAAATGGGCCACCATTGCTATCTCGAAAACTATAGGAGCTACAAAGACGATTAAATGGGCAAACAATTTCTATTTCACAAGACAAATTAAAAGAAAAGGAAAAAATTTGTTTTGGACCAGTGGTTCTCAAAATACGGTGCCTAACTTTTTAATTTTAAATGGGATCATATATTTTTTACTTGCTCATTCGTAAAAGAATTTAATTCTGAATGCAGTGATATAATATTTTTATTCCCTTACATGACGATTTGTTTGAGAAAAATGCATGTAAAGTTTCATATTAATATGATTAAAAATATGGCTATATAATAAGAGTATCATGAATGGAAAAAATCTGATGTGGCCAGCACATTACCTTCCGTCAGTTATATGAGGCATTTACGAAAATTCTACCTGTGAACTGTTACCAGTAAACAGCTGTTTATCAGGTTATAGCTACCGGAATCGATATTTTAAGAACGCAAGTGGTAAACAGAGTAGATCCATAACCTATAAAAAATTTGAAAATTTGAAACAGGTTAGAAATTTGATGTAGTTAACAAACTGAGCAGTCATACTTTGAACACATTTCCACTTTTAACGCGTGCACTTCGCTTTGCATCACTACCTTTTTTGAGATTAGATTCTTCATGAATCCGGTAGATGGATCTGGTAGATATTGTACAATTTTCGAACACGGTAACTTTTTACCAGTCGTGTTTTCGAACACAGTCGGTAGATGCGGTATCTACCGGTAGAATTTTCGTAAATGCCTATGTATTTTCTATAAAATCCATACAGAAAGTTCCTTGTAAAAAATTCTAAATTTCTTATACGTACATTACCTTTCGACAGTTGTATGTACTTCATAAAAATTCTATACAGAAAGTTTCGAGCAAAAGATCCTAAATTTCGAGTAAAATTATAATATAACACAAATATACTACGAATATGTCAATTGACACTGACATCTTTCAATCAAAATTTTCATAATATAGTAGCTGTTTTCATAGCTATGTCTACTTTATAAAATTTAATTTCTTTATAATTTTTTAACTCTATATCCATTTAATATTAAGTATAAAATGCAGTCAAATCGTATAGAGAATACAATGTTCTTTAATATTTATAATAACATTAAATGTAAAAAAATGATATTTAACATCGTTTTTTCAAGAAAAACTGCTAAAATCTTCAAATAAGGGTACTTCCGGTTGACCAATTATAACCAAGATCTAATCAGCTCTTCATATGGATGCAACGAAGAGGAATACGAAAGAATTATAATTTTTGGAATTGTAGTATTAGAGTTATCGCAGACGAAAATTTTGTTACATACACACACACACACACACACACACACACACACACACGGACACACATACATACATACACACACACACATACAGACATCATCGTAAAAATAGTAAAATCGTATTCTAGGGACTCTAAAACGTGCTTATTCATCAAAAACTCACCACCGAATTTTTTGACCAAAGACAATACCTTCCTTACCTAAAGGTGACGGAAGGTAAAAACGAATTTGTGTTAATTTTTTTGACAGAATAAGAATGCCATGAAAGAAATACGTGAATATTTTGTTTATGTTGACATTTATGATCACTTAAAAGAACAAAACATTCACTTCTTTCGGTCGGGGCACTATGTAATAAAAATGACATGTAGTCATTTTTTTCCATTCATGGCACTCTTATTATAGCCATATTTTAATCAAATCAGTACAAAATTTTACATGCACTTTTCTCAAAAAAATCGTTATGTAAGGGTATAAAAATATTATATCACTGAATTCAAAATTAAATTCTCTAACGAATGAGCAAATAAAAAATATATATTCTCATTTAAAATAAAAAAGTTAGGTCCCGTATTTTGAGAACCATTGGTCGAAAAGAATATTTTTCTTTTATTTAAATTTGTCTTGTGAAATAGAAATTGTTTGCCCATTTAACCATCTTCGTAGCTCTTATAGTTCTCGAGATAGCAATGGTGGCCCATGCATTTAAAATGAACATCCTGTATAGTAGGCAGAGGAGCCATTCTTTAAAGTAATTTATTTTATGACCAATACAATTTTATGAATGTTATCACACGACTTACCATTACATTGTTAATTTCAATTTACGCAGTGTTGCAATTCGTTAGTTGTGAAAGATGGTCAAGAAGATAAGTAAACATATGATCCCATGGATCTCATTAAATTAGTAGAACAAAAACCGTGTATCTGAGCGTAGGCGTCACTAGGGGGGGGGGGCAGGGGGAAAAATATATTTTAGTGTAATTATTTTATATTTTAATTATTAATATAATTTTGTTATTGGCGTGGTGTAAATTGATTAATCGACAGTAATTTAAGTGAGTAGTAAATAATTTGGTAATTTTTATATTTGAAAAATTCTAATTAAGCAATAATTATTCGTCAAATTATGCTCTATTTTAAACAGTAAAATAAGCGTTTTGTACTTTACATCCTAACCACATTATTCTTAAATTCACTGTATTTAATCACTAGCTAAAGTAACCAGCGATGCCTGGGAGTTTTCACGTAGAAAATTTCAAAACAATCCACATTATAGGTATACTTAAATATTCCGGAGAGTTCGAAAAGTTTCTTACATATTCCAAAATAATCTAAAATGTACATAAAAGTTTAAGAAGGTTTTTCATAAAGTTCAAGAGAGTTCTAGAATGTTTCAGAAAATTCAGAATTTCGGAAGAGTTCAGGAATTTTCCATAAAATTCCAGAATGTTTTAGAAATTCCTTTTCCATAAAGTTCTTTAACGTTCTAGAATTTTTTTGAAAGTTCCGGAAAGTTCTATCTGTTTGTGTCGTTACTTGAACTAAACTGAGCTCAGCCGCCCTTTATAAACTTATTTGTTTGGTCTATTGCATTCTCTTAATCCTTTATAGAGAAGCTATCAGTTTGTAGTTTAAACATTGTCGCTCACACAACTATGCGCTAAAAACACAATAGTGTTGTTAGTCTTGTTATTGTCGAATCTCAGAATAAAAATTAATTGGTTCAAATCTAGTTACTAGTGATGCACGCGAGGCGAGACGAGACGAGAAATATAAAATATCGATCTCGTCTCGTTTTCGGATCTGTAATCTCGATCTCGCTCTCGTTCTCGCAATTTTTTTTGGGTCTCGTCTCGATCTCGCACAGGAGTCTTGCGAAAGTCTCGCTATAGAAATACTACGTATTTACGTAACAGTTTAACTACAAGAGACAAGTTCGTACCAATTGCACCGTCTTCCGTGTATTTGCTGTCGTATAAGTATCAATAGAATAAAGAGACGAAACACTAAATTCTGGTTACCAAATAATTTCAATACGAACATAATGTTTATTCATTAACGGTCACCAGAAAATGTGATAAGTAGGTAAATAATTTAATTTACCTGTAAAATATCCAGTTTATCACCAAATTGTGATCTCTAAACTTTTTCAATACAAACATCTGTTAATACATTCTGTCATCGGTAAAACGAATTAAAACATTAAACAATTCTTTTTTTGTAACTTATTAAATCGCCGGCAACCAATCACTCCGCTTCTCTTCGTTTTGGCTCCCATCTACGCTTTATGTAACATCCTTTACTTTTTAGGGGTGACAAGAAAATGTTAACCGTGGTTTTAATTGAGGTGAATTACGGACTAAAATATTGGAGAAAACTATAGTTCTATTGAATGCAAAACAGATTTTGTTTTTATTTTACATTTCCTCGCTCTGAGACCGATACCAATCGACTATAAATAGATTCAATAATATAGAGTATTCATATAATTTTCAGTCTCGTATTCTATGCATGAAGCATTGACTCCACTTCTTGTACGGTGCATTTTTCATTGAATTTATGAATAAAGGTATAAAGTTAAAACTTTTCATTGCGAGACTCTCGCGAGAATCTCGCGAGATTTCTCGCTTCTCGCAGTTGTTATATCGATCTCGCCTCAAATTTTAAACTGCAATCTCGCTTTCGTTCTCGTCTCGCATAATGTTACGAGACGAGACGAAATGCGAGAGTACTCTCGCCTCGTCGTGCATCACTACTAGTTACTAGCCAATAAATTTAGAAATATCAAGTTAATTCAAATTTCAAATACATTTGAAACATATAAAATCTATTGGAGAAAATATCGCATGGTACAAATGTATAAAGACACGTTTTCCGCGCGAAATTTTATCCAACAGTTTTTGAAATGGTTTAAAAAATACGACCAACTAATAATTATTATTTAATAGGCGGACATTTAGTAGTCTGAGACGTCAAGAAACTTGGAGAATTTGGATGCAACTCTAAAGGATTGCTGAGCTTCAGATAAATCTTGTACGGCGTAGAGGACCACCGATGGATTAACTTTTACTGCATAGACTACCACCGATGGCTGAACTTTTACGGCGTAGACAACCACCGATGTATGAACTGGTAAGAAACTTTAGACTAGAAATAGAGGGGAGACAGGGCATACTATGTAATTTACCGTAAGACGACTTTCCAAATCATGCTAGCGATTTTCGACCTTATGGGACCGTCAGAATCAGCTGCAAAAGGCTAGTCTGCTAGATGTCTTACATACGTGTGCAGTTATTTATATTACGTTTTTTTATGAATATTCTTTCGTATTTATTTTAGTTTTAGAAAACAAAATCAAGATAATTTGTAGTTATAAATAATCACGTATTTATTTAGATTTGACCAACTGTAACATAAAAGTATTTAACGGGTCTACTAGCCTTTTGCAGCTGATTCGGACACTGCAATAAGGTTCAAAATTGCTCAGATGAGTTGGAAACATATACGTGACTATGCCTTGTCTCCCCTCTATTCCTGGTCTAAGTAAGAAAATATATTTTTTTTTACAAAATATTTGGTTTCATGTTCAATCATGAGAATTTATAGTCAAATAGACTAATATATGTCTAAATATTATCATGTATTTAAATTCAATTTTGAATTCTACATTGAAAGAAATATAACTTTCATGGATGCCTGTATAATAAATATTCAAACAATTTAAAATTGAAATATCGACTATTTATCAATATAATCAATATCTGGGAACATAATAATTAGTATATATCTTTCAGGAATCGGACATCAAGAAGACTAGATTAATATAGTAGATTTTAAGTTAGTTTTAAGTTCTTTTAAATGTATTTTCAGGTCTTAATTAAACTTTGGCTCATCGCGCCGTTGAGCAAACACGCGTGTTCTTTAAAAATGAAAATAAATTGATTAATTTGAAGTGCATTCCTTGGCGATTCATCATAAAATCGTGCGTCTACGTTTGCCACCGTGGTACGCGTACTGCGCGGGTTATCCAGACGATACCTAGGGAGAGTGTATGTGAAAAGAAAAATATATGTATCGGGGCATGAATGATGTGAATGGGTGAGAGAATCAGTGAGAGGGTCAGGAAGGTGGGAGAGATTCGAAACTTGATGTGGGTTCGGGTTTCCTTATTTAACATCACGGTTAGTGGGATGGGTAGGCAGGGTTCGTGCGCGATTTTCCATAATTGAGTGGACTGATATGGTTAGCCATGCTATGTGAAACCAGTTGTTTATTCTGGGGGATCGCTTCGCACTTGTGCGAATGTTTCTAGGGACAGTTTAATTCTTTTGTAAAATTGCTTGCTGACCATCGTATTGGTCTACGCTCTAGATTGCTAGACTCGAATGAGAAAAGATTAAACAAACCTGAATGCTATCACAGGAAACTCTCTTATGGCGTCTATGTGCTCTCCTCATCCGGAGGCAACGTATGTAATCATCATTTAATATTAATGGCAACGAATAATTAAAGACAAAGTAAAGTTTTTGTTTGATTTAACTTTGTTTGAGCACACGGGTTGATCGCGTTCGGGATAGGTATCGCGTATAAGACCGGGCGATGTCTTCGGAGGTAGCTCTTCTTCGGCATCCAAGCCGAGAAGATTATATGTAACTGTCTTTCTTGTCCTTAGGGAGCTCGCGTTGGCAGGCCGTACATGCTTTGCATCGTGTGGGGTCGGCTTAACCCCCTCGTAAACTACATGTGAGAACCACCCCGGCGTTCTCACTTTTTGTCTTAGCTCGTATATTTCTCTCTCTCAAACTTCGCGTTTAGCTTAGCATAGTCTAGATATAAGATAACTTGCGTAGACTTAAGATAGCTTAGATATAAGATAGGGAAGGGTTGTTTTTGCTTTTCGAGAGAGAGAAAAAAATTAACGTAACTTCACATTTTTAGATTTGCTATTCTTTGCACGAGATATTAACGTAAGATAGGCTTAGATTTCCTATTCTTTGAACGAGATATTAACGTAAGATAGGCTATTTTGCGCACTTCACCAACATACTTTGGGGGGGGGGGGTTCTACAATAGTTAAGTTTGATTATAAAATATTGTACACGAAATTGTATTTATTTAATAAATGGTATATATGGGGAGCGTGGGTTTGGCATTCGAGGTCGGTTGCTCCCTATATATACAATTTATTAAATAAAGAGTATAGTTTTAAGGTAGTTCTAAGTTGGAAGAATTCCCTACCTGCCCTGTCACTGTCGTCGAGATTGCAGTGCCGATTGGTGACGCGGACCATGGCTTCCTCTTCATAAAAACCTGTTTAAAATGTATGTACACAATAAAAACAATCTTTTAATTTATGCTCTGTTTAATTTAAACCTGTCACATTAGTAGTACAGTAGGTAGTTTTAGTAAAAATTGTATTTATTATTAAGCATTTAGACGCGGTCAGGGTAAAGTTAAATTTTAAGTATTTATTGTAAACGAAGCTTTGTATTAATAAATATATATTTTGATAAGTGGGCGGTTGGTTGGAACAAAAATAATAATAATTAATGCAAAGGTTCGTAAACTGTCTTAAACTGAATAAGAAATGTTGTACCTCTAACATTGGGAACAAGAAATCTTATTTAGGGACCCCAAGATTTAATTTGTTAAATAGTCTGTAAGTATTGTAAACGGAACTCTATTTAATACGTTATATATCTGGTAAAAATATATAAATAGAGCTTCAGATTGGTTATAAAACTAAAATGTTTGTTACCAAATGAAATTATTATGGTTATATTATTTGTTATTAATTATTTTGCTTCTTTATTTTGTAAAAAGTTTTATCTTCAGATAAACTATTTTCAGAATAAAGATACAAAATAATTAATAACAAATGAATATATCCATGATAATGGTAATTTTATTTGATAACAAACGTTTTCATTTTATATCTAAACCATGTTTGACACTGTTATTAGATTTCTTAACAAATTTAGTAACATTTATGAACTGAATTTAACACATCAAACGTAAAAGACATTTGTGTTTAAAAATTCTGTTCATAATTATTTTTTACTAAATTTGATAACAATTTTTTATCGTGCCAAACAGGCTTTAGTTATAAAACTATAATGTTTGTTACCAAATAAAATTACCATTATTTTAGTTGTATTTCATGCAATTACCCTTAATGTACAATATTTTATAGAATAAAATATAAATTAAAGTATAATTTGTCTATTCCTTACACATATGTAGTATTTAAAACGGCCGCAAGGGTGCAGCAGTTGTCGATAAACGTTGCAATTCAAGTAAAACTGTGCCCATCATATATCTTTGCGCCTAAAATATAGGCAACCATAATTTCATATGGTAGCATCTATGCACGATTTTTTTTACAAAATTTGGTGCATAGATGCTACCTTAAAGTAGCATCTATGCACCAAATTTTGTTAAAAAAATCGTGCATAGATGCTACCTTAAAGTAGCATCTATGCACCAAATTTTGTAAAAAAATCGTGCATAGATGCTACCATATGAAATTATGGTTGCCTATATTTTAGGCGCAAAGATATATGATGGGCACAGTTTTACTTGAATTGCAACGTTTATCGACAACTGCTGCACCCTTGCGGAAAACGCAGAAAAAAGAAGTAGTCATGCACCATTTTTTCGAAAATTTGGTGCATTGATGCTTCTTTTTTAATGGTTTAAAATTCCCAATAGGTATATCAAAGAAGCATCCAGGCACGATTTACTGAGTTTAAATTCCCAGTAGGTATACGCTGTTTCCGACAGGTGCTGCCCCCTGGCGGCTATTTTAAGAACTATATACGTAATACGATCACAACTCTTAGAAACTATATACTTACGTGTGTTTGAGGGATGTATTATAAAAATTAAAACTAAAGATTAGAAAATAAGTCATTTTTAAATCAATTTTACAGTTTATTAGCAATATATAATTACAAATATATTTAAAATATACATTAACATTTTATTACAATATTTAAATAAACATTTTTGTTTTATTTATATAGTGACAATTATAAACAGAAATATAACACAACACAAATGAAACGTACATTTGTGACTAAATTATTTCATACTGTTTGTTACCAAATAAAAGTATCATTATTTTATTACAAAATAAGGATGCAAAATGACTAATAGAAAAATACAACAACAATAATTATAATTTTATTTGGTAACTAACATTTTACAACTAAATCCTGTTTGGCACGTTAAAAATTGTTATTAAATTTGTTAACAAATCTAATAAAAATTTATGACAGTGTCAAACATGGTTTAGTTATAAAACTAAAACGTTTGTTCCCAAATAAAATTACCATTACTGTGGTTTTAATTAATAACAAATAATACAACCATAATAATTTCATTTGGTAACAAACATTTTAGTTTTATAACCAATCCGAAGCTCTATTTATATATTTTTACCAGATATATAACGTATTAAATAGAGTTCCGTTTACAATACTTACAGACTATTTAACAAATTAAAACTTGGGAGTCCCTAAATAAGATTTCCTGTTCCCATTGTTAAAGGTACAAGATTTCCTATTCAGTTAAAGACCGTTTGGGAACATTAAATATATAATATTGATTAATACATAGCTTCGTTTACAATAAATACTTAAAATCTAACTTTACCCTGACCGCGTCTAAATACTTAATGATAATTACAATTTTTACTAAAACTACCTACTGTACAACTAATGTGATAGGTTTAAATTAAAATAAACAGAACATAAAAGATTGTTTTATTGTGTACATACATTTTAAACAGGTTTTTATGAAGAGGAAGCCATGGTCTGCGTCACCAATCGGCACTGCAATCTCGACGACAGTGACAGGGCAGTAGGGATTTCTTCCAACTTAACTAAACTATTTATTTAATAAATTGTATATATAGAGAGCAACCGCCCTCAAATACCAAACCCACGCTCCCCATATATACCATTTATTAAATAAATACAATTTCGTGTACAATAATATTTTATAATCAAACTTAAGCTATTGTAGAACCCTCCCATATTAAGCTGGTGAAGTGCGCAAAATAGCCTATCTTACGTTAATATCTCGTTCAAAGAAAACGCAAATCTAAGCCTATCTTACGTTAATATCTCGTTCAAAGAATAGCAAATCTAAAAGTGTGAAGTTACGTTAATTTTTTTCTCTCTCTCAAAAAGCAAAAACAACCCTTGCCTATCTTATATCTAAGCTATCTTAAGTCTACGCAAGTTATCTTATATCTAGACTATGCTAAGCTAAACGCGAAGTTTGAGAGAGAGAAATATACGAGCTAAGACAAAAAGTGAGAACGCCGGGGTGGTTCTCACATGTAGTTTACGAGGGGGTTAAGCCGACCCCACACGATGCAAAGCATGTACGGCCTGCCAACGCGAGCTCCCTAAGGACAAGAAAGACAGTTACATATAATCTTCTCGGCTTGGATGCCGAAGAAGAGCTACCCCCGAAGACATCGCCCGGTCTTATACGCGATACCTATCCCGAACGCGATCAACCCGTGTGCTCAAACAAAGTTAAATCAAACAAAAACTTTACTTTGTCTTTAATAATTCGTTGCCATTAATATTAAATGATGATTACATACGTTGCCTCCGGATGAGGAGAGCACATAGACGCCATAAGAAAGTTTCCTGTGATAGCATTCAGGTTTGTTTAATCTTTTCTCATTCGAGTCTAGCAATCTAGAGCGTAGACCAATACGATGGTCAGCAAGCAATTTTACAAAAGAATTAAACTGTCCCTAGAAACATTCGCACAAGTGCGAAGCAATCCCCCAGAATAAACAACTGGTTTCACATAGCATGGCTAACCATATCAGTCCACTCAATTATGGAAAATCGCGCACGAACCCTGCCTACCCATCCCACTAACCGTGATGTTAGATAAGGAAACCCGAACCCACATCAAGTTTCGAATCTCTCCCACCTTCCTGACCCTCTCACTGATTCTCTCACCCATTCGCATCATTCATGCCCCGATACATATATTTTTCTTTTCACATACACTCTCCCTAGGTATCGTCTGGATAACCCGCGCAGTACGCGTACCACGGTGGCAAACGTAGACGCACGATTTTATGATGAATCGCCAAGGAATGCACTTCAAATTAATCAATTTATTTTCATTTTTAAAGAAAACGCGTGTTTGCTCAACGGCGCGATGAGCCAAAGTTTAATTAAGACCTGAAAATACATTTAAAAGAACTTAAAATCTACTATATTAATCTAGTCTTCTTGATGTCCGATTCCTGAAAGATATAAGTTAATCATATGTTCCTAGATATTGATTTTATTGATAAATAGTCGATATTTTAATTTTAAATTGTTTCAATATTATACAGACATCCATGAAAGTTATAATCCTTTCAATGTAGTACTCAAAATTGAATTTGAATACAAGATAATATTTAGACATATATTATAGTCATATTCCTTTGACTATAAGTTCTCATGATTGAACATGAGACCAAATATTTTATAAAAAAACAAAGTTTCTTACCAATACATCTATCGGTGGTCATCTACGCCGTAGAAGATTTATCTGGACCTCAGCTATCCTTTAGAAGAGCTGCCTTAGAAGATCTGCAGTGTTGAAATCCAAAGCTCGAACGCTGCATCGAAATTCTCCAAGTTCTTTGAAGTCTTAGACCAACCAAAGAGTCCACCTATTAAATAATAATGATTAGTTTGTGGTATTCTTTAAACCATTTCAAAAATGATAATAATTTGCAGATATTCTAAATGGGACATATCTGTTATTGCCGCAAAGCTACAGAATTGTAAAGCAAAAAATATGAAATCTAGTAAGATTCTTACCTTATACATATAGACAGCACGCTTGAATTTATGGGTTGTGGTGCACCAATGCAGGAACTCCGTTGTCTCCTGTTTCTCCTAAAGGTGCTCTGTCCTTTTCTGCTGCCAATTTCATGTTTCCGAAGCCCTCATGGTCTTGCATGCTATCTAAAAAAGTAAAAGAAATGAGTTACTTCAGTCATGCTTTTACATAATTTTTACCGTTGGTACATTTTTAAAAATCAATATAAGATGACAAGGAATAAGAAGCAATGGGCAAAATTCGTACACGATTGTACATCTCACATTCTCTCATCTCAGCGAATAGCATGTGCAATCCGCCTGGTCAAAATCACTACTCTAAATTGCCACCTTGAAATGCATCTCCTTAGCTTACAATTTTAAGCCAACATGAAATTGTACTAAGGTAAAATTTGATTGTGAATGTAGTTGGCGAGAGGTATGTTGTGGTATCATTTTCAATTGAAGGGAGATACTGTTGCTCTAGCTCCATTTATAATTAGCAGGACGTATTGTTGATTAAAAAGTATGTCACCTTTACACATTGATTAGTTGGCGGGAGGTATTGTAAAAAATATGAAGTGTGATCTTAGCCAGAGTTTGATTGGTTGTTTTATTATATTTAAAAGTATTCCCTTCCAACATGTATCATTTCCGGGAGCCATTGTTTCGTCATAAAACATCACTTAGATTATATGGCGAGAGGTACTGGTACTCTATTCTCATTTTCAATTGACGGGAGGTACTGTGGATATATCTCCATTTGTAATTAGCGGGAGGTATTGTTGGTTAAAAATGTCATCTTTACATTGATTTACTTGACGGAAGATAAAAAATATGAAGTCACCTTAGCCAGACTTTGATTGTTTTATTTTATTTAAAAGTATTCCCTTCCAACATGTATAATTTACGGTAGTCATTGTTGCGTCATAAAACATCACTTAGATTAGTTTGCGGGATGTACTGCTGCTCTACTTCCATTTTCAATTGACGGGAGGTACTGTTGATCTATATCCATTTGTAATTAGCGGCAGGTATTGCTGTTAAAGAAATGTCACCCTTACACTTTGATTAGTTGGCGAGAGGTACTGGTACTCTTGTTCTCATTTTCAATTAACGGGAGGTGCTGTTGATCTATCTCCATTTGTAACTAGCGGGAGGTGTTGTTGTTTAAAAATATGTCACCTTTACACATTGATTTAGTTGACGGGAGGTAAAAAATATGAAATCACCTTAGCCAGACTTTGGTTGTTTTATTTTATTTAAAAGTATTCCCTTCCAACATGTATAATTTATGGGAGCCATTATTTCGTCATAAAACATCACTTAGATTAGCTTACGGGATGTACTGGTGCTCTATTCCCATTTTCAATTGACCGGAGGTACTGCTCTATTCCCATTTTCAATTGACCGGAGGTACTGTTGATCTATCTCCATTTGTAATTAGCGGGAGGTGTTGTTGTTTAAAAATATGTCACCTTTACACATTGATTTAGTTGACGGGAGGTAAAAAATATGAAATCACCTTAGCCAGACTTTGGTTGTTTTATTTTATTTAAAAGTATTCCCTTCCAACATGTATAATTTATGGGAGCCATTATTTCGTCATAAAACATCACTTAGATTAGCTTGCGGGATGTACTGGTGCTCTATTCCCATTTTCAATTGACCGGAGGTACTGTTGATCTATCTCCATTTGTAATTAGCGGGAGGTATTGTTGTTTAAAAATATGTCACCTTTACACATTGATTTAGTTGACGGGAGGTAAAAAATATGAAATCACCTTAGCCAGACTTTGGTTGTTTTATTTTATTTAAAAGTATTCCCTTCCAACATGTATAATTTACGGGAGCCATTGTGTCGTCATAAAACATCACTTAGATTAACTTACGGGATGTACTGGTGCTCTATTCCCATTTTCAATTGACCGGAGGTACTGCTCTATTCCCATTTTCAATTGACCGGGGGTACTGTTGATCTATCTCCATTTGTAATTAGCGGGAGGTATTGTGGTTTAAAAATATGTCACCTTTACACATTGATTTAGTTGACGGGAGGTAAAAAATATGAAGTCACCTTAGCCAGACTTTGGTTGTTTTATTTTATTTAAAAGTATTCCCTTCCAACATGTATAATTTACGGGAGCCATTGTTTCGTCATAAAACATCATTTAGATTAGCTTACGGGATGTACTGGTGCTCTATTCCCATTTTCAATTGACCGGAGGTACTGCTCTATTCCCATTTTCAATTGACCGGAGGTACTGTTGATCTATCTCCATTTGTAATTAGCGGGAGGTATTGTTGTTTAGAAATATGTCACCTTTACACATTGATTTAGTTGACGGGAGGTAAAAAATATGAAATCACCTTAGCCAGACTTTGGTTGTTTTATTTTATTTAAAAGTATTCCCTTCCAACATGTATAATTTACGGGAGCCATTGTTTCGTCATAAAACATCATTTAGATTAGCTTACGGGATGTACTGGTGCTCTATTCCCATTTTCAATTGACCGGAGGTACTGCTCTATTCCCATTTTCAATTGACCGGGGGTACTGTTGATCTATCTCCATTTGTAATTAGCGGGAGGTATTGTGGTTTAAAAATATGTCACCTTTACACATTGATTTAGTTGACGGGAGGTAAAAAATATGAAGTCACCTTAGCCAGACTTTGGTTGTTTTATTTTATTTAAAAGTATTCCCTTCCAACATGTATAATTTACGGGAGCCATTGTTTCGTCATAAAACATCATTTAGATTAGCTTACGGGATGTACTGGTGCTCTATTCCCATTTTCAATTGACCGGAGGTACTGCTCTATTCCCATTTTCAATTGACCGGAGGTACTGTTGATCTATCTCCATTTGTAATTAGCGGGAGGTATTGTTGTTTAAAAATATGTCACCTTTACACATTGATTTAGTTGACGGGAGGTAAAAAATATGAAATCACCTTAGCCAGACTTTGGTTGTTTTATTTTATTTAAAAGTATTCCCTTCCAACATGTATAATTTATGGGAGCCATTATTTCGTCATAAAACATCACTTAGATTAGCTTACGGGATGTACTGGTGCTCTATTCCCATTTTCAATTGACCGGAGGTACTGCTCTATTTCCATTTTCAATTGACCGGAGGTACTGTTGATCTATCTCCATTTGTAATTAGCGGGAGGTATTGTTGTTTAAAAATATGTCACCTTTACACATTGATTTAGTTGACGGGAGGTAAAAAATATGAAGTCACCTTAGCCAGACTTTGGTTGTTTTATTTTATTTAAAAGTATTCCCTTCCAACATGTATAATTTACGGGAGCCATTGTGTCGTCATAAAACATCACTTAGATTAGCTTACGGGATGTACTGGTGCTCTATTCCCATTTTCAATTGACCGGAGGTACTGCTCTATTCCCATTTTCAATTGACCGGGGGTACTGTTGATCTATCTCCATTTGTAATTAGCGGGAGGTATTGTGGTTTAAAAATATGTCGCCTTTACACATTGATTTAGTTGACGGGAGGTAAAAAATATGAAGTCACCTTAGCCAGACTTTGGTTGTTTTATTTTATTTAAAAGTATTCCCTTCCAACATGTATAATTTACGGGAGCCATTGTTTCGTCATAAAACATCATTTAGATTAGCTTACGGGATGTACTGGTGCTCTATTCCCATTTTCAATTGACCGGAGGTACTGCTCTATTCCCATTTTCAATTGACCGGAGGTACTGTTGATCTATCTCCATTTGTAATTAGCGGGAGGTATTGTTGTTTAAAAATATGTCACCTTTACACATTGATTTAGTTGACGGGAGGTAAAAAATATGAAGTCACCTTAGCCAGACTTTGGTTGTTTTATTTCATTTAAAAGTATTCTCTTCCAACATCTATAACTTACGGGAGCCATTCATGTTCCATCATAAAACATCAAAAAAATTAAATCTCATGTTTTATGTCAAGTGTTCCTCACAATACAGACAGGAGTGAACACTCACTTCCAAATATTGAATTTTTAAACAGAGAGAGGAATATGTATCTATTTCATTCTAATAAATTCTTCTTACTGGATTATTTTTTGTGAAAGATAGTGTTAGGTCCGTAACATATCTCGGTGACCATAGAGTTATACAAACAGGAGTGGACACTCTTTCAAAATAAATTTTTCTAAGACGGAGAGAAGAGTATATAACTATTTCATTCTAATGAACTCTTCTTCTTACTGTAATATTTGTTGGGAAATATGGTGTTAAGTCCATGCATATCTCAGTTATAGATAATACGATGTAGAGAGATAGTATATTTTTGAAGGAACATAGCGCATAACGGTTTTACTATATGCCTACATACCTGACAACCGTAATGAGAAAAATTATAAAGAAAATTTTTCAATTTTAGTATTTAAGAATTTTATATCAAGGGGAATAACATATTAGATTTTGGCTACAATTGATAAGCCGGAAGTGGTACTTTACTTGAAGCTCTGAACAGATTTTCGTGAAAAATATACTAAGATATATTCCAAAACTTTTCAAATTTGGTATTTAAAACTTTTAGATCAATAAGAACGACATATTAGAATATTGCTGAAATTGATAAACCGGAAGTGATACTTTACTTGAAGCTCTGAACAGATTTTCGTGAAAAATATATTAAGATATATTCCAAAACTTTTCAAATTTAGTATTTAAGACTTTTAGATTAATGGGAACGTCATATTAGAATATTGCTAAAATTGATAAACCGGAAGTGATACTTTACTTGAAACATTGATCAGGTTTTCGTGAAAAATATATTAAGATATATTCCAAAACTTTTCAAATTTGGTATTTAAGACTTTTAGATTAATGAGAACGACATATTAGAATATTGCTAAAATTGATAAACCGGAAGTGATACTTTACTTGAAACATTGATCAGGTTTTCGTGAAAAATATATTAAGATATATTCCAAAACTTTCCAAATTTGGTATTTAAAACTTTTAGATTAATGAGAACGACATATTAGAATATTGCTAAAATTGATAAACCGGAAGTGATACTTTACTTGAAGCTCTGAACAGATTTTCGTGAAAAATATACTAAGATATATTGCAAAACTTTTCAAATTTGGTATTTAAGACTTTTAGATTAATGAGAACGACATATTAAAATAATGCAGAAATTGATAAACCGGAAGTGATACTTTACTTAAAGCTCTGAACAGATTTTCGTGAAAAATATATTAAGATATATTCCAAAACTTTTCAAATTTGGTATTTAAGAATTTTAGATTAATGAGAACGACATATTAGAGTTTTGCTAAAATTGATAAACCGGAAGTGATACTTTACTTGAAGCTCTTAACAGATTTTGGTGAGAAATATATTAAGATATATTCCCAAACTTTTCAAATTTGGTATTTACGACTTTTAGATTAATGAGAACGACATATTAGATTTTTGCTGAAATTGATACACCGAAAGTGATACTTTACTTGAAGCTCTGAACAGATTTTCGGGAAACATATTGCGATATTTACAATTATTTGCTTCGTAATATTGTATCAGCTACACATGAACATTGAAAATTACTATACATAGAATTACTATATGTAGAAAGGCCTATAGAATCGAATGGTGTAACGGGTATCAATGTATCTTTTACTGTTAATTAGTTATACTCCGCCAAAGTTAAAAAAAACTTGTAAGATACCTAATCAAAATAAAAGTTGGTATCTTGTAAAGTCAGGCCCATGGAATTTTTTAATTATTTTTCCCGTAATCAGCGGGTCAGAATTAAGGGAATAAAATACTTTTTAGAAAAATACAGGCTGGTCGAGTTTTTCACGGTGTACTGCAGTGGCGTACCTAAGTGAAATGGAGCCCAGGGCAAGGGTCGTAATTGCGCCCCCTGTCAGCAATGTAAAATAAAGATTACTTCCTTCTCGCTTTAGCTATTGTTGTTGAAATTACTTAAGAACATCCATATATATTTAAGAAGATCATTAACAATATGAAGTATCAGTCGAGTATAAGTCAGTTATCTCTCCTAAGGTGGTCTTATGCGTGTTGAAGATGTTAGAGATCTCCCCTGGTCTCGTTCAGAGAGTCGATGTGCGGAAACATAAGCATATTCGGCGACGGCGAGTGGTACATCGAGATCTAACAAAACACATCCACGAATTTGGTCTGCATGAATTTTAATCTGCATCTTCCTTGCCTTCACTGATGCAAAGGCATTAATAACGTGTTCGAAATCGGTCTTTTCCGTTTCTTCCCATTCAACGCTCAGAAAAGCAAAATCACTTAATCGATCTTGACCCATGGGGGCTCTCAGATAATTTAAGATCAGTTTTAATTTGTTGAAAGATCTTTCACAGATAGCGATGGAAACTGCAATAGTCAACATTATTTGCATGGCTATTCGAAGATTTTTCGCCGTTAGCGTTTTTCGGTTTCAACATCCTAGTTTTGACAGAGACTAACGGCCAGTTGCATAAAACGTTGTTAGCTGATCATGTGTTTAACTACACATTGTAACCATGGATACGTATCAAAAATACATTAGAACAGAAGCCTTGTCAAAGTTAACAACGTGATTAAAGTTAACAATGCTTTATGCAACTGGGCCTATGTCCAATTTTCAGAGCTTCATTCACCAAAGTTTCTCTTTCATTGCGAAAATAATAAATTAAACCTTTCAAATCTAAGGCGGTATCATGAAAGTTCATATTTATATCTTGCAGTCTTTTCTGAACTTTATCAATAGGGATGAATACTCTCGTCCAAAATCCAAATAGAATTAGAAAATCGAGTGTCAACATACGGTTGTACAATTGCCTAGCATCACTTCTTGTTTCACTCGTTTCATTTGAATCATCCATTATAGTCTCGAGAACTTAGAGTATGCCATCAAGGTACTTATTTATGCACTCCATCTTGTTTTAGACTCAGATTTAATAACTATGGGCACAGCGTTTTTGAGTATTTCCCAGTGTTGAGTATACAATGAAAAAACAGATAGAGAGCTTCAAAGTTCCGAAAAATGTCAATACGCATAGTAATCAACAGTTTTTACACTTCAAATTGTGGCACCCAAATTACATACGGATACCAAGGGCTCCAAGCGGCGCCCCCTTGATTCTGGCGCCCAAGGCACCTGCCCTGTTTGCCCCACCCTAGGTACGCCACTGGTGTACTCAGATTTCCAAGCTGCCATTTTTATATTATTTGCTTCGTAATATTGGGTCAGCTGTATATGAACACTGAAAATTAGTACATATATGTAGAAAAGTCCATAGAATCGAATGGTGTAATGGGTACCAATGTATCTTTTACCGTTAATTAGTTATAGTCCGCCAAAGTTAAAAAAACTTGTAAGATTCCTAATCAAAATAAAAATTGGTATCTTGTAAAGGAAGGCCCTTGGAATTTTTTAATTATTTTTCCCGTAATCAGCGGGTCAGAATTAAGGGAATAAAATACTTTTTAGAAAAATACAGGCTGGTCGAGTTTTTGACGGTGTACTGAGAGTTCCAAGCTGCCATTTTTACATTATTTGCTTCGTAATATTGGGTCAGCTGTATATGAACATTGAAAATTAGGACATATATGTAGAAAAGTGCATAGAATCGAATGGTGTAACGGGTATCAATGTATCTTTTACCGTTAATTAGTTATACTCCGCCAAAGTTAAAAAAAACTTGAAAGATTCCTAATCAAAATAAAAATTGGTATCTTGTAAAGTAAGGCCCTTAGAATTTTTAAAAAAATTTTCCCGTAATCAGCGGATCAGAATTAAGGGAATAAAATACTTTTTAGAAAGATACAGGCTGGTCGAGTTTTTGACGGTGTACTGATATTTCCAAGCTGCCATTTTTACATTATTTGCTTCGTAATATTGGGTCAGCTGTATATGAACACTGAAAATTAGTACATATATGTAGAAAAGTCCATAGAATCGAATGGTGTAATGGGTACCAATGTATCTTTTACCGTTAATTAGTTATAGTCCGCCAAAGTTAAAAAAACTTGTAAGATTCCTAATCAAAATAAAAATTGGTATCTTGTAAAGGAAGGCCCTTGGAATTTTTTAATTATTTTTCCCGTAATCAGCGGGTCAGAATTAAGGGAATAAAATACTTTTTAGAAAAATACAGGCTGGTCGAGTTTTTGACGGTGTACTGAGAGTTCCAAGCTGCCATTTTTACATTATTTGCTTCGTAATATTGGGTCAGCTGTATATGAACATTGAAAATTAGGACATATATGTAGAAAAGTGCATAGAATCGAATGGTGTAACGGGTATCAATGTATCTTTTACCGTTAATTAGTTATACTCCGCCAAAGTTAAAAAAAACTTGAAAGATTCCTAATCAAAATAAAAATTGGTATCTTGTAAAGTAAGGCCCTTAGAATTTTTAAAAAAATTTTCCCGTAATCAGCGGATCAGAATTAAGGGAATAAAATACTTTTTAGAAAGATACAGGCTGGTCGAGTTTTTGACGGTGTACTGATATTTCCAAGCTGCCATTTTTACATTATTTGCTTCGTAATATTGGGTCAGCTGTATATGAACACTGAAAATTAGTACATATATGTAGAAAAGTCCATAGAATCGAATGGTGTAATGGGTACCAATGTATCTTTTACCGTTAATTAGTTATAGTCCGCCAAAGTTAAAAAAACTTGTAAGATTCATAATCAAAATAAAAATTGGTATCTTGTAAAGTAAGGCCCTTGGAATTTTTAAATTATTTTTCCCGTAATCAGCGGGTCAGAATTAAGGGAATAAAATACTTTTTAGAAAAATACAGGCTGGTCGAGTTTTTGACGGTGTACTGAGATTTCCAAGCTGCCATTTTTACATTATTTGCTTCGTAATATTGGGTCAGCTGTATATGAACATTGAAAATTAGTACATATATGTAGAAAAGTCCATAGAATCGAATGGTGTAATGGGTACCAATGTATCTTTTACCGTTAATTAGTTATAGTCCGCCAAAGTTAAAAAAACTTGTAAGATTCATAATCAAAATAAAAATTGGTATCTTGTAAAGTAAGGCCCTTGGAATTTTTAAATTATTTTTCTCGTAATCAGCGGGTCAGAATTAAGGGAATAAAATACTTTTTAAAAAAATACAGGCTGGTCGAGTTTTTGACGGTGTACTGAGATTTCCAAGCTGCCATTTTTACATTATTTACTTCGTAATATTGGGTCAGCTGTATATGAACACTGAAAATTAGTACATATATGTACAAAAGTCCATAGAATCAAATGGTGTAACGCGTATCAATGTATCTTTTACCGTTAATTAGTTATACTCCGCCAAAGTTAAAAAAACTTGTAAGATTCCTAATCAAAATAAAAATTGGTATCTTGTAAAATAAGGCCATTGGAATTTTTAAATTATTTTTCCCGTAATCAGCGGGTCAGAATTAAGGGAATAAAATACTTTTTAGAAAAATACAGGCTGGTCGAGTTTTTGACGGTATACTGAGATTTCCAAGCTGCCATTTTTATATTATTTGCTTCGTAATATTGAGTCAGCTGTATATGAATCGAATGGTGTAACGAGTATCAATGTATCTTTTACCGTTAATTAGTTACACTCCGCCAAAGTTAAAAAAAACTTGTAAGTAAGACCCTTGGAATTTTTTTATTTTTCCCGTAATCAGCGGGTCATAATTAAGGGAATATAATACTTTTTTAGAAAAATATAGGCTGGTCATGTTTTTGACGGAGTACAGATATTTCCAAGCTACCATTTAAAATTTAAAACTTTATATCTGTGTTAGTTAACTAACAGTGCATTCACAAAAATATTACCAAAATTCTGGGGTAACCGGTAAGGGGTGTTTACATGAAAAAATTTCAGATATATTTAATTATTTCCTGTACTACATGAGATAAAAATTTAAAACTTTATATCTTTGTTAGTTAACTAACAGTGCATTCACAAAAATATTACCAAAATTCTAGGGTAACCGGTAAGGGGTGTTTACATGAAAAAAATTCAGATATATTTAATTAGTTCCTGTACTACAAGAGATAACAATTTAAAACTTTATATCTGTGTTAGTTAACTAACAGTACATTTATAAAAATAATACCAAAATTCTGAGGTAACCAGTAAGGGGTGTTTACATGAAAAAATTTCAGATATATTTAATTATTTCCTGTACTACAAAAGATAAAAATTTAAAACTTTATATCTGTGTTAGTTAACTAACAGTGCATTCATAAAAATATTATCAAAATTCTGGGGTAACCGGTAAGGGGTGTTTACATGAAAAAATTTCAGATATATTTAATTATTTCCTGTACTACATGAGATAAAAATTTAAAACTCTATATCTGTGTTAGTTAACTAACAGTTCATTCAAAAAAATATTACCAAAATTCTGGGGTAACCGTTAAGGGGTGTTTACATGAAAAAATTCAGATATATTTAATTATTTTCTGTACTATAAGAGATAAAAATTTAAAATTTTATATCTGTGTTAATTAACTAACAGTGCATTCACAAAAATATTACCAAAATTCTGGGGTAACCGGTAACGGGTGTTTACATGAAAAAAATTCAGATATATTAAATTATTTCCTGTACTACAAAGGATAAAAATTTAAAACTTTATATCTGTATTAGTTAACTAACAGTGCATTCATAAAAATATTACCAAAATTCTGGGGTAACCGGTAAGGGATGTTTACATGAAAATATTTCCGATATATTTAATTATTTTCTGTACTACAAAATATAAAAATTTAAAACTTTATATGTGTTAGTTAACTAACAGTACATTTATAAAAATATTACCAAAATTCTGGGGTAACATTAACTAAAAAAGTCGTATTATTCATGGATAAATAATATGTCTTACATTGTCCAGGTGAATGTTATCGCCGGTACGCTGGAAGTTGAAGCTGATGCTAGGAGATGCACCAAGTCCGAAGACATGTTGCACACTCAAGGTCGTGGACCTGTCGTCGGCTACTTGGCTGCCTAGAACAAAAAACGTACTTTATAGAATCATGCAAATTGTTATCAATTGATTACAAACTTAGTAAGAAATAATTATGAATAGAATTTTTAACACACATATCTTTTACGTTTCTTTAATTTATCAGATTACAGCATGTACGAGAGTGTATTTAAATATTTTTAAAAAGTTTTATTATTTATTGGAACAAGTGTTTCTATCTTTTAAATCTATATTTAAAGTAGCCGAGAGAATTTTGTAGAATTTTCCTATCATTTGTGTAGATTTTATAATTTGTTGAAAATTGTAAACCGGCCAGCTAATGAGTTTGGGCTTGTATTGGAGATCTCGACTTCGTTTCGATATCCAAAATCATCTTCAACCGGTGAGAAACACTTACTGCCCTTAATACTTAAATAACTATTTTATTTATTACAGTTGAGGGCTTTAAGCGCTAACCGCTTTTGTCACTGCGACGTGTGAGATCTATTGTAACATCTCCCTATCTTAGTTTTCAGGAAGTAGTTCCAGTGTTCTTATGAAGTCAATTACTGCTCCAGGAGCACAGAATATATATATGACTAACGTCAACAGAACCGACACTGTTGTGTGTATTGCCGTCCGTGTGGTCATAGCTATGTGTGCGTGAACTTGGACCAGGGAGGGGTAACGTAAAGAGATTGGGCGTACTCCGGTACGCCTGGTTTTGCCAGTAACGGAGTGACGGCGTTCTTGTGCAGGGCGGTTCAGCGCAACAATATTACGACTACCAGACTAGACAGACTACTAGACATAATGCCGGGTGGTATAATATACTGTTGTGTAAAAGGCTGTCCAAATAATAATAAAGATAAAACAATACTAAAAAGCTTTTTTAGATTACCGACTCACCCAGAAAAATATTATATTTATTTTATTTTACATTTCTATCGACCGCCTCAGTATATTATGGTTACACTAAAATTTATATGTAATTTTTAAGGGGTTTTATTAATTTAGAACAATTATTATATTTTTATTTTTACAAATGGACATTTAAATTTGAATTAGGTTTCAGTTATTTTCTGTATGTTTACATTATAATTTAAACCGGAAAAGGTTTTAAAAGAATGCAATTTCAAAAAATTTCATAGTACTATACTAACATTTATATCAAAATAAATAATCTTTCCTCTTAGATACCTAGGCAGATGTCTTACGTACGCCTACGCTAGCGCGTAAAGCGAGCCTGTTGAAGGTCACCAAATTCAAATACACACGTATAGGGTAGTGTCGTACGAGTGCCAGGAGTCAGTTTCCTGATCTCATTTGCCGCGAGGTACCTTTTACCTAGATTGTTAAGTCTACTTGCGGCCACAGCTGGACATTCACATACAATGTGTTACGAAGTTTCTTCGTCCTCTTCGCAGAGTCGACAGATGTTGTTTTCAGCCATACCAATCTTACATAGATGGTATTTCAGAGGACAATGACCAGTAAATACACCTGTCATAGTTCTGAGTCCTTTTTGTTGAGAGCTAATAGCTTTTTGGCGTTTTCGACGAAAGTAAAATGAATTTCTTCGACTGACTACGGCCCGAAATGTCTCTCCAATATGAGGCTATGGCTGTCTCCTCCCAGTTTTTGACTTCCTGTTTTACATGGCTTTTTAAGAGTCCACAAGAAGGTTCAGACTCATATAATGGTAATTTGGCTCCCTTTCTAGCGAGCTCATCTGCTTTCTTATTGCCTAGAACGCCCGGTACCCACCACAAAGTGACGTGGTTGTCTATGGCCAGATGTTGTAGGGTGTTCATGCAATTCCAGACTAGCTTTGACTCACAAGTGAAGGAACTTATACCTTGTTCCATTGAAGCCATTCAGTATTGCGGAGCATAGGGAATAGTTTTGACCTCTCTGATTGGCTGAAGTTAGAGGCAAGAGACAAGTTTACCCAATGTAATTTCGGCTACTTCAGATTTGCGCTGTTGCCAGTGCCATCTACTGAATGGCTTAATGAAACAGAGCAGAGTGCCTTTAAAGCAGCCTGGCTGTCTGACATTATGTTAATTGTTGCTTCTTTGATACCTTTGTTTAGGTTTGTTGAGCACAGAGATTTATTGCGTAGATCTCTGCTTGAAATATAGTGGTACTGGTGCTTGTGTGATAAGGCGAGGGTAAGAGCAATAACAGATAAATAACTTTTTACAAACTTTTCAAATTTTTTGTTTCAATAAACATATTTTACCTCTGTTTATTTATTTAAGTTATAAATGGCAAAATTCACTTTAGAAATTTTATTTGTTGATCATTAAGTTTAGAAATTATTATGTATACGTGCGTGACTTTGAATGCCTTAGCCTATGCACCCTGTACCCCTAAGATCATCCTGTCCTGAAGATAGCGCTTTGTTTTTAATAGTCGACATTAGTTACTCATGGAGTAAACATATAAGATGAGTTCGTCGAGTCGTGCAGACGTTGGTTGTTGACGGAACATGTAGAGTGTTTTAGTTTTGGGGCGCGTGCTAAACGCCCGCCCGCTGGGTTACGAAATGTAACATGCTAGGCTTAGTTGTGTAAGATTCACTTTTCGACTGGCCACTGGCTTAGAAGCGCTGGCTTAAGGCAAAAACACTTGACAATCCGGAACACAATAATAACAACAACCGCCGACCCTTCGATGGTTAGGGTAAGGCTAGATAGTTGCTGTGTGCTAGCAGTCATATACGGACGTGGGTGAAACTATGAATAGTGTCAATAAAGAAAAGACGAGATGCTTGCAGTAATTATAGGTGAGTGGTAGAACTCGCTGTCATTCTAATTATTATACAGGTATCGTGTAGTGTGGATCACCAGATGCTTGACTGATATGTATACACTGCTTGTGTATTTGACATGCATGGTATATGTGAAATATGCATTTGTATTATTAGTTTGTGGCTGCAAACGTATGTAGTAGTTTCCTAATTATCCGAAGAGTTGTCTGGGACAACTCTGGGTCCATGGAGCTATATGCTCCGAACTGAGATGTTGAGATACACGAGAACGTCTGGGACGTTAAGGATAAACCTGGGGTTTATCATGATAGGTCTGGAACCTACATACGTGTGATCGTAAGCTAAACTCTCATAATGGGTCTGGGACCCATTGACCTCTGGGTGGTCGAGTTCTGGGAACTCGATATGTCTGGGACATGCGTGAGGCTGAGATACACGAGAACGTCTGGGACGTTAAGGATAAACCTGGGGTTTATCATGATAGGTCTGGGACCCATTGACCTCTGGGAGGTCGAGTTCTGGGAACTCACATGTCTGGGACATGCGTATGTGGCTACGGTACCGCTAGTGGTTCAGAAATGACTATTCACGAGAGCCGTATTCCAACAATTCGTCCATGCACTGGGTATATAGTTTTGCGGATAGGGGTACCGGAATCCACGAGGTGTTAGGCCGCATTTAATATGCGGGGCGCCTACCCAAGTCTGGGACTTGGGAGCAACCTTATTCCTGCCTCCCCTCCTGTCTATCTTACTAGATGATAATGCACGCCTGTGATAATTGTTGTAAATTGGAATGACAATGTGTATTTTATCCCACTTAGGGGAACGCGTCGTAGAGGGCCAGTCTGTCGCTGACGCGTGTAGAAGAGGACACGGATAGCAGGTCAAAAAGTAATGTGAATTGTGTATATATTACATTAATGCATGAATTATCGCCCATATATTCTAGTTAAATAATAAATGAAAAAGATGAACAAAATTAATAAAAAAACCATAGCTTTTAGTTGTATTAGTTAATAATGGAATCATGTAAATAAAAACCGTTAGTCAGTAATCAGTAAATATAACAAGTAATGTCCATGTCCGTGAAGTGTTCATCCAGTGTAAAGTGTAAGTGTATGTGTGTTCTTTCCTTTATCAGCAGTCAGTCAGTCAGTCAGTCAGTGTGTCATCGTTAGAAGAAACAGTAAGAAACAGTAGTATCATCATCAGTTTAGGAGACCCCCCTCGTGTTACACCTGTGGATTCCTTTATTTGGTAAGCTGGACCAAATACACTCACTCCAGTTTCTCCTGTTTCCAGTTTTGAACCACCCGTAAACCAGGACAAATAGTCCCTTGGGAGGGGTGGCCCTCCTTCTGTCCACTCAAGGCAATCACCAATGATTACCGTATACGTCTGGTCAAAGTTGTATCTTGTCGTCATTGTATCACAGACAGACATGGCCATTTCATCTAGGTGTATCTCCCTTAGAATTTCTGTGACCTACGAGATCCCCAGGTTTGAAGTGTTTTATTCTACTGAGTGTAAGTGCCTGGAGCATCGCCTCTTTCTTCACTTGAAGGTGCAGGGGCGTTAGCCCCAGAATCACTTCCAGTGCTGTTCCACCCTGTTTCATAAAACTTCTACACTTGTAAATTACCACTGTAGAACTTGTCAAACGAATAATTTGACAAGTTTCTGTTTTAAAAACCTACAAGTGTAAATTACAAGTGACAAGTAAACTAGTCCGTTTCTACAAGTGTATTTTTGCAGTTTACAAGTGTAGCGTTTCAAAAAATATTTACTGGTTTTTACTACTAGTATTTTACAAGTGAACAGTAACCATGAATGAAAGATTGGTCATTTGAAAATTACAAGTTGACAATTGAATTCTTGATGACAATTAATTATAGAAATTTTCTTATGTAAAAAAAAACATGTGGTCCAGTGATTCAAAAGAGGAAGATGTTCATGTTCATTTTCGACGGGCTAGAATTTTCATAAGAAAATTGTGCTATGAATAAAAGGGAGCAAGTATTCCAATATTAAAAAAAATATATTAATCTAATTAAAATCTTAAAAGAAAATATGAAAATGAGTTTATGTTTAAATAAATAGAGAAAATGTTTTATTATACTGCAAAGTGAGACTATGACAAAAGCATTTACCACTGTTCATAATATATCCAGGCTAGGGATTTGTTAACAAATCCCTGATCCCGGCAATATTGCAAATTTATAGATTAATTTCTATTTTTCGCATTTCATATATTTGTTAAATAAGCGCCAAATAAAATGTCTTTATGTTCTATAATTTCCCGAAAAAACGCCAATTTAACAGCATTTTTGCCATATTAAATATAATTACAAATCATTATAATTTCATCTGCTTTACTTTCATTGATTGCAAGGGTTGAATGCCTTGGTTGACTGACAAAATGTTTATAAAATTAAATTATTTTAAAACGCATACTTTTTAATGTGATTAAAATATATATGTAAGGCAAAGGTGGCTGCATATTACATTTACTATGAAACCTATGAAACCATGGTTTCAAACTTGTCAACTTGTAAAAATACACTAGTAATATTGGAAAACTGACAAGTAGGCAAAAATTATTCTTGAAACAGAAATTACTAGAACTTGTCACTTGTACACTTGTGACTTGTAACTTGTAACTTGTCGACTAGTAATTTTTATGAAACAGGCCCCTGTAGTACAAAGACAAGCTAAATAACTATTTAAAAAATATGAAATTGGTTCATTGCTCATGAAGTAAACGTTTGGTATTTGACGGTACAAATACCTTGTTGCCGACATCTATATTAACCAGATTAGCATCACCGGGGCAGTGAGTAAAATCATGAAGATTTATATTTATTTATTTATTTTACTTAACACAGAAAAGTGTCTTGTACGTTGTCAAGTTTTGAAGGATATAAAATCCGACGCAAACGCATTAAATGCAGTCAGCAATAACTGCATTCCTTTGCATCAAATCAATCTAATTCATCAGACAACGGAGAACAGACCAATTAGTAAAGGAGAAAATTAATAATCAACAATAATCTGAATCACAGATCGTAACAACTCAATCTTTCTGGAATCTATGTACCGACAAACACTGACAGCTGTCATTAATATCTGCTTCAAACTCGGGGCTTTTTACTTGCATATTTCTTTTTCACTCAAATGAGATGCTTGCAGATAAGAGAATGATAATTATAAACAGTCATTAATTGATTATATTTATCGGAAGAGAGAGATTTTTTTTTCTTAAGTCTGCTTAAGTAATTCTACCATCACGATTTTATTTGAACAAAGAAAATCTTCCATTCACGTTTATAAGTTATCGTACCTACTGTGATTAATTAATAGTAGTGAGTTATGGATTTATTATGTTAATTAAATAATTAATCAATTGGCAGTAATTATTAAAGGAAAATTGAAGATGATAATGCAATTTCAACTTTTTTGTTTTTATAAGTAAAGATAATAATAAAACAATTTGACATTAAATACTAATTAGAAGTTTGCTTACTAGAAGTTTCGGACGGAAGTATTTACTTAATTTTTTAATCACTTTAATTCATTTACCTATCTGCGCTTAACTATGATCACCATGATTACGAACAAACTACATTAAAAAGTCCAGAGATTTTTTTATAATAACTGAAGAAGTCGCTTTAATCACACTTCAATCAAAAGAAAATAACATTGATTATTAATAAGTCGTCAACAGAGGACAATAACCAGTAATAATTTTCCAATTTAAAACTGTAGTTAGTGATGCACGCAAGGCGAGACGAGACGAGAAAGATAAAATATCGATCTCGTCTCGTTTTCAGATCTGTAATCTCGATCTCGCTCTCGTTCTCGCACATTTTTTTGGGTCTCATCTCGTTCTCGCACGAGAGTCTCGCTATAAAAATAAGCGCTTGCGCACTACGTATTTACGTAATTATTTAACTACAAGAGACAAGTTCGCAACAGTAGCACCGTCTTCCATGTATTTGCAGTAGTATAACTATAATAAAGAGACGAAACACTAAATTCTGGTCATCAAATAATTTCAATACGAACATAATGTTTATTCATTTACGATTACCAGAAAATGTGATGTTAGTAAATAATTTAATTTACCTCTAAAATATCTAATTTATCATCAAATTGTGATCTCTAAACTATTTCAATAAGAACACATTCTGTTATCAGTAAAACGAATTGAACATTAAAAAAATTTTTTTGTAACTAAAAGTATGTACACTTTCTCATTAAATATATGCCACTATTTAAGTAAGATTAAGTCATAAAAAACCAGTACACTAGTAACCCGCTGGCAACCAATCACTCTGCTCCTCTCCCTGTAGGCTCCCATCGACGCTTAATATAACATCCTTTACTTTTCAGTGGCGACAAGAGTTTTATTAACCGTGGTTTTAACTGGCGTGAATTAGGGGCTAAAATATTAGAGAAAACTAGTTCTATTGGATGCAATACCGATTTTGTCTTTATTTTTGCATTTTTTCGCTCAGAGATTGATACTAATCGACTCTAAATAGACTTAAAAAATATTGTGAATTCATATAGTTTTCACATTTACGTATTCTATGCATGAATTAGCGTTGACTCTACTCCTTGTACGGTGCATTTTTCATTGAATTTATAAATCAAACCTATAAAGTTACAAATACTTTTTATTGCGAGAATCTCGCGAGATTTCTCGCTTCTCGCAGTTGTTATATCGATCTCGCCTCGAATTTTAAACTGCAATCTCTCGCTGTCGTTCTCGTCTCGCATAATGCAACGAGACGAGACGAGATGTGAGAGTACTCTCGCCTCGTCGTGCATCACTAACTATAGTTAAACATATTTGTAAGTATTACAACTTCAACATGTAACATACAACTTATACAATACAAATGTACATTTTAGTATTCCCTGATAAAGTTACAAAATCAGTAACGAAATATTGGAATTTTAAATAAAATTAACAACTACATTGGTTATTAATACAATTCCTGCCGATCCCCGCCAAGAAATCCATTACTTATTTTATCAATAACAAGTAAAGAGTCCTGTCATAATCATAATAATAAGCTCCTAAGGCCCACTGTAACATTTCTTTCATTGCCTATATGGCTTTTCCAAAATACACAATAAGGTCTAAAATCCGAAAAACGGCAAATAATGATTATGTATATTCAGGGTGTAGTGTTTACGAATACGTGTTATAAATTTATAGGATATGTAGGGGATGCAAGATAGACTTTTACTAATAAACTTATATCCGGAAATGTTCCGTTTTCGAAGTACAGGCTCTCAAAAGAGTAATTATCTACATTAATTTTAGTTGGCTGTGGCTGTTTATTCTAACTTGTAGCATTACATTTTTCAAATAATTTTCATTTTTGATTTGTTTCAATTTCTTGTGCTGTCGTACACTTGGTCGTACATTAATATTATGTTTGCGGCTGCAAATCAATGCTAAAAGTTAAACAAAATAATAACTGAAGTGACAGGGCACAGCCAACTAAAATTAAGATAGATAATTCAGTGGTGGCGCTTAAGGTCTCGTATACACCCGAGTGCCTACCCACTACCAATATACAATAATATACACACTTTATAAAATTTGTGAATAACATTTTATTTTTAATTTTGAACATTATTTGTATTTATACTTTTGTTTTAAAATTAAAAGGGCAGAAATTTCAGTCATATGAAAATTTCAACATTGTATTTCTTGTAATTTATAAGTAAACACCCAGTATATGTGATTATTTAAATATGGATACCTATGTCTCTGTTTCGTGTTGTGTATATATATAAAAAATATTATAAAGGTAGGTATCTTTATTATTTAAATTAAATGGGTGCCATCAGGCGCGTTTACAAAAGGGAGGATAAAGGGGGTAATTATTCCTCCCATAAGCCATGCCATGATAAAATCAAACAACCACAAATATTATAATTTAAGATAAAGAATAAAATAAAACTAAATAATGTATTTTGCACAGTTAATATCTGATGGCTTGTTATAATGTTATATATATATATATATATATATATATATATATATATATATATATATATATATATATATATATATATATATATAAGTTCAGGTGCTACTCAATTTTCACAGTTTAGACATTTCATCCAAGTAAGTCAACAATCCATTAAATATATTCATTTTTCTAAGATGTTATGTGATCTGGCAATTTATTTTTGTACATGAAAGGGGGAAAACATGCAGCTTCACATTCCTTGATAAAATGAAACTTTCAATTAATAAGCAATTGACCTTGAATGATTTCTTTTGCCTACGGCGCCTTTTATTCTAGTTATCATTGCACGACCTATTACGACATCCATCCCCCCTGGTGCCCACCCATTTTTTGATTGTGCCCACCACACATTTACATCCTAGCGCCGCCACTGAGATAATTACTCTTTTAAGAGCCTGTAGCTCGAAAACGGTGTTTTTCCGGATATGAGTTTATTTCTAAAATTAATTTTGCATCCTCTACATGCCCTTCAAATTTGTAACACGTATTCATTAACTTCCTGTATATATTTTTTATGATTCTGGATTTTAATTTATCACAGTTCACAAAACTATAAGTTCTTTAAAATAAAAATCGTCAGATTTTTTATATGATTGAAAGCGTTGAATACAGATAATTTATTAATTTAATTTTAGTTAACTTAAAAAATGCGCTCTTGATAATTATTTCGAGGTTATAAAATTGTCTGATGGCTTTAGTAAACGAATAAAAGAAAATAAAATAGACCTTGAGTATATTCGGAGATTAAGGTGTTAAAATAATTAATTACCTAATTTAATTTCGCAATATTAAAATCATTTATAAAACCAAATAATAAAAACCAAAGCATAAAATCTCAAATCAAACACCTTATTTCACCACATCGAGGTCATTATGGAGATTAATTATTTACAATTACTAATTTTATGAAAGACACAAGCGCACTTTTAATTAATTAAGCAGATTTATATCTGTCATGTTTTGTAACATAAAAACAGTAGGTTATGATCTCATCTGAACACAAGGTAATGTGATATAGTTTACTCTTTTCTGCAATAAATAAAAATAATTGTTTAATAGACACTTACAGAATTGACGTCACACACAAGAGAGAGATAGAAGATCTTGCTTCCAAACACGCCCCCCCCCTATTTGTCTTACGTCCCTGTCCATAGTACTATCCCTGTCATTCTGTTTGCATCTGTAATGTAGTGTTATGACCTCATTTTCTATTCTGATTTGTTTTGTTCGCTGTGTTTAATAAAATTAAGTTTAAAACCAGAAGATGTACCTGTGGCAACTTTTTTATTTATAATAATGTTGAAGATCATTCAGTAATACAACTAAAACAATGGCTGCAGTCTAACTGTGACAGTTCTTTGTTTGTAAGTCGAAACTATAGGAACCATTAGTTCTATGCTTTGCCGCTAGAGGCGCTCGTGCAAATTGCAATTACTGTCTATTATTTTAATCCTTTCTTGGCTAACTAAGATTCCACGGAAAAATATTGGTATGAGATGAAAGACAGTTGAAATATTATGAATTGAATAATTTATGAAATAATTTTACAGTGAACAATAGTTACTGCAGTAATATAAAAAGAATAACCATACAGGCAAAGATAATTTATATACTTTATCGAATTGATTATTTGTTATTTACATGAACATGGAATTTTTATTGGATTTTTAAAACGTTACTTATTAAAGAATAACTATCTGTCTTTGAACAATAGTACTACAGTAATACGAAAACAATACTCGTAAGTCACTAAGCGCAGATTATTTATTATTTATATACTTTATCGAATTGATTATTTGTTATTGTTATTTAGTATGCGGAAATTTGATTTTATAAACAGTTATTATAATGACAAGAATTTTAAATAAGTTATGCATAACATTATTTTGAGCAATAACTAAAATATGACTTATTCATGTTTTTATTTTTTAAAATAAAATATTTTTATGAAAGCTAATGGCTTTATTCTGAACAAATCTGTAATTCTTACGGATCTGTAAATCTATAAATAATGAACGAAATCGCAATGAAGCTGACACTCATGTATAATTTTATAATCATGCGTTTTTGTCAGGTTTTTACAGATTTATAGATCTGTAAGACTTACAGATTTCTTCAAAATTGGCCTATAGTAAGGTTACTTATTAATATTTCTTTTGTAATAATAGCAGTGGATTCAAGGGATAATACACAAATAAAGTAATATTTTATATTGACACATATATTTTTTTTTCAAAAATCGGTGCGTTACTATAGTTTCCATTTTGTTAATTAAATCTAGTAGCTGTTCGAGTGCCTATTTCCAATAATTTCCAGTGCCGGCCCGAGACTTTTGAGCGCCCCAGGCGAAAATTGTAAATTGCGCCTCTCATTTATTACAATTTTGTTTAGATGATATAGGTATAAAAATTAGGAAAGAGGCGATTTGTGTCCATAACTCGCGAACAATCACAGAATCTTAATCTGAATAAAATTTTTTTGAAAATATTTTGAATATTTAAAATACAGATTTTTTCTTTTGGGTTCTACAGAGTCGCTTTATTTTTGTCTAATACCATATACAAGATTAGTCACGGGAGAGTTACTTTCAAAGTCCGTGTGTGTGCAACCCGAAATACAATTTAGAACAGCGTCTAGCTTCCTCTCTTAAAAAAATAGAATATTTAATTCATGATTGCTTTGCCTGTCTATACAGTGTCCCACACTCTATGTTCAGTGTAGGGTCTTATGGAGCACCATGTTGCCATATTTACCTGTTGTAAGTCTACAAGATAGAAAGAGCAAAATAGATGCCCAAAAAGAGATGAAATATTCTGGGTACTTCATTGAATGTATTTATGACTGGTGTACTTTCAGTGTATCTAAACAGGTGGGTGAAAAGAAAAAATAAATAATAAACTGGTCAGTTTTAATTATTAAGCATTTTTTTATTTAATTTATATCTTCTTATTTGATAATTTACTAATATTAGACTTTATAGAAATACTGCATATATTTTACATATTTCATAATTCTTTATTCTTTCTTTATAATCTCCAATTTGAATTTATAATATTTTAATATTCTAATTTTTATTCTATTTTTATTTATTTATTTATTTATTTTTATCTAATTTCTAATACATTTGATCAAGATTAGTATGCCGAGCGGTTTTAAAATATTGTTTTGAAATATTACTTATTACAGGTACAAATAGCTTCAAGTGGGTGAAAAGAAAAAAAAAATTAAATAATAATCCTGGCTATCTCCGCCACACTGAACATAGAGTGTGGGACACTGTATAGTGATGGTTCTGTCATTTCGACAAACTATTAAATATGGTCTGTTCTATTGTCATTAGTATTTTGGGTTGCAAACAAACGGACTTTCAAAATAACTCTTCCATGACTAATCCTGTATATAGGAAAAGAAAAAATATTTCTCAGTGTAGGTCACCTCTTGGTATATAAATACTTTTCGTTATTTTGCAATTCGGAAAATCTAATTTAACTCTTTAACGGTTCATTCTAGGTAAAAAATATAAGAATCTTGTTTTGTATAAAATTTCGATACGGATCACAGTTTTCAAGAAAAATGTCAAAAACCAAAATATGTCTCCTTTTTCCAAATTGGCGAGAGGCTGTTGCATCAGTGTATTTTTCTGTACAGGATTCCGTATATAAGCTTTTGTTGCAATTTTTTTTGATGTTGGGAATATTTTTCAGTAGATGAGAATTTCTTTCAATTACCATAATCATTAAATCTATTAATTCTTCTTAACCCAACGCCCAATCTACAAACTAGTACTACTTTTCTTACAAATTAATTTAATAACATATCATACCATCTAATTACCTAATCTACCAAGTCTTATACCTACCAATCAACAAATTTTAAAGTAGCAACTGAGCCAAATCGTCTCCACTAATATCGTAACGGAAAAACAAGTGCTGGTACTAGCATAGCCATGGAGACGTCAGTGGCGTAGCTACCATGGGGGCAGCGGGGCAATTGCCCCCACGCTAGCTTTCTACAACGACATGGCGCCTTTTTTACTTACCAATATCACAAATTCAAATGATCATAATTGCATAATTTTAGTAATTAGCTGCAAGTTATACTATATATTATCACATTATCATTAGCCCTGCAACATTGTAAATCGGAAAACTTTTTGACTCATTTTTATAATAGGTATATGTATTTTCTACATACGCAGTACGTAGTAGTTTAGGTTTCTGACACTTGGTAGAGCGAAGCGCGAACAGTCACGAATAACCTATATCTGAGTCTGAGTGCTACACTGCTACTCTTGTTTGAGGTTAAAAAATAAAATAATTATAAGAAAGAATCATGTCTGGAAACAAAAAAATGTCTAGAAATAAAAGATTGAAAAAAAGGCTTTTGAGAAAGCACAAGAGCATGCTCAAAATATTAAAAATTTATTTTTAAATATGAAATATAAACGTCAAAATATAGATAGGTAAGTACTACTATATTATGTTGAATTATAAAAAATGAAAAAAAAACTTTTTAAAAATTTTTTTACTAGCCATAACGAAAATGTAGCTACATCATCAGCAAATATCACTAGTGCCTTTTTATCATTTCTTGCCCTCTCACAACTACTATATTAGCTACGCCACTGGGAGACGTCCAGTGAAAAACTCTTCTCAGGCCGAACTTCATTACAGTGTTCATTACATCTCATTAAATGGTGATCGAACGTGCTACAAAATCGTCTGAAATGGCCTAGTTAATGGGAAGAGTACCACGCATTTATCATTTTTTTTTCTATTAAGGGTAAGAACATACTAATTGGATTATTATTTTCTAGTGAAGGCGAAAGATGATAGAAACAAAAATGTACTAAGTAAGATATAGTAATGAGCCTGTTTCACATTTTTCAAAAAGTATTTTAAATGCAAGTTTATGCAATATTTTTCTTATTATTAATTATTTTTCTAGTAATTTGTTGTTATTTTCGTAAATAATTAAATTAAAAGTTTGGCGCTAAAAATAGTCATGAAAAACAATCCCCCACTTCTGTGTCGTAGAAGCATATACATTACGTCATTCACAGCCAATAGAAAAACAGTAGACGTTAGTTGGTCACATGTTAATAACAAACTTCTAATTTGATATTTGACGTTGACATTTTCCATTATAAAAGAGTAATAAAGTAATATTGTGTTACGTTCTAATTTTGTCCTTTGTCCTAATTTCCTCATTTTATCCATTCCTGTCCGCGTATCTGCATTCTAACCTAAAATAGTATACTTTGTTGTAATAAATTTATCATTAATTATTTCATAGTTATATTAAATTCACTTACTCAGTTTTTCTTCTTAAACCCTGTAGCTCTTTGGTTTCAAAATTAAATAGTTCCATTTTCAGTTTATTATATTCAGTTTTATTTCATACATTTGTTTACAGTTTGACATTTGTTAATTGTTAGTAACATTGGATTGACCGCCCGTGTCGTTTTTCGTTATGCCGCCAGGTGGCGACACTATGTTAGATTTTAAAGTTGAATTGCAAATAAGTAAATTATATTTAATTATTTAGGGCAATTATTTACCATGATTCAACCATCCTATTATCCTTAGATTAACCCTATCCTATATTAAAAATTATGAATGTAATATTTCGTGTTTTATTTAAATAGTTTTGGGGTGTACTTTAAGTGCAAGGTTGAATATCTTCTCTCTCTTTTTTTTCGTCTTTGAATATTCGGATTTTACAAGTCTTAAGTGAAAAATCGGGCACTTGGTGTAAGTCGTTACAAGTGAACGGGCATCTTTTGGCGAGAGTTTTCTGAGTAGCGAGTCTTACGGCACTTTTAAGTAATTTCGGTCGAGTGTTAAATATTCTAGTTGATTATTACCCGTGTTTGGGGGATTAGTTCGCCGAATTACATATTCCGTTGTACGGTTTTGGGTGACTTCGGTTAATTTTGGATAACCTGCGTCGGAATTCCCATGTGGGGATCAGTTTAAGTGCCCGTGGTTCGTGTCTCAACCTCTATAGACTTTCCACCATCCCGCCAAGGGCTGAAGGCATCGTCGAGTGATTATTTTCATCTACGTGCGTCTCGAAGGGTTCGAGACGGAGCTCGCCTTCACCCCGTTTCTCTTCGCCCAGACCACCAGGATCGCAACAGAGTGAGAGTTGAGGAAGGTTCCAGTCCATCTACCCTGGCGGTCCATTCTTCGTTACGGCAGAGTGCAGCTAAGTGTAACATTTCATAACTTTGGTTTGCTGAAATTTGTGCGCATCGTTTAGAACTTGAGTAAACTTGAGTCATCTTGGTTTTAAAATTTATTTACGTGGATTTTTTTTAAGAACTTTCATTTACAATTTTTTTTTGGTTAATGTTAAGTAACTATTTGATTGTGGTATTTAGAGTAACAATTGTCAAAATTGAGCGCAATTTTTATGGAGTTAGCAGTCAAATGTTAGTGATATATTCTGAGCAATTGAGTTCAAGTATTTATATTTTGTTTATGGTATTTTGTACTTTTGTAAGGGGACATTTTGTCTTGAACTTGCTACTTTTGATTGTGCATTCCTTTTATTGGTACATTGTTGGTACTCACCGATCGCGTTGCACTGTTTTTCCGCGTACCCCTAATTCCGGACACCCGGTTCGCCTCTCGGTTGATCAACCTGTAGTCCGCGAAGTCGATACGCTAGGTGTGCGTTGGGTGTCCGTGCCCAGGAGGGCGCGCTACGGACAGTTCAAGGTGGAGGTTTTGTTAATTTGTCATCGCGCAAGTAGGTATCAAGCTCGGACGCCGTGTGCTCCAATTTTATTACCGAGAACTCAATTTTCCCGACTAACTTCGCCGAGACATTGTGCCTTTCACATTTATATTTATTATTATTATCTTTTTTTTACATGTGTGTACAATTCTTGCAATAGTGAACCAAATAGTTAAGTTCAACCGGATCTTTTATTTAACCAACCTTACCTCCGCACTCTCACTCCAGTCTTCAGCATTTTCAGCCATCTTTGTCCCAAGTCGCAGTCCCTGGGTCACTTACGTTTCAAGGTCACGTGTCCTGACGGCCATCACCATTTGGTTGGGTGAGCGCACTGCTCAGAATGGTGTGGCGCCCTCATTTAAAATTACGAACCCCCCGTCTCGACTGAGAAGCCGGACTCCTCACCCCTTTGCGGAAGGACGACGTCGCGTGCCCGTCACAATTTTGGCGCCCAACGTGGGGCCGTGAACGTGAAGGGCCTAGGGCTATAAGCGCGAAAGGACCTTGGTAGTTTTTTTTATTGTTATCGTCATTGTTGAGAGAATTTAGCGTCGCGATTCAAGAGCCATTTCGTTTGGTTAGGATCGTATCGTTGGGTTTTGGGGTCATTTAGTTTTGGGACTCGTTGTGTCAAGACGCGATTTTCTTTTTATTTGATTTGGATCAAATTTTGGCGTCTAACGTCGTAGGGCCTATTGCGGAAAAGGGCCTTGTTATTTTTCATTGTTGTCACCATTGTTGGACGAGGCTTGGGAAGTCTTTGATTGCGGATTTCTATTTAGGAAAAAGAATTACTTTTATAACTATGGATTAATATAATTTCGTTGTCATATTTAGGCGTATATATGTATATTTTGGTTGTCATATATTAACATAAATTGGAGAGTTTTAATCGGTTTAAAACTATTGTCTTTATTTTTTTTTCCGGGCAAATTTCCGCCACTTTTCGTTAATATGGAAACCTTAAGGTTGAGTAGGGATGAGTTGGAGTATGAATTGCTCGTGCGTGGGATTAGTGAGACAAGGACATTAACGGTACATGTTATGAGACAGGAGTTGGCAAAAAGATTGCGTAGGGAAGAAGTAGGGCAACTCGTGAACACTCCTGTTAATGCTTTAGACCCATCTTCGGAAGTAGATATTTGTTCGACAAAAATTGTACATATTCAGGAGCTTGTTGATAATTTTTCTGGAACGGGTTCAAGTTATGACTTTCAAAAAATCTGCACAAAAATTCAACATGTCATTTCCCGATTAGCGAGAATCGAGAGTAACGACGACGACATTAAAACGTCGGTACAGACACTGAATGATAGCATTCGAGCTGAAGAAGATCGACTGATTCAGAAGACGGAAGATCAAGAGGAACATCAGACACAAGCAGGAACGAAAGTAGAGCCTACAGTTAAAATAAATGCCACAGGGCCTGCTGCTAAAAGGAAACAGATTCCGGTAATGCACTGGGATATTAAATTTGATGGTAATATTCACGAGTTTAGTGTACATGCATTTTTGGAAAGGGTGAATGATTACCGTATTTCCTGTAACGTTTCTGAGGAGGAACTGTGTGATTCTGCGATAGAGCTGCTACGTGGACAAGCGCTAACGTGGTATCGGTCAGCGCGTTCAAAAATAAAATCATGGGATGATTTCGTCAGGCTGTTAAAGGAAGAATATGAACCATTTGACTACGAAGTGGCGTTGTGGGATGAAATTAGGTCACGGACACAAGGATCGGATGAATCGGTGGGGGCTTACATGGCAAGTATGGTAAATTTATTTCAGAGAATGCCGAAGCCACCTACGGAGGAGGCAAAGTTACAAGTGTTGCGCAGGAATGTGCTACCTTATTATATCCAGGGAATCGGGTTAACAGAGATCAGCTCTGTTGAACAGCTGCAGACTGTCTGTAAACAGCTTGAAAAGAATCGACTCATGGCTGAAAAATTTCAACCTCCTCCGACGAGTAAGAAAAATTTACTCGAATCGGATTTAGCTTACCATGGTCGTTCTAAAACGACAGCAGTTAATGCTGCGGATGTTCCCACCCCTTCTACTTCAGGCGGAAAATTTTCTTGCTGGAACTGCCACGAGGAGGGTCACATAGCACGGAATTGCGATAAAGACGAACGGAAGAAACACTGCTATCGCTGCGGGAAGGCGGACGTGACAACCAAGACGTGCCCCAAGTGTTCGGGAAACGCAAGGGGAGGGCACTAGATGGTCGTGTCGTGTCTTCCTCCTCATTTTCTTCGGCCAAACACTTGGAGAATGAGAGGAACTTGGCGATAGTCAATTTTATCATCTCACATGTAGGGCAAGATCAGCGTCCTTATTTAGAGATCTCAATCTTTGGGTTTAGGATTTTAGGGCTCTTGGATTCGGGAGCAACCAGGTCAATTATTGGTAGGGAAGGTTGGGAGATTCTAAAAGGAATGGATCTCAGTTTGGACAAGTCGGATGCACCAAGTTGTACGGTTGCAGACGGTAAGGAGTGTATGAGTCAGGGTTCAGTTACTGTTCCAGTTCGTCTCATGGACCAAATTAAATTAATTAAATTTTTAGTCGTTCCGGAAGTCACAAGTAGCATCATCTTAGGAATAGATTTTTGGTGCACGATGGGGATTGTGCCTGATTTAAAACGGGATGTTTGGAATTTTACGGGATTGGCGACATTAAATGTACAGAACACAATGACATCGGATTTAACAGATGAACAGCGACTACGACTACAGATGATGTTAAATGAAAATTGGGAACGGATGCCAAACAAAATCGGATGTACATCAAGGGTACAACATAAAATAGTTACTGAATCGGAGCCGGTCAAGCAGCGATATTACCCTGTTTCGCCAGCGATTCAAGTACATATCGATGCTGAACTGAAGAAGATGCTAGCGGACAATATTATAGAGCCTTCCTCAAGTGCTTGGAGCTCGCCTATACTCATGGTGCCGAAGAAGGATGGCGGCTACCGCTTCTGTGTAGACTTCAGGAGACTCAATAAGGTCACCAAAAAGGATGCGTATCCACTCCCTTACGTATCTGGAATCTTAGATCGGTTACGAGGAGCTAAGTATCTAAGTTCATTAGACATAAAATCAGCGTACTGGCAAATTCCGATGAGTGCGTGTAGTCGAGAGTTCACTGCGTTCACAATTCCGGGACGTGGACTATTCCAGTTCAAACGGATGCCATTCGGGCTCACAAATGCCCCGGCAACCTGGCAGCGTTTGATCGATGAGGTGTTGCAGGCTGACCTTGAGCCTTTCGTTTTTGTTTATCTCGACGATGTGATCGTTATCTCAGAAAGTTTCGAACAACATCTAGAAATATTGCAAAAAATTTTCGATCGACTTTTCAAAGCGGGATTGACCTTGAACAGAGATAAATGTCAGTTTTTCAGGTCGGAACTACGATACTTGGGGTATGTTGTGGATAAGCGTGGGTTAAGGGTTGATCCGGACAAGGTGAATGCCATCTTGGGGATACCGACGCCAAGTAGTGTGGCTGACGTGCGCAGTTTCTTGGGTATGGCGTCCTGGTATCGTAGGTTTGTTAAGGACTTTGCCACGATCAGTAATCCACTCACAAATCTGTTGAAGAAGAATCGGAAGTGGCACTGGACGGAAGAGTGTCAGGAATCATTTCAGAGGCTGAAGGAGTGTCTGATCTCTGCTCCAGTTTTAAATTGTCCCGATTTTTCTCAGCCCTTTGTAGTTCAAACCGACGCAAGTGGTTATGGTTTAGGTGCGGTTCTGACGCAAGTAAATTCAGATGGGGAACGCGTCATATGTTTTCTGAGTCGATCCTTGACTAAGCATGAACGCAACTATTCCACCACTGAGCGGGAGTGCCTTTCAGTCGTTTGGGCAATACAAAAACTTCGCCCCTATTTAGAAGGCTCGCGTTTCACAGTCGTCACGGATCATGCTTCGTTGACGTGGCTCATTAATTTGAAGGATCCCTCGGGTAGGTTGTGCCGTTGGGCTGTTAAGCTGCAGCAATATGACTTTGAGGTCATACACCGGAAAGGGAAGGAGCATGTGGTCCCCGACTGTCTTTCGCGTTCTGTGCCGAAAATCGACAACATTCATTTAACTGTTGCGCAACTTCCTACGACAGATAGATGGTATTCAAAAATGAAGCAAAAAGTCATCGAGAATAAATCACGGAAATTTTCTACCTGGAAGATCCATAACGATAGCTTATACAAGCATGTTCGACCTCGAAATCCCAGTCTCACTGACGAAGAGGTTGCGTGGAAAAGAGTAATTCCCAAGGACCAGCGTCAGGAAATTTTAAAATTGGTACATGATTTGCCAACATCTGGACACCCTGGCATCACTAAAACGTACAATAAGTTGAAACAGAAATATTATTGGCCCAAAATGAAGGCTGATGTTGTGGCGTACGTTAATGGATGTATCATATGCGCTGAACACAAAGTGGTACAGAAAAGTCCACCAGGGTTAATGGGGACTAGACCGCGAGTATTCCGTCCATTTCAACTCATCAGTACGGACCTAATCGGCCCATTGCCACCATCTGCAAAAGGGTACAAATATATTTTGGTTGTGTGCGATTACTTTAGTAAATTTGTGCTCACTTTTCCACTTCGGGCTGCGACAGCACCGGCAATATCTCGTTTCATGGAGGAGTACGTCTTCTTATTATTTGGCGCGCCGCAATACATCATCTGCGATAACGGGGTTCAGTTTCGCAGTGGTGAATTTCGCAATGTGTGTGCGAAATATGACGTTGCTATCCTTTTCAATGCGCTCTATCACCCGCAAAACAATCCCACCGAGAGGGTGAACAGAGTGATTAAAACCATGTTATCATCATACATTAAAGACCGTCAACAACAATGGTTTCATTATCTACCTTCAGTCACGTGTGCCATCCGTAATTTAGTTCACGAGGCCAATGGTCTCACACCATACTTTGTGAACTTTGGACGAGAGCAGATCTTGAGTGGTCGAAATTATCCGGTGGACGCTATAGATGGCCGTGGTGATATAACTTTTGACCGTGAAGAGGTGCGTGAGCAGCGACCAGCACGGTTTGTGAAAATTTACGCAGAGGTGCGTAAACGGCTGGATCAAGCGCAGACTCAAGCTAGAGCACGGTATAATCTTCGTCGGAGGCCGATGGTATATCACGAAGGACAGCAGGTTTGGCGAAAGAACTTTAAATTGTCTAGCGCAGCTGACAATTTTGCTAGTAAGTTAGCGGCTAAATACGTAGGGCCGTTTAAAATACGCAAAAAGATTTCGGACGTCACTTACGAGTTGGAGGACGTCAGTGGTAAGGAGCGTGGCATTTGGCATGTAAAGGACTTGAAACCAGGCCCTATTGATAATGATGACGAAAAGGTTTCCAATAAGGATTTGTAGTTTATTTCGACATGTTAGTTTTGTTTTGAGGCAAAATTTTAGGAATTTTCCCTCACGGGAGTTGGGGAGGGATTTGTTACGTTCTAATTTTGTCCTTTGTCCTAATTTCCTCATTTTATCCATTCCTGTCCGCGTATCTGCATTCTAACCTAAAATAGTATACTTTGTTGTAATAAATTTATCATTAATTATTTCATAGTTATATTAAATTCACTTACTCAGTTTTTCTTCTTAAACCCTGTAGCTCTTTGGTTTCAAAATTAAATAGTTCCATTTTCAGTTTATTATATTCAGTTTTATTTCATACATTTGTTTACAGTTTGACATTTGTTAATTGTTAGTAACATTGGATTGACCGCCCGTGTCGTTTTTCGTTATGCCGCCAGGTGGCGACACTATGTTAGATTTTAAAGTTGAATTGCAAATAAGTAAATTATATTTAATTATTTAGGGCAATTATTTACCATGATTCAACCATCCTATTATCCTTAGATTAACCCTATCCTATATTAAAAATTATGAATGTAATATTTCGTGTTTTATTTAAATAGTTTTGGGGTGTACTTTAAGTGCAAGGTTGAATATCTTCTCTCTCTTTTTTTTCGTCTTTGAATATTCGGATTTTACAAGTCTTAAGTGAAAAATCGGGCACTTGGTGTAAGTCGTTACAAGTGAACGGGCATCTTTTGGTGAGAGTTTTCTGAGTAGCGAGTCTTACGGCACTTTTAAGTAATTTCGGTCGAGTGTTAAATATTCTAGTTGATTATTACCCGTGTTTGGGGGATTAGTTCGCCGAATTACATATTCCGTTGTACGGTTTTGGGTGACTTCGGTTAATTTTGGATAACCTGCGTCGGAATTCCCATGTGGGGATCAGTTTAAGTGCCCGTGGTTCGTGTCTCAACCTCTATAGACTTTCCACCATCCCGCCAAGGGCTGAAGGCATCGTCGAGTGATTATTTTCATCTACGTGCGTCTCGAAGGGTTCGAGACGGAGCTCGCCTTCACCCCGTTTCTCTTCGCCCAGACCACCAGGATCGCAACAGAGTGAGAGTTGAGGAAGGTTCCAGTCCATCTACCCTGGCGGTCCATTCTTCGTTACGGCAGAGTGCAGCTAAGTGTAACATTTCATAACTTTGGTTTGCTGAAATTTGTGCGCATCGTTTAGAACTTGAGTAAACTTGAGTCATCTTGGTTTTAAAATTTATTTACGTGGATTTTTTTTAAGAACTTTCATTTACAATTTTTTTTTGGTTAATGTTAAGTAACTATTTGATTGTGGTATTTAGAGTAACAATTGTCAAAATTGAGCGCAATTTTTATGGAGTTAGCAGTCAAATGTTAGTGATATATTCTGAGCAATTGAGTTCAAGTATTTATATTTTGTTTATGGTATTTTGTACTTTTGTAAGGGGACATTTTGTCTTGAACTTGCTACTTTTGATTGTGCATTCCTTTTATTGGTACATTGTTGGTACTCACCGATCGCGTTGCACTGTTTTTCCGCGTACCCCTAATTCCGGACACCCGGTTCGCCTCTCGGTTGATCAACCTGTAGTCCGCGAAGTCGATACGCTAGGTGTGCGTTGGGTGTCCGTGCCCAGGAGGGCGCGCTACGGACAGTTCAAGGTGGAGGTTTTGTTAATTTGTCATCGCGCAAGTAGGTATCAAGCTCGGACGCCGTGTGCTCCAATTTTATTACCGAGAACTCAATTTTCCCGACTAACTTCGCCGAGACATTGTGCCTTTCACATTTATATTTATTATTATTATCTTTTTTTTACATGTGTGTACAATTCTTGCAATAGTGAACCAAATAGTTAAGTTCAACCGGATCTTTTATTTAACCAACCTTACCTCCGCACTCTCACTCCAGTCTTCAGCATTTTCAGCCATCTTTGTCCCAAGTCGCAGTCCCTGGGTCACTTACGTTTCAAGGTCACGTGTCCTGACGGCCATCACCATTTGGTTGGGTGAGCGCACTGCTCAGAATGGTGTGGCGCCCTCATTTAAAATTACGAACCCCCCGTCTCGACTGAGAAGCCGGACTCCTCACCCCTTTGCGGAAGGACGACGTCGCGTGCCCGTCACAATTGACTAATACAGACTACACTCAACACTCAAGCTATAAGTCGGACAGTTTACTGAAAGTCGATAGCTGGATGGTGGCTTCATTTGTATCAGAAAACGATTGTTTTACTGCTGCCGAAATAAGGAGTGCTAAAGAGTTAAGGTAAAATTAAATGTAAAAACCCAACTATCAGCACTTCGACCTACTACTTCCAGGCACAACTTCTTTTCTTCGCATCTTTTGGCATATTTATAAATTCAATAGGAGGTTTGCTCCTAGCAGCAATTTTGCAAGAAACCACAATACGATACTGTAAATTACGTATTTTATATTGGATTTTTTAACACTAACCAAACTACAAAATTTGACACTTGTTTGACAGATTTGACAATATACTTATAATACTTGTAACAAAATACAAAGAATTGATTGAATACTATAAAGGGCCAATTGGAGCCGATGAAGATGTATGTATTGTGTCGTCACATATTTACTGAGTTTACATGCAGTTTTGAAACCGTTTTTAAGACGTTTTTAGTTTTGAAAACGCCATGTATACAGTGTCAAAACGATTTTGAATTATCTCAAACCAAAACTAAAATTCATGGGTTGGACTTGAAAACTAGTTTCAAAACTACTCATGTAAACACTTAAAATTCAGTTTCGATACTGCGCATGCATACATAGCATAACGTTTCTGTCGCTACTGACAGTTGTGTAGTTTTAGTGCGTAGTGGTACGAAGTATAAAAAATAATTGGAATAATAGCAAAACGAAGTATTTGTAGTGAAGAGGATCTGTCACTTACATCAGCTAAATGCGCATGTGCCGAAACTGATTTCAAATCAATTTTTAAACTTGTTTTGAAAAGTGCATGTAAACAGTTTTGCATAATTTTGACTGAAAACTGAAACCATTTTCAAAACTGCATGTAAACCTAGTAACTGTTTCAAATCACGTGACTATTTCAAAATATCCAAATTTTAAAAATTAATTGTAAAACATCTAATGGATATTTGCTGATATTTTCAAATTTAAGGCTATTTAAATAATATCTTTTTAAATTGAATACTTAGAAGGCATATAAAAATTCTTGCAACAGCCCTATTTTCATTAATAACATTTCTGATGTAAACTGCACGTTATTACCCGCCATTTAATTTCTATGTTACATATTATTTTATTATTATTTACGTTAGAGGCTCAAAGGGACAGATAATATTCAGGAATGCCAAATTTACAATGTTTCTATTTTAGTTTCAAGTAAAATACCTAAATATTAACCTAACCTAACCTAAATATTAAATAAATTTAAGGAAAAGTTGATTAGAATTTAATTGTAAACTAAAATTTAAAAAATTGTGTTGATTGTCATTTGTAAATTTTTATTTAAAGTTGATCAAACGCCATAAGATTTTTTTATGGGTATAACTCAAGGCAGAGATTTACAAACACCGTCCTACAACCTTACTTCAACTGAAGAATCTTACTTGGCAGGAAATAGCCCGAATGTTGGAACGTGTAGAGACGAGCTTCGGAAATCGGTAGTTTTGTTTAATACTGCATGATTTCAATTATGTTCTTTCATTAGCCAAAAATATATTTCGTCCATCAGCAATACTTTTTATTTTATTCGCCTTCAAAAAAATAAGTTTCTACTGATTTACTGTATAATAAAGCTTCCATTTAGACTTTTGACATATTCTCTTTGAAGAAGTTAATTATATATATATATATATATATATATATATATATATATATATATATATATATAACATATGTATTGGACCAAGGAGTTTTATGCGGAAGGTTAATTTTTCAAAATTAAAATTTATTATATACTGGTTGTTTGCGGAGGGGCAGATTAGTGTATTAAATTTACTGTAGTATTAGCAATTAAGTACCTTTTCCAAAAAAATGCATGGCTAACTACAAAATGACTCAAAACTGATTTTGGTTATTTTTTTTCTGTTTCAAATAACTATCAGTTATCGAGAAAAATGTTTCAAATAAAAATATTACAATATTAGTGTCTTGGCGCACAAAAATAATTTTTCTATTGGTAAAATTTCAAGATATAACAGAAACTTAAATTCGTTTTTAAGATACCCACAGTAGCCTCCAAAAAAAAAACCCTATTAAAAGTAGTTAATTAATAACTACAGTGTATTTCATTTGTTTATTTTTCTATAAATGATTTGTATGTCTGAAAGCTCTGAAAATTGATTTTCTGCACATGGGTTCTTTGGTCCAATTCATGTGTGACTGGGCTCGTAACAGCTTGTTATTGTAAAGATCTTGAGACTCAAGTTTCATAATTTAAATTTGTCGTAAATAATATTTCTGGTGTTTTCAGTGTTGTAAATATGACTTTTGAATTTATTCCTTCTTGTTTAAAAACAGAAAAATTATTAATGATTACATATTTGTAAAATATTTGTCACCACTTCCTACATACATACATCCTTATTTATACTTCTACTTAATACATATTCAGTTTAATTAATTAACTAACTATTATTAATTGGATTCTACAACATACAGACAAGTTGAAAGATGTTTTCCTTTCAATAACATATTCACGTGGGAAGAAATTCTAGTTTTACATGTTACATGAGTATGACAAATTTTTAATTTGTATAATATACGATTTTATAACAAAAGATTATAATAAATCATGGCAGTAAAGTTATTTAATGATAAAAAGGTAATATAATTAAATAAAAAGTTAACGTGGTTCCATCCGGGATCGAACCGGAGACCTTCTGCGTGTAAAGCAGACGTGATAACCGCTACACTATGGAACCGTGCTCAAAATATTATCATTATGTTAGTCAATAGGAAATGAAGGTTAAAAAATAATATTTTGGAAAAATTAATGTTAAATAAATTTAAATTATTTACCTCAATCAACAAAAACATTCTTAATACATATCAGTCATTCTTAATACATCATTTTTGTTAAATATTTTTAGTACGAAATTTCATTATTTTTATTTACATTTAAAATGCAATATTGTTGAGTATTTATGTTTATTAATTTTTCTACGTAAATTGTTGCATTTTATATCAAGGTCAAGGTGTAATTTTCATGTTTTAAATTTATTTATACATAAAATAAATAAATATATAATCACGGCATATTACACGTAGCTGGGTATGCCAATCTGTTTTTGTACATAGATTAAAGATAAAGATGTATGGTTTAATATTAATGTTTTAAATTTATTAATAAAAAATATTTTGTAAGAAACAAGAAAGATTCTTACACTACTTCATCCTTCTTCGTAAACCATTTTCATCTTTGGTTTACATTTTAACAACTGGAATTATATGGCATTTCTTCAAAGTATAAAATTGAGATTGAATCATAGAAATTTTTCATATATAACATCATAAGTGGTAAATTTTTGCCGGAAAATTTTTCTGATTATTACGAGAGCTGGTTGCCTAGCAATTTATTGAGTGACATTGACAAAAAAATCACGAGTTGTCAAACGAGTGATTTTTGATCAATGTCACGAGATAAAAGCCTGCTTTATAGATTGCATAGAATAGAATAGAATAAAATGGATTAAGGAATAGAATAGAATAGGAATAGAAATTTTTAAGACCATTTATAGTTTGCATGGAATGGAATAAAATGTCACTTTTAGAATAAATTGCATATTCATTCTTGTGCACTAATCTCACTGTTTGTGAAGTTAATGTCATTTTGACAATTGTGTGATTTGTGACAGAATGATAAATAAATATTTATTATTTATATCTACGAGATGAAATGAAAAGTACAGATAGCGATCAGTTTTTTAAGTACACCCGTATGAATGTATCCTTATTTACGAAATTAATACAAAAAATTATATCGGAATCACAAAAATAGCATCGGAGTAACCCAAATGGAATAGGAACAAGAATGGAATAGAACAGGAAATAAAATATGGTTATTTCGTATTCTATTCTGTGCTATTCTATTCCATTCTATGCAAATATAAATGGTACCGTGCATATGCACTGGTTTATATTTTTATTCCCTGTGCTATTCTATTCTGTTCTATTCCATTCTGTTCTATGCAATCTATAAAGCCTGCTAAATTGGCAACAGGCTCGAGTAAAGCAATCGGAAAATTTTTCTAGGATAAAATTTAACCACGAATGGTATTCAGATGACTATTTCCAAAATAAAAATCAGGTAATCATTTATATAATTTTTTCTTGACAAAAATCTTGTAATTTTTATTATGTTTAGAGGTATTACGTTTCAATTTGCTTCTTCAATGTTTTAAATAGATTCCTATCCGAATCGACTCGGTTTTTTTTTTAAAAAAACTGGTCACTGAATATATACAGAGTTTGGCAGGTATGTAAAAAATATGTTTCTAAAACGTCAAAAAAATTTCGCTTATCAAAACTCACTTACTTGTAAAAATACATCTTATTGGCTTGAAGAGTGCGAAAAAATTTTTGTGACGGCGTTTTGTCGAAATGAAACTTGGTAACTAAGTAGAATCCTGAATTTGGATTGGTTTATATATTTATGAGTGAAATAGTCATTTGAAAATATGTTATGTTTATTGTTTAGTGCTTTTTTTGAAGTTAAATGTTTCAATAGTATATTCCATCCGAGGTAAGATATGTTTCCTTATAGCCGAGGGCCCGAGGGCTTATGTACTCGTATATTACCGAGAGGCAGTCTCGAGGTGAGATACAGCTAAGATGAAACTCTCACCGAGGTATTTATACTATTTTATTCACAATCATCCTCTTTTTAAATCAATAATTTTCAAAATAAATCAATGAGTTATAACCTTAAATTTTATTAATATTTTTGACAGCTCTATTAAAATTTGTTTAGCCTATTTTATTATAGGGATCTATGACAATGTTGCTAGGCAACCTCTATATACACATTTCCAACCCGTGGGGTGGAAGTGATTCATTACAGGTAGGAATGACGTATTTCCCAACCTCTAAAAGGTTAGGAATCGACATATTATTACTACAAAGATCGTGAATAAAATAATTTTCATACTACGAAACGTGAAAATTTTTCTGTCTCAACAAATGTAAAAAAAATCAGTATTCATTTTTATTATGAAAAAAAAATATGTGCTTTTCCTACCTTATCTGGTGTTGCTGTTGTAGTCTGGTATACGCGAAGATTATGTCGATTACCAAAATCATTCCACCACAAAACACTGTAAAAATAAAATAAAAATATGTTAAATAATAAAAATTTGCATTTCAGTTTTGTTCAACTGTTCATGAATGTTTTGTATACCTCAGTCATATATTTCTATACTGTAACCGTACATACGTATACCTTTTACCTGAACCATTGCCTCGTCTAATAGAAGGTTGTACTTACCCTACGTTGTGTTTATTTTTAATAAGTAACCCTTTACCTGGTTCGTAATATAGAGTAGCTGTTAAAAGTGGAGGAATCGGGATAGGTATTTGACGTAATTAAAGAATAATGTTCTCTCCAAAAAGCAGACAGGATTTGTCTATCTTTGTGCATTTATTGAAAATTAACCATGAAAGCAAATAGTAAATAATATGAGAAATATGGTCGGGTGTAAGGGTTTGAACATGACACCCTGCTGTGGAAAGGTCCGCTCTCTGGCATTCGCCTTACGTGCGAGGGAAACCACAGCAAAAACCTCGTACAGAGAGACATCGAGACACAATTTAAACAAATAGTTTATAACAAATTAAACATAGTAACACATACTGGTTGTCCCAACAATTTAATATTAACAACATTGAAATAATACTTTAATTCGACCTGTATATTGATAGTCAATTATAAACGTAATTGTGTAAGTGAAGGTTAGTGCGTAAGTTTGGTAAGTTCGGAGTTTCATCCGAACTGCCATGACGCTCGGCGTCGCCGCCGGCCTGCTTTTTGTATGGAAAGCGTGGAGTTAGCAACACAATCCTGGTTCGCCGCTGGACCGGCCTCACCATTTGTCCAGGCCGCCCGGCATAGCCGACGCGTCTTACAGTATGCGACTGTGTCGCCATACTGTCTATCCCGACAAGTACCTGTGTCGTACCCGTCGGGGTGTAAATTGTTAAGTGATACCCAAGTGAACGTGGACATGCCAGCGTTCGGTGCTGATACGGCACATATCTTGAGTTTGGGTGGCTGCAAGCAGCGAGACCCGCAAAATTACGTTTGATTGGCAACCAATATTAGGTCACGTGGATAAAAAATCATTATATCATTGTGACAACAATAAATCATAATACAGTGCTTGTCCAAGTTAAGTTCCTCGTAAATTAAAAGGAGCCAAATCAGGTGAATAGGGGAGCAAGTAGGTAGGATCCCCAAACGTGCCTGACATAGCCATAGCAGCTGAGTGAGGGGAAAGTATGGAGGTTCCCCAAACGTGCCTGACATAGCCATAGCAGCTGAGTGGGGGGAAAGTAGGACTCCAAACGTGCCTGACATAGCCATAGCAGCTGAGTGGAGGGAAAGTATGGAGGTTCCCCAAACGTGCCTGACATAGCCATAGCAGCTGAGTGGGGGGAAAGTAGGAGGTTCCCCAAACGTGCCTGACATAGCCATAGCAGCTGAATGGGGGGAAAGTAGGACTCCAAACGTGCCTGACATAGCCATAGCAGCTGAGTGGAGGGAAAGTATGGAGGTTCCCCAAACGTGCCTGACATTGCCATAGCAGCTGAATGGGGGGAAAGTAGGACTCCAAACGTGCCTGACATAGCCATAGCAGCTGAGTGGAGGGAAAGTATGGAGGTTGCCCAAACGTGCCTGACATTGCCATAGCAGCTGAATGGGGGGAAAGTAGGACTCCAAACGTGCCTGACATAGCCATAGCAGCTGAATGGAGGGAAAGTAGGAGGTTTCCCAAACGTGCCTGACATAGCCATAGCAGCTGAGTGGGGGGAAAGTAGGACTCCAAACGTGCCTGACATAGCCATAGCAGCTGAATGGAGGGAAAGTAGGAGGTTTCCCAAACGTGCCTGACATAGCCATAGCAGCTGAGTGGGGGGAAAGTAGGACTCCAAACGTGCCTGACATAGCCATAGCAGCTGAGTGGAGGGAAAGTATGGAGGTTGTCCAAACGTGCCTGACATAGCCATAGCAGCTGAGTGGAGGGAAAGTATGGAGGTTCCCCAAACGTGCCTGACATTGCCATAGCAGCTGAATGGGGGGAAAGTAGGACTCCAAACGTGCCTGACATAGCCATAGCAGCTGAATGGAGGGAAAGTAGGTAGGTATTGGGAAGCGGAGTCGAAGGTAGATCTGGAGAACTTACCTCGGACAAGCCAAGTGTAAGAGTTCGATGAGTTCAGAGCCTTGGGTTACCCAACATGTCAACCATGCCAGAGGTCCAAGGTCTGTGAGTCTGGCCGAAACCAGACTGCCGAATACGGTGTTCATCCCCAGTATTTAAACCAAAATATCCCTCTTGTCCCTTCTGGATCTATGGTGTTTTCGGGGGTATCTCCCGCCACCGTTGTGGGTGGGTGGTTGGGTGGACCGTCGAAAGTTCTAGAACATTAGAAATTTTCCTTTGTTTCTTAGCACATGTGGCCTGCAGATCTTCGACTTAGGCTGGTGACGTCATCTCAAGTACCGGCTTTGTCTCGCCTTAACTGCAGAGCCCTGTCCCTTTGTCCTTGTGAAATAGATAAAAACAACAAAAAAACACACGCACAGAAAAATACTTATACAATGGCCATCGCAACTAAATAATAACTACGTATTCTTTATACATGAACAGTCTAATTGTTTGTAAGTAACTAAATAAAAATAAATAAATAAATAAATAACAATAATAATATACAGTGCAGTTTCAAACTCCCCCAGATATTTAATCGTCTTAGCCAGCAAACATGTGAGCTATTACATTAAATATCTCATTCGTAATTAGTACGTTTGTTAGATTATTATTGTTATTGTTTATAATTCTGATCAAGCATATCGTGCGGATTAGTTTTCATGACAGTCGGTTCTAAAATCGAGATCCTAATAATGGTTATGAATTTTATTGGGACGATTGCAATTGAAATTATTTAACAATATGTACTTCCCACATTTTATTTATACAATAAAATGACAATAATTCAAACGATAGTTTTGAGAGAGAAAGGGTAGTTATGTTACCTGATTTTGTCCTGTCAAACATGATCTGGTGCAATAAATTAGTTCGTCGAAGCTCTTCCACTGGTGCGCTAATAGTTATTTACTATAGGATCGTTGAAAAGTCTGATTCCACTTAAGATCGTGGGTTCCATTTTCAATTAAATTTTCGAGATCAGGTAAAGTCACCTGCCACCCTAAGTATGAATGCATGTAATAAACAAGTAGATCCCTCTGAAAAACTTTTGTCTACGCCTATGTAGCTCTTCAAAAAGGGATGGTCGGACCTTTTCTTGAAGTCGATGTATTGCGAGAGGAGTTTTGTTCCAGGTATAAAGGAAGCGGCCTTTTCTGCACACCCTTGTAAGGTTATCTACAATATTTTTGGTTGGTTTATTTGCCACATCCCTGATAAATCTTCAGTACTATTCTGGCGATTTTTTTCATTCATTGTTTCGGTTTCCTTCGAAATATGTATCGTCATATAACCTTTTTCTTTGTTTCACGAATTCTGGAGTCGAATGTTGACATAACTAAATAGTGATGTGACGTACCTTTGATTTTCATATTACATGAAAATATGTGTGTACGGCAATTGTCTTTCTCCAAACAATTCGAGATTAGAAATTTTGTTTGTTTTCTAAGTTAGGTGACTCGGTATTTGTTGTTACGTATATTCTCTCCAATATTCACATTTTGGCAACCTTTATTCTATTGTTGGCCTTGATGTTGTAATCCGATATTATTTTATGGTGTCAATAATTTTGTGGTTCTTTTTTTTTATGGCTCCCCCTATCGCTTTGCGTATTTTTCCTCTAGATCATTTGATTGTGTTGGACATGTCGGGATGCGATTTTGAGTTTTTGCCATTGTATACAACATTCTCTATTTTGATTAGTTTACCATCCTCATTATGATGTTGGATCCGATAGACTTCTTTCTTTGATTTCCTTGATGTGATTAGATCACACTATTAACAATCTTAGTATATCTCGCACTATTTGTTGCATTTTCCACTGCTGAAATAAACTTTTAATATGTCGCGCACTGCACTGTAATACACGGCACTTGTGCTACTTCAAACTACATAACATGCACGGAAATTTGGACTCTATTGATTTGTAATTTTAATATCTTCTGATTTGTCCATCACTGTTATAAATACCTTATTAAAAAGTGGTTTCTTACCCAACTTGCACCGGTGTAACTTTCCATCCATGATTCTCCCCCGAACGGTGGTTTATGAGCGAATGTCTGTGGTAATTTGTTCGTTGGCTGTCCCAACGTTCTCGTCCATAGTTTCAGTTGGTCCTGCTTCTATTGTTTTCCTTTTATCTATTCTTGACACCCTATGGTACACTCTCCATGCCAGCAATGAGTGCCCGTGAGGTGACGCCTGGTAAACGCCCGTAGGTACCAATATGTAATCATCGCCGACATCTGGGTACAAAACAGATTGGCACACCCAGGAATGGGTAGTATGCCGTGATGATGTATTATTATATTATTTTTATTATTATTATTATTAATTTAATTATTATTATTATTATTATTATTATTATTATTATTATAATTATTATCCCGGTCAACTTTACAAATATATTTACGATTTGCAACCCCGAAGATTCTCGTGAACTATAGACATTTAACATTTTTATTCTGCACATATTTCAAACAAATTATGTATGAACATTATTCTCAATAACACCAAATTTCCTCCCTCTCCCCCATTTAACAGCTTTTAAGACTCTATATCCTGGTCACCGGCATCAATTTTATGTAACCGTACATACGTATACCTTTTACCTGAACCATTGCCTCGTCTAATAGAAGGTTGTACTTACCCTACGTTGTGTTTATTTTTAATAAGTAACCCTTTACCTGGTTCGTAATATAGAGTAGCTGTTAAAAGTGGAGGAATCGGGATAGGTATTTGACGTAATTAAAGAATAATGTTCTCTCCAAAAAGCAGACAGGATTTGTCTATCTTTGTGCATTTATTGAAAATTAACCATGAAAGCAAATAGTAAATAATATGAGAAATATGGTCGGGTGTAAGGGTTTGAACATGACACCCTGCTGTGGAAAGGTCCGCTCTCTGGCATTCGCCTTACGTGCGAGGGAAACCACAGCAAAAACCTCGTACAGAGAGACATCGAGACACAATTTAAACAAATAGTTTATAACAAATTAAACATAGTAACACATACTGGTTGTCCCAACAATTTAATATTAACAACATTGAAATAATACTTTAATTCGACCTGTATATTGATAGTCAATTATAAACGTAATTGTGTAAGTGAAGGTTAGTGCGTAAGTTTGGTAAGTTCGGAGTTTCATCCGAACTGCCATGACGCTCGGCGTCGCCGCCGGCCTGCTTTTTGTATGGAAAGCGTGGAGTTAGCAACACAATCCTGGTTCGCCGCTGGACCGGCCTCACCATTTGTCCAGGCCGCCCGGCATAGCCGACGCGTCTTACAGTATGCGACTGTGTCGCCATACTGTCTATCCCGACAAGTACCTGTGTCGTACCCGTCGGGGTGTAAATTGTTAAGTGATACCCAAGTGAACGTGGACATGCCAGCGTTCGGTGCTGATACGGCACATATCTTGAGTTTGGGTGGCTGCAAGCAGCGAGACCCGCAAAATTACGTTTGATTGGCAACCAATATTAGGTCACGTGGATAAAAAATCATTATATCATTGTGACAACAATAAATCATAATACAGTGCTTGTCCAAGTTAAGTTCCTCGTAAATTAAAAGGAGCCAAATCAGGTGAATAGGGGAGCAAGTAGGTAGGATCCCCAAACGTGCCTGACATAGCCATAGCAGCTGAGTGAGGGGAAAGTATGGAGGTTCCCCAAACGTGCCTGACATAGCCATAGCAGCTGAGTGGGGGGAAAGTAGGACTCCAAACGTGCCTGACATAGCCATAGCAGCTGAGTGGAGGGAAAGTATGGAGGTTCCCCAAACGTGCCTGACATAGCCATAGCAGCTGAGTGGGGGGAAAGTAGGAGGTTCCCCAAACGTGCCTGACATAGCCATAGCAGCTGAATGGGGGGAAAGTAGGACTCCAAACGTGCCTGACATAGCCATAGCAGCTGAGTGGAGGGAAAGTATGGAGGTTCCCCAAACGTGCCTGACATTGCCATAGCAGCTGAATGGGGGGAAAGTAGGACTCCAAACGTGCCTGACATAGCCATAGCAGCTGAGTGGAGGGAAAGTATGGAGGTTGCCCAAACGTGCCTGACATTGCCATAGCAGCTGAATGGGGGGAAAGTAGGACTCCAAACGTGCCTGACATAGCCATAGCAGCTGAATGGAGGGAAAGTAGGAGGTTTCCCAAACGTGCCTGACATAGCCATAGCAGCTGAGTGGGGGGAAAGTAGGACTCCAAACGTGCCTGACATAGCCATAGCAGCTGAATGGAGGGAAAGTAGGAGGTTTCCCAAACGTGCCTGACATAGCCATAGCAGCTGAGTGGGGGGAAAGTAGGACTCCAAACGTGCCTGACATAGCCATAGCAGCTGAGTGGAGGGAAAGTATGGAGGTTGTCCAAACGTGCCTGACATAGCCATAGCAGCTGAGTGGAGGGAAAGTATGGAGGTTCCCCAAACGTGCCTGACATTGCCATAGCAGCTGAATGGGGGGAAAGTAGGACTCCAAACGTGCCTGACATAGCCATAGCAGCTGAATGGAGGGAAAGTAGGTAGGTATTGGGAAGCGGAGTCGAAGGTAGATCTGGAGAACTTACCTCGGACAAGCCAAGTGTAAGAGTTCGATGAGTTCAGAGCCTTGGGTTACCCAACATGTCAACCATGCCAGAGGTCCAAGGTCTGTGAGTCTGGCCGAAACCAGACTGCCGAATACGGTGTTCATCCCCAGTATTTAAACCAAAATATCCCTCTTGTCCCTTCTGGATCTATGGTGTTTTCGGGGGTATCTCCCGCCACCGTTGTGGGTGGGTGGTTGGGTGGACCGTCGAAAGTTCTAGAACATTAGAAATTTTCCTTTGTTTCTTAGCACATGTGGCCTGCAGATCTTCGACTTAGGCTGGTGACGTCATCTCAAGTACCGGCTTTGTCTCGCCTTAACTGCAGAGCCCTGTCCCTTTGTCCTTGTGAAATAGATAAAAACAACAAAAAAACACACGCACAGAAAAATACTTATACAATGGCCATCGCAACTAAATAATAACTACGTATTCTTTATACATGAACAGTCTAATTGTTTGTAAGTAACTAAATAAAAATAAATAAATAAATAAATAACAATAATAATATACAGTGCAGTTTCAATACTTTCAACGCTGCTTATATGAACATAACCCAAAACCCTAACATATTTCCTAAATGAAATTTACGTCACTAGAATGAGAATTAAATTCTAAACACGATGTATTATATTGAGAAATATAGTTTTACATAATTATAAAGATTTTTTGATAAAAATCACGATACAAACAACGACATTAGTTTACCGTAAAAATGAAATACCGACTGGCCATAGCTCGCTGTGAATCTTCGTTACGAAATACGGGAATCAACAAGCCTACTATGACAAAAGAAATTTATTTGCTACATACATATGTATAATTTTAATATTGGCAATGTTTTTAAATACATAATTATAAACAGATGGAATAATATAAGAATGTTATTAAAAATTGGTTTAAATATATTGCTATATTCTATAATGTTTTATCCTAGTTTTTTTTTTATAATTTTGAAGATAAATATCTAAAACTAGGTAATATTTATAGAAATGATTTAGTTCTGTAGGCCATAAAATTCTATTTTAATAACATTCTAAAAAATGTGTACATGTGTCTAAGGTGTATTCACAAATGAAAATTAGGTTTAGAGATATGGTTTACTTTAGATTTAAAAACATTGGCCGCATATTACGTAATGACTTCATTCATCCTTCAGAATTTAGGGTCTCTTAAACCAAATCATAAAGCTAAACATTGCAAGGTCCAAACTTTAGGTTTATAATTTTGTTTGACGTCACAAACTTCACCAATGAGAACGAGTCTGAAATGATATAGATATATACACCCATCTTTATTTAGTACCCACTTGGTGGATTCGGCTTAAACAAATGCGAGAAGAACATAGAGACTGTCATAACTTAATTGCTGAAATATAACCAATAATGCTAAGCGAATGACAGTTTCACGGCGCACAGGTGTCTTATTATATATATTTTAATCTTGTTTTTGAAGCATTTACACAGATATCTGTACGTATCAAAACTAATTTTCAGGTAATTTAAACTTACATTTATGAATGACTTACTTAAACCTAAACGAAAACCATAAACCTAATTTTCATATGTGAATGCACCTTTTTATTCTCAATAATTCTATTCAAAAATTCAGTGGAACATTATACCATCCATATGAATCGCGTTCCCGAGTCGCTGTTAGTATCATGTTCAACATTATTTTCAATATCAGTACATTGCAAACGAAGCATCAATGCATTCAGCACTATAATTCGTTAAATAACTATAATAACAGTAGCCGGTTGTATTTATTATTTTTTGCTTTATTCAAAATATTAATTTATTTTGTATTAATTGCAAATTTGTAAAGCTTTTATTTTTAAAGTAGAGCAACCAACATTCAGGCAACCACCATATCCACTCTGTAATGCCATGCAACCGATTTGGACGATATGTTTTGCCTTCAATAATAATAGCAAAATAAAAAATGGATTTTTATACTAAATCAATTCCTTAAAACTTATGATACAGACTATTAAAGTTTGTAAAAAAATATTAATTATTAAGTTATTCGAGTTTTTAATGACCTTATCTTCTACGTCACACATTTATCTTATTCCAAATTCTTACTTCGTTCAAGCAAACATTTGGTATCAGTGCTATCGTCTTTTCTAAATACGGTATCCATTTTCAAGTATATAAATGCAGAAAATAACGAAACATCAAATAATACTTTGATTAAATTTATGATGCCATGCTATATAGAAACATGTGTTTGTATGAAAATGAAAGTTATGTTGAATGACATAGGCTGCCAGTAGCAATCAAAATTTGGAATATAATATAATATACTTAATAATTTGAATGTATTGTATACATGTTTACATTTTTATAACTATCGACACAGGTCAATTTATGTGACTCCAATTATTAGCGGCGAAATCCATTATTTGAGAACAAAATGAGCTTAACAACTACGTCATAGAATATTAAAATAACATATTACGTCTCAATGAATAACTATTATAACTATAGATCACTTTAAATTTAATTGGTTTCATAAAAAAATAAATAAATTTAAAAAATAGTGGGTAACAAGTATTATTTGAAAGCGAAAGTTTCGACGAAAATCAGTTTTCTGTCATTATCTAATAGAATAGCTAATAACATTTTTTGGTAAACAAAAGCCTCCCAAAGGTGCATCAGATGTCCCATTTAACCGAAGTCGTATGTCGTATATAATTATAATTTCCTTTTCTTTTATAGGTCTTCAAAATCCGGACACCTGTATCTGTATGGTATGACAAGCGAATGAAAGTTGACGTTTAAATTATTTTATAGATGTGGTTTTTCTTGAAACCCTAGAGAAGAATAGAATTGTACAAAATATTCAGGTACGAAATTTTTGCATGTACCTATTTAAATACTAGACTAGGAAAGCACAGTAATACATTACAATGTCTAGCTGAAAATAAATGGCCGACTAGGGTAACTGAATATCAAAACAGGGGTGCGTTTAATATATTTTAAACATTTTTCGTTTATGTTGATTATAACAAAATATTTTGATCTTTAAACTATTTAGTTTGGCAATTATTTTTAATTTCCTCTAATAGTAATTCCGACTCGAGGGTTGCTTACACCTGAGACAAACGAACTAGAATTTACGGTATTAAATTTTTTAAATACATCCCTGAATCCTGTTGCTAAGGTCATTTTAAATGCCTCCGGGTATTGAGTACAATTCTAATCTTCTGTAACGGAATACATAAGGCTTAGTTTTCTTTCAAATCAAATATAGGCAAATGTTTTCAAAAGAAACCACATCTATTAAATAATCTAAACGTCAACTTTCGCTAGTCATACTATACTAATGTTTCTCACTGATTAGTGCAACCATGTAATCTATTTCCATTATAATTTTTATAGTATCTACATTACTAGTACAGTCATTAATAAGTGTCACTAAGCATTATATTTAAATTTTGTTTTACTTATATTCTGAAAGCAAAGCTGAGAAGAGTGTGAGATCTTCGATCTAGAAGGCGTTGAGTTTCCACGGCACACTATATGTAAGCAAACACAGCCGCCTGTGACTACAACATCGTAATAATTCAGTAACAAGTGAAGATAAATCTGCAATCTGTCCCATTGAATTTTTCAGGTGGTGGTTAATGTCTTATTTACATAAACGCGCATAATGTTTGTTACTTAGTAAGGAAGGATTGCAAAAAGGGTGATTGTTATCACATTTGAAGCAGTGGTCCATAACATATGACGGTAATAAGGTTTAATAGGCTGTTCCACGATATTTTTTTTTTCATTCTTGAAGTTGTAGACATAAACAAAAAGTGAACAGTGGTTCACAGGCTTTCCAAAAAATGTTGAACAAATTACAAAATCATGTATATTTAAATTGTCATATTATATTTCATTATTCGAGATAATAAATTATTGCACCTAATTTATTTCATTTGTTTTCTCATTTTACAGAAACAAATAAAAAATAAAGTCACCCGAACAGCATCCGAACAATTCCGACACACCCGAATAATTATTGAAACACAACACTTGATTATTCCACAGATTTATTTATTTATGTTACGATCGTTTCGTCCTTTCGGACATCATTTGTATGTTCCAAACATGTTGAGTAGGACTGAGTTGCTTACATCTAATTGCTCGTTGACGTGTTTTCTTTGGAATTTACGGCTTTCCTAATTTCTAAATTTTCCAAAAGATTTAATCTTAATCCTTTGTCAGCAATATCAAAATTTCCGTTAAAGTTATGATTGTTTTCGATGCAGTGTTCACAAAAACCAGTGGTGTGGCATTGTTTTGTAATTGAATCTTTAAGTTCTTTGATCCTGTGTTTAAACCTTCTACCGCTTTGACCGATATATAGTGCATCACAGTCTTCACAATTAATTTTGTAAATTCCATTTAATTCTAATTTTGAGGTTTTTTTTTTGTTATTTGTTAATATTTTGCCTAAATTGTTTTTGTTTACTGATATGGTTCTAATTTTGTGATTAGTTAACTTCCGAGATACTTTTTCGCTTATTCCAGGAATTATAATTTAAATAATGCCATTTGGTATTAAGATTCCTGGAATAAGCGGAAAAGTATCTCGAAAGTTAACTAATCACAAAATTAGAACCATATCAGTAAACAAAAACAATTTAGGCAAAGTATAAAGAAATAAATCTGTGGAATAATCAAGTGTTGTGTTTCAATAATTATATTTTAAAATGTTCGATCAAGGTATACTCGTATATATTCACTTTTCTAAAATGGTCTGTGATCTGGCAATCTAGTTTTGTACATGAAAGGGAGAAAACATGCAGCTTCACATTTCTTGAAAAAATGTAATTGAACGTCAACAATAAGGCATTTGACATGATATGAAAAAAAAATGCTTGCGGCGCCTTTTTTTACCTCTCGCATAACCAGATTTTACTGAATAAGCACGTTTTAAGGTCCCTAGAATCCGATTATAACATTTTTACGATAATGTCCGTATGTGTATGTGGATGTGTGGATCTTCGATCCACGATTTCTAGAATACCAAAAGCTAAAGACATTTTTAACTACGGATTCCTCAATCTAACAATAATGGGAAGAGTTGATTAAGTTTTGGTAACAATTGGACAACCGGAAGTAGTAGTTACAAGAAAAAAATCATCTAAATATTATTTATCGAAAATTTATGTAAATACTTATATTAAAGAATGTTAAATTCTTTATTCGATAAATATAAGTCATTATTATATCTTCTATAGATTTAGAGATAAAGAAATGCATACAAAATAATTTGATGTAAAAATTCTCAAATCAAACTAAATTCAAATGTTTGTAATTGACACATAAATGTCACTGTCAAAAATATTTGTATGCCATTGTTAAAAATATTTACATCATTATTGAGATTATGAAAATAAAAAAAGTCAACAACGCAAAAGAATATACGTAAAAAACAATATAAAAGGATTTTGCGTAAAAATGACGAATATAAAGAAAAAGAAAAGGAAAGTAGAAAAAGAAAATTTCAGGTTATTGAATATAAAGAAAATGTATGTATTGTACATAATTTATATTAAAATATCCCATATATATATATATGTATATATTTTTGCAGTGAGACATGAATATATGTATTTGTATTTAAAAATATTTTTCGTTTGATGCGTACAAACAGGTAAAATATCTGACGAGACGTTATGTACTGGCCACATCAGGTTTTTAGTACTTAAGCTATGCTATAATATCGATGCTATATTTTTCTTTTAATTGACAGTTAAGTTCCAGAAAAGAAAATACTTGGCCTTAAATAATAATAATAAAAAAATCCAGTGTTCGTATATCATACTTGTTATTTGCAAATATGTATAAAAAATATTTATTTAAAAACAGCTATATGAGAAAGATGATTGATTCTACAAATACTTTTTTGCATGTAAGACGAGGGTCTAAGAAACTTATAAATATTTACTTATTTAAATAACAATTATGTATTTACATTAAAGAAATTTATAGGTACTTTACCACACATTATTTTATAATATAAATGCCCCCTATCTAATTTCTTCCTCATAAACCATCCCAAGCCATATTATTTTCCGCATACTTGAAATTTTATATAAGTTGGCTATGGTACGAAACAATCGTTAAACAGTATTATCATTACCATATAAAAACAATAATAAATTAAGTAAACAGGGTACGGTTATAACCGTGAAATTACTAGTTTCCGTTGCAGAGTCTGTACATCATGTCCAGTGAAGTGAACCAATGGTAAGTATTGAGCTGCCTTGGTCACCGATGCGATTATTTCTCGATTAATCATTTTTTAATTGCGACTTAATGACGTCAGGTGAAATAGTACGGTTCGTGCCAATGTGATCATGTGCTAAATTAGATTATGATTTGTGTGTTTATTTTTCTTTCAAAAGGTGTACTTAAGGAAAGAAATGAATATTTATTAAACTATGTTAATTTAAAACTGTTTTGTTAAATTGCAAAATATATGAAATGTGAACACTGTAATAAATAATCTTTAGAATATTACATTAAAAACTAGGAATAATATTATATTAATAAATGTGGGTAAATTTCTCGACTTTGGTATAAATTATACTCTGAAATAACGAAAAAAATTTGACAGTTAATTGAAGGGTGGTTTACGAGTCTGTTTTACACCGAAGCATTTGCGATGTACGATTTTTCATTTTTAACTTTAATCGATAGAGTAATGAAAAATAATAGACCCGTAATCTTTATTTTTTCTCAAATAGATTTTTAATAATGAAAAAATTGCAATTAAAAATGACATTGTTCAAAACGCGGCTGTTTTTCTCCGCCTTGTCCCTCGCCAAATGGTGTAAGATGTTCATCAACAAGGCCATTTTAATTTTCACACTAGGTCAAACGTTAAAGGGACACTTATAGATAACCTGAAGTTTTTGAAGTAAACATGACGGTGAAAAGTTGTCAATATTCTCATATTGTTTAGGAGTAAGCAAACATAATTTAATCATCTTATTATAATATAATATGTTACTAGTTTTAAAATATTGCAAAGGAAATTTTTGACAACCCATAAACAATTGTTACTGAAAATTAATTGTTTGGCATATAGATAGACTGCTAGGTAAAATTTATTTTAAAAATTGCACGGCGCAGTTGCTTACATTTTATTTTTTTTGTGTCTAAATCGCTGTGGGGTCTCGTGGCCGCGTGCCTGAGTGTCAGGTCGCGAATCTAGGGAACCGGGTTCGATCCCGACCGACGCCAAATATTTCCAATTTTAAATGGCACAAAATTGACCCCTGTGGTTCAAATATATCATTATTACCGATATCTGTGTACAAAGCAGATTGGCACACCCAGCAATGTGTAATAAGCCGTGATGATATATTTATATTTATTTATTTAATTATTTTTATTTAAATCGTCAGAGATATCACAACTTATGCAGAGACAGAAATGTTTACTATTGAATATATTTTTCTGAAAAACAATAATTTTACGTTATTGACGTTGCCATTAAAAAGTTATGATGGTCGTGACGCCCAAGTTTCATACACTAATGGTTCAGTAACAATAACAAATACCATTTTAAAATATGAACTATATCCATATGGATTATCGTAAAAAAATTCATTCAAATCGAACAAAGCGTTTTGTTATTACAAGCAAAATTTTTTTTAGAAGGACTGTGAAGCAGAATACTTGCTAAACGGTGCTCTTTCGAATAAAGGTAAGTTTAGTTAAATCGTCTTATTTTGGACCCGGGAATCTGTGGTTAAGCCATGTTCCCCTATTTCCAAGGCACCCTGTATTTAATGTCTTGCCTGCGTTTGTATAGCAAAAGAAAGTTCTAGTGTCTAATCTCAAATCTTAAAAAAAAATACAGCTGATGTAATGCGTGGATAACTTCAGGCCAAATGAAAATTATAAATATAAAAATAAAGAATAACGATGTAACATTAATATATTAAAGCATATCTATTAAATATTTAGATATGTAATTCTCAATTTATAGTCTATATATTGTTTTTCTTTTAGAAATTCTGCGTCGGTATAATATGTCTGTATGAAATGAGGCTAAACTTGCAGTATGAACGTCTGACGTCACAACATGGCTGGTTCTTGCAACGTTTTAAAAATGTCATACTTTAAAACGATTTTATACAACAAAAAATGTAAATAAAAAAATATTTAATCATACAGAACGGTAAATTAGAGAATTAGACTATGATTGTTCGATTTAAACAAAAAAGAACATTTTTTTGCATGACCTCATTGCACAAACCGTAAGAAAATAAATACAGGGAAATAGCCTGATAAAACTTAATAAACGACAATACAACAACAAATAATGCACAATACTTACAAAGAATGAAATCATAGTTGACATATTTGAATTGTGTTTGTGTAAACCGCGCTTGACTACTGCACACACACACAGTATAACCAATGGTATCACAAGAATCTATCTGTCAAATTTTTTTCGTTATTTCAAACAAAGTGTAGAATAGACCTTTTAAAAACATTTTAGAAAATATGTGTGATAGGATCGTATGTTTATTTTACTGTCAAGATATCGGTTTCTATTAGCGACGGGAAGTAAGGATTGTCCTTACTTCCCTACAGCTGAACTTACCTTCCTCTTTGTGAAATACCAACAGTTAGATATTTTAAACTTGTGTCAAATATTTATTCATTCTTATAATTTATAATTTTGAATTTAATTTCTACTAAATTGTCCTCAGACGACAGCGTTTTTCTACTTATATTTTCCATGGAATACTTAGATTCGTTTTTTTTGAATGTATCAATAATCAACTGTATTTCTTGACCACGTTCTTGACAGCACTGACATATCTGGCAATGGAAATAAACAGGTAAAAAATAAATCATCGGGAGTGGAAAAAATCTTATAGGTATGCAACATGAGATGTCGGTACATTTGACCACTCTCGAACTTATTTGCTAGCCCTCGCTATAGCTCGGGCGCAAAATCGTCCTCGATTAGTAAATGGCACCCACATCTCTTGTAGCATAAATAACTAATGTGTATGACTGAGATTTCGAGTAATTTTTAACTTCTACATATTTATATTGAAATATACAGCCCAACAAGTTACAGTCTTCGCTGGTGTGACAAGCATTGTTTTAGCTCTGTTTATCGTTTATGGCTTATGTTAGAGAAAACTAAAGGCATGGCGGATATATTAAATTACAATGAGACGTGGTTTAGCACTAGAAACGTTCGGGACATGAGTAAAAAAAAAATAGAAAAACCCAAACGTAGGACCATTGTTGAACACCTTACTTAGCTTGTTTATTTCTCTAAAAACATCAACAAAAACCTATACCTAACGCACAAAACTCTGTGTTAGGTTAGATATTGTTAAAATGTATTTAAAGAAATTGCGTAAACCACTCTTAGTCGGGATTTTAATTTTTCTTAAACGATCCCGTGTTCGGGACTGTTTAACGTTACGCCTAGCCGCACGGAATCTTGTGTACGATACCACCTGTAATATGCCTTAAAGTACACAAATTTCAATGATACTAATTAGAAATTTTATATAACGTCTTCAGTATTTCAATTTGAATAGCATAAATAAATAACGTAAGTACCAATTATAATTTTCATGTCAAGATTTACGAATAGAATACTCCTCAATTGTTACATTAGAATATCCTTGAAATGTTGGCAGTTGGCAGACAACTATTGTACGTCACGTATCATTAAAAGTGTGTTAGTGTTTTCTTTATAAACACAAAGCCATAATGGTTGTATTAAATTTAGAACAGAAACACACATTATTCTCCTTTATGAATGCATTTTGGTCTACAATAAGAAGAATCTCTTTCATTTCCTAGCACATCACCAGGTGTCTTATTTAATTATAACCCACATAGACATTAACATGAGTTGCACGTCCAACATTCATCCTCCAGCATCAAGCCGCGTCGCATCTTACGTAAAGTGTGACAATCAGAGACAACGAAATCCGCAAACAAAACAGCGCGCGTTGCTAGCGGCAACGACCTGCCTCCAATGCAGGCCAATTGCTGGACGAATTTAGTCAGCCAGATGCTTTTTGCGTCTCACGACTGAGGCGAATGCGAATACAGGAGCGCGAGACGTAAAAATACCGTTCCGATTCGTTCCATTCCCGTGGTGTCTCAGACGCGGCCGTGAACCGTGCCTTACCACATACACGAAAATACCAGAGAGTGTTAGATGTGACATGCGAGTGAGAGAGCTCTTGTCAGAGATACTGCAGCGATGGAACAACATTAGGCACGATGTACAGTACAGGATGGAAAGGGAAGGTTATTGTACACTGCGATTGAGGTGCTTTTTTAGTTTCAATATAATAAATATAATGATTTATTCTGCAACAAGTTTTATAAACGTCGCTCTTGTTAAGTGCGTTTAAAATTTTTTTAAAACATATTAACACTTTAAGTGCCACCATTAAAAAAAATGGGTCCCAGAATTCATTATAAGGTATCAGATTATAAAATTAATTAATTTTATGTTAATTAGAGCAAAATTAATTTGTGGTGACATATAGGTTGCGAACGGTCTTTAGATTTAAAATTGTCCAATACGATCGTGTAAGACCAACGTGCCAACTCACCATTACATATCTGAACCTGTTCATATTGTCCAATACGGCCGCGTGAGACCAACGTGACACCTCACCATTTCATGTCTGAACCATGTTTATAAGTCCAATAGTAATATTTTACTTACTTACGGCAATAGTTGTGGTGTCAATACAAAGATAAAAAAATCTGATGTGGACAGCACATTACCTTCCGTCAATTCTATGTATTTTGTATAAATGCCATTCAAAAAATTCCTTGCAAAATATTCTATTTCTTGTACATTACCTTAAGGCAGTTGCATGTATTTTATACAAATTCTAGCAAAAGATCCCATATTTCCAGAAAAATTATAATACAAACATTCTGTCAACTGCACTTGACACAGACACCTTTCAATCAGAATTTTCTTAATATAGCAGCTGTTTCCAGAGTTATAGCATAGCAGGCTAATATATGATATTTAATTTCTTTATACTTTTTTAACTCTATATCCATTTAATATAAAGTATAAAATGCATTCAAATCATATAGAGAATAAAATATTCTTTAATATTTATAATAACATTAAATGTGAAAAAATATTTAAGATGGTTTTTTCAAGAAAAACTGTTAAAATCAAATTCGGGTACTTCCGGTTGACCAATTATAACCAAAATCTAATCAGCTCTTCACGTGGATATAACGAAGAGGTATACGAGAGAATTATAATTTTTGGAATTGTAGTATTATAGAGTTATCGCATTAGAAAATTATGCACACACACACACACACACACACACACACAGACACACACACACACACACACACACACACACATATATATATATATATATATATATATATATATATATATATATATATATATATATATATATATACAGACATCATCGTAAAAATAGTAAAATCGTATTCTAGGGACCCTAAAACGTGTTTATTTATTAAAAACTCACCACCGAATTTTTTGACGAAAGACAATACCTTCCATAACCTTTGGAAAGTGGAAATTGTTCAATATTCTAGGCCAATAAATTAATTTTAAAAATTATTCATCTTATTAATAGCAAGAGCCATGCCAAATTTGAGCAAAAAGATAAACAAGTACTTGACATTTTATTTGACAGAAAAGGCTAATTGACATTGTCAAGACACATTAACCTATAAAATTTCGCATTTTTTTTTCTCTTTTTGATGATATGAATGTTATTGTGTTTTGCATTTGTTTTAGTTTTATTGTTTTCCTTAACACTTTATTATTTTTCTTGCTCGATTCTCATTTGCCGATTAGATATACAGGATGTTGACTATCAGTGCGTACATAGGGATTAAGCATGGGATTTTAGTTTATTGCAATTTACTGCTCTCCTGATCATTTTATGGCAACAACAGTTACGTGCATAGTTGTACAGAATTTGTATACAAAACGGTTTTTACATTTATTATGTTTCTAGTTTCTTCACAATTTTAAAAAGAAATTTTAAAATTTCAGTTTATTAATAGCTATAGCCATGACACTTCTTTTCTTTTTTCCAGGTTTTCATATAGTATATTAAAGAACGTGTTTTATAAGACATGTTTTTTTCGCACGCGTCAAAATTTAGAAAACGAGCGTCAGCGAGTTTTCTAATTGACAAGTGCGAAAGAAAGTCTTATAAAATGAGTTCTTTATACTATTTTTTATATTTTGCGCCTTCTACAATAACATTTACTTATTCAATTTGTGATTATATTTGTAACCATTTGTACATTTTCATGTAAATAATCTTCCCGAAATAAAAAAAATAAAATATTATAATTTCGACATTATATTATTAAAATGAATTGTCAATTAACTAAAAATAAATTATGTAAAAATGGGTTAAAGTAACGCCACCTAGTACCAACCGTCTAAAACAAAAAATTGCGTATCGTAATGACTTCATTATGAACGCAAAATATAAAAAAATATTTATAAACGTTAAACGTCAATTTGACATACGGAATAGTTATTTGCAAAGGCTGCAATCGTTTGTGTTCGACAAAGGACTTTCATCACGAGTTATACACACCATTTGTTCTACTCCTGCACGATAAAAATATAAGGAAGTAAAGAATAATGTTTTCGAAATAATTTGACATTTAATGTCAATTTTTGTATTTGTGATGCATATCTATGACAACAACAAACATTCTATACAAATTCATAAGTAAAATTTGTTGCTAGGATATTTAAGAGTGCTGCAAATAGTCGCTTTCAGCATGAAAAACAAACCAAAAAATTATATTTTCAGTGCAGGAGTAGAAAAAAAATTCCCTATTCTTTTGTAACTATTTCAATCATAATATTCCTTTAGATACGTTCCCCATTCCAATAAATATGTTTATTATTTCTAGAATTAAACGTAATATTGAAAAAGACAAAAGACACCGGCCCACAGGGAATCGTCCGATAACTTACGAGCAGTAGGGTCCGGTATTTTCATCTTTGGCCGAACTGTCTGTTAACTATGAGTTAAACGAAAAATGTCTCATCGAACATTGATATACGAAGTGGAATCCAAAATTTTCGGGACTGGTGCTGCCATCTGGAAAGTAGGAGTAGTTCATCTTTGCACCGCTAAGTGGCGAGAGCGAGAGTCAGTGTGCGGAGTGGCATTCAGCTGGGAGGACGTGTTCCGTGTCCACAGTGATTTCCGTATGTGTGTAATTTTTACAAATTATGATATAATATGGATGCTATATTTCGTTTTTAGTAACAGTAGAGACGAAAATACCAATTCTTAGTAAAGTTAAGTAAAACTAAGATTTGATTTTATTAGAACAGGTCAACCAGTCTTAGGTGATAGTCCTCGCTGGTGTGACTAGCATTGTTTTAGCTCTGTCAATTGTTTATGGATAATTTTAGAGAAAAATACCTCAAAAGATGCGTAGAATTAATTTTTGTATAACTGTTATTTGCAGTATATTTTTCTAAAATAATCCATAAACGATTGAGCGAGCTCAAACAATACTAGTCACACCAGCAAGGATCACGATAGAAATCCAATGTATTCATTTACTGAGTTTACATGCAGTTTTGAAACAGTTTTTAAAACGTTTTTAGTTTTGAAAACGCCATGTATACAGTGTCAAAACGGTTTTGAATTATCTAAAACCAAAACTAAAATTCATGGGTTGGACTTGAAAACTAGTTTCAAAACTACTTATGTAAACACTTAAAATTCAGTTTCGATACTGCGCATGCGTACAGAGCATAACGTTTCTGTCGCTTTGTGTTACTAACCTTCAAATATACTGACAGTTTTGTAGTTTTAGTGCGTAGTGGTACGAAGTATAAAAATAATTGTCATAATAGCAAAACGCAGTATTTGGAGTGAAGAGGATCTGTCACTTACATCAGCTAAATGCGCATGCGCCGAAACGGATTTCAAGTCAATTTTTAAACTTGTTTTGAAAACTGCATGTAAACAGTTTTGCATAATTTTGACTGAAAACTGAAATTTAAATTGAGCTGTCCCTCTCTGCAGGGTGGCAAATGATGGAATAGAATCCTCATAAAAAGCGTCCAACTTGGCTTTATTTCCCGCAGACGTATCGCCTTTTAAATGCATAAATTTAACCACAACACAATTTTAGATTTTTTCTATTTTTATAAAAATCACTGAATCTGACTGAAACAAATGACTCTCAAACAATAACTAAGTGTCCAAAATGGCTGAAATTTTGAAGATTGATGACTTAGCAATTATTCGTAGACACCAGAATGAATGTAATATAATCACCCTTTATCTTGTATTATTCCGCGAAGAAAATGCAGAGAAATGCGTGTTACACAGCTACCAGATCTACATGTGTTTTGTTTTACTTAGTGCGGAGTAAATCGTACAGAACAAGTTAAACTTGTGTATTGTGTCTGCCTGATGCTAATTTGTTTCTCCTCGAAGCGTTTGTTCTAGGCGGCTTTGTAATTGTCTTTTCGTTGTTCACGGAAATAGAACAAAAGCGAATCTAGCGTTTGTCGCGCATTCTTGTACGATGATTCTAGAAAAGAGATATGATTTATCTGGTAGGTAAAACATGGAATTTTAAATGCATTGCTTTGTCCCCGTACTTGTTTTGTGATAATGTTTTAGTAGTTATTAATATATTTCATTCAAGACAATAGACAACTGGATAATAACACCTTGATGATAAATCATTAATTACATGGTGCATAAAAGCACATTATGTGCTGTTACTAATTAAAACATATTTACAAAGACAAAGGTATGTGTATGAACAATTACTTATTAATGTCTTTTTGAATGATAAACGTTTCTTTTAATTAAATGTTGATTATCTGTTTATCAAAATACAGGATGTTGACACATGTAACATGTAAAATCATAAATAAAATAAATAAATAAATATATCATCACGGCTTATTACCCATTGCTGGGTGTGCCAATCTGCATTGCACACAGATATCGGTAATGATGAAATATTTGCACCGTGCGGGCGCTTACCAGGTGTCACCTCACGGCCACTCATTGCTGGCGTGGAGAGTGCACCACAGGGGTTAATTTTGTGCCATTTAAAATTGGAAATATTTGGCGTCGGTCGGGATCGAACCCGGTTCCCCAGATTCGCGACCTTACACTCAGGCACGCGGCCACGAAACCCTATATCATATTTTTCTAATTTCCTGCTTCCCTAATTATTTTAGGTACAAAAGCTTCAAATAAAAGTTGTAGAGCTTAAAATTCTCCATCTAAATCAATAAACAAAATTAATTTTGCATGCATTGAAACGGCAGAAATTAGGTATGAAAATGTCGAAAATCTCAAAAATAGCGATAGCCATGGAAGAAAAATAAAAAATTGACAAGTATTCGCGATCTAGGTATCTATTAATTTATATTTATCCATCACCGACTCATAATATACTTGTTACTATGGTTATTTGAAATCACTAATGTACAACATTAATCACTTCGTGAGAGAATATTTTAGAAGTCACGGAGGAATTATTACTAATTTCTGTGTTTTTTTAAAATATAAATAAAAAGCAACTTTACATTTTTATTATTGAAATAATTCAATATTATGAAGATTATTTTTATAAATTAATATTAACATTTATGCTAAAATAGGTTACTTATCTTTACAAAATGACAGCTGTCATGTACGGCTGGGATGAAGAGAATAATTGGAGATGCAGTCGTGGTAAACAGTGTTTATTAAATATTGATTTAATTAACTTTCCTATGTTGCAATTCCAAATGAATCATCATCAGGGTTAGTTAAAGTACAGTTGGAAAATAAGATCACTACATTATAAAATTAAAATTATAAGGATGAAAATGTCGTCAAAAATCAAGTAATAAAATGCGTGCATACATGAGAAACAATTAAAGATACCTAATTAGTTATCTTTAGGCTGATTCATTTGGAATCGAAACGTAAGAAAGTTAATTAAATTACTATTTAATAAACACTGTTTACCACGACTGCATCTCCAATAGACCTTTTCAATTTAAAGAAATAGAAGATATGCGCAATGGACATCTGCAGGATACTATGAAAATATGATTTTACATGTCCTATGTTCCGGTGTCGCGTCAACACCCTGTATGTATAATAATTATTTGAGCTACCAACGTATTGTGTTAATGTTATTGCCAATGTCATTCACTTAATGAATAACAAACATAAAACATCACAAATAAATTGATTATTATGTTTCTTATAGCAATCAACAACAATTTGCTATATCCGAGCGCCACTGAATTTCTAAAAAGTGAAGAATGTTTTAATTTATTTGCAAAATTTATGAAAAATAATTCGTAGTCCACTAATGTAAATAATGATAAATGTGTTTACCTTAGTAAAAGTTGTATGAAAAGAGGAATTGACACATTTTGACATAACACATAAGGATAAGACATAAGAAATAAAATTTAGTCATTTCTTATGTATTATGTTTATGTATCCTATGTTTGTTTTATCTCAAAACTACGTAAACGGTGATTATCAAAAGTTATATAAACCAGCCTTTATACTTTGTTATATTTAAAATAAGAGTAGAATATTATTAGCAGTAATTTATGAGTTATGAGTTAAATGTATGTGAATTTGCGGCAATACTACAAATTTATTTTAAACCTGCATGGTGCGTATAGGTTTGAGTTTCTCAAAGTAAGCAAATAGCTCTTTAATAGAGTTATATAACTTGTTCAGCCAACTGCACTTCACTTTACAAACAGTGCAGAATAAACATGTGACTGCTTCCAAATAAATAAACCAAGCATGAAAATTCCTCATTCTTGTGTCTTGCGATTTCATAGTTTCCATTAATCTGGCAATTTACACGTGATTAAATTAGCCACGCTAATAACTGTCCGTATTTATAGCCTCCTCCAATGAGCGTCGCGGCAAAGCTACTCGTGCTCACACTTGCTCCTCTCGTCGGGTTCGCACGTCCGCTCAAATGATTCATTCCCCGACGATTATCTCCCGGTTTCGCCTGTGTTCACACAGGAGGCAGGAATTCCAGTAAACTCGCACGATTTATATCAGCGAGTCACAAATGAACACTCAGTTTAGCAGGACTCTCAAAATACCTCAACAGATGCAAGTGTGTGTCTACTTTGTTGTGGTTTATTACACTTGCAAAACGATAAGTTATGGCTAGATTCATAACGAATACACTTAACATTATAATTATTGATCTTCAACGAAATAGCAACTTTGGCTAAAAATAAATACATTTCCAAGAAGAATATATTTCCAAGAAGAATATATGTCAACTATTATTCACGAAAGATGACTATTCAAGGTCATTTGTGAGCCGTCTGATATAATATTTCTTGCAGATAACTTCATTGCATTTCGTATGCATAGGCGTGCAACATTAATTATTTATGGACACATTTTAACTGAAAAAATAAGAGTAATTTATTTGAAAATTATGTTTCTTTCTAAATAATGCTTTTCTGAAAGATTTATGTTCTTCACTTATGTTTATACAAAATATAAAAACATAGACTTAACTTACAAACCAAGGAATAATAATTTGATTTAAACGTCAACGCCACTGGGTAAATATTAGCATAGAGGGCAGTGTAGTAGATAATTAAGTATCTGTAATTTTACGACATATGTCATTATTATTTATAGTGTGTTAGACAGTAATGCCACTATTTACGTATATCCGTCACACCACATAAATTAAATAGACATAGATCAAATAATCTTACTCTTTCTAATACAAAATGTTGCTAAGCTACTGCTATAAAGTGATGTGTATTCACTGTATTCTTTCTTCGAAAAATGAATAGTCATCTTTCGTGAATAGTAGTATAGATAGAAAATATTGCATAAACTTTCATTTAAAATACTTTTAAAAAATCTGATGTGGCCAGCACATAACCTCCCGTCAATTCCATGTTTACTTAAAGCTCATTGCTATTTTAAAGTATCACTTCCGATTGATCGTTTGTAAACAAAATCCAATTTGTTGTTCCAATAAATAGCAAAGTCTGTAATACGAAATTTTTGATTATATTTAATTATGTTTTTCCTCGAAAATCTGTTAAGAGCTCCAAATTAAGTACCACTTCTGGTTTATCATATAAGTATAAAAGTATAGTCAAAATCTAATATGTTGTTTCAAATTATACACGAGTTTTAAATACCAAATTTGATAAGTTTTGGATCATGGTTTAATATATTTTTTCAAGAAAATCTGTTTATAGCTTTTTGTAAAGTACTACTTCTGGTTTATCAATTTTAGAAAAAAATCTAATATGTCGTTCTCATTAATATAAAAGTCTTAAATACCAAATTTGACAAGTTTTGGATTGTATCAATATATTTTTCACGAAAATATGTTCAGAGCTTCAAATAAAGTATCACTTACGCTTTATCAATTTTAACCACAATTTAATATATTGCTCCCGTTCATATAAAAGTCTTAAATATCAAATTTGACAAGTTTTGGAATATATCATAATATATTTTCCACGAAAATCTGTTCAGATCTTCAAGTAAAGTATCACTTCCGGTGTATTAATTTTAGCCAAAATCTAATATGTTATTCCCCTTGATATGAAAGTCTTAAATACTAAATTTGAAAAGTTTTGGATTATATTTTAATATAATTTTTATGGGCTTCAAGTAAAGTATCACTTCTGGTAGTCCAATTTTACCCAAAATCTATTCAACTCTTTATATGAACGTAGAAAGCTTAAATACGGAAAATAGAAATTTTCGGAAGTTTTTTGTAAGAGTTATCGTGGAGGAAAAAATGGTCACACACAGACACACACAGACATCATCGTAAAAATAGTAAGAACGTGTTGTGGGGACCTCAATTCGTGCTTATTTACTGCAAACTCACCATCGAATTTTTGGACCGATAACATTATCTCCCTTACCTACGGTATGACGGGAGGTAAAAATGTGAAACCGGCTCATCTTTATATTGGGACAGTTTATGTACTAATTCTGAATTTACGCTATTTTAAAAGACTGACCGTCTACTTCCAGGTTTTTCGTCGCTTAATAGCACAATTTATGCTAGAAAGTGGCCATCTATTCCTTGAAAATGCTTCCACAATTTCTTGCCAGGCCAATTTTTATCTTGATAACAAATTGCACTGATCTGTAAATCATGTGTACCTACCTACTTAAGCGAGGTCCCATTATTAAATGAAAATAGATAATTACACAAAACTAACTCCAAATGGCACTGACATTTGTTTCAATAATTTCGTTTTAAGCTGATTATAAAATTATCAACGTGTAATTGTATATTTGATTGGCAAATAAAGGCCTAAAAATTAATGGGAGGTACCTATCCAACCTACGATTCGCGGACGATATTGTTCTTATATCAGAAACACCAGATAGCCTAGTTGACATGCTTAAAGACATTGACCACGAAAGCAGAAGAGTAGGACTAAGTATGAACCTTCAGAAAACCAAGTTAATGACAAACTCAACGGAAGTAAATATAATACTACAAGGCTCAAACGTAGAATACGTATGCCAATATGTATACTTAGGGCAAACAATATCATTTGCGAACAGACAAACTGAAGAAATAGATCGGAGAATATTACTGGCTTGGAAAAAATATTGGTCATTAAAAGAAATATTCAAAGGAGAATTCCCGATAACATTAAAAAAGAAAGTATACGACTCTTGTGTGCTACCAACCCTTACATATGGGTGCCAGACTTAGAGTCCAACTAAACACCAGATGGAGAAAATAGCCACTGCACAAAGAAGAATGGAAAGAAGCATGTTAGGGATAAGTCTAAAAGATAGAATGCGTAATACAGAAATCAGAAATAAAACAAACATCACAGACGCAAGTAAAACAGTCAAACAATTAAAATGGAAGTGGGCAGGCCATGTTGCAAGGAACAAAGATGAGAGATGGACAAAAGAAGCCACAATATGGATCCCACTAGGCAACAAAAGAAGTAGGGGGAGACAAACAACACGTTGGCAGGACGAAATAAGAAAACTTGCAGGGACCACTTGGACAAGAAGTGCTCAGAACAGAGAAAATTGGAATAAATTGAGGGAGGCCTTCGCCCAAGAGGGTTGAGTAAATTCCGTATTTGTGTATACTTGTATAATATTTGATTTATTATCTATTTTGTACTGTAAAGATATTTAAAAATATTTGAAATATTAAGGGGTGTAATAGGAATTTGCTGAATAAAGGCTATTATTATTATTATTATTATTATTATTATTATTAACTCCAAATGGCACTGACATTTGTTTCAATAATTTCGTTTTAAGCTGATTATAAAATTATCAACGTGTAATTGTATATTTGATTGGCAAATTTAGAAAATCGTTATTCACATGTTATTCTACATCAATGTTTGAAATTTGCTGGGAATACTTTTGAACCCTTTGTCTGTAAGATATAAAAATATAAATCGATTTCCAATGTACTTCGGAGTGTCAAACAGGATTCGTGTTTTAATAGCCACACTGTATATTACTGCACTCAAGAGTTCTAAAAACTGCTTCAAGATCGTGAGCATTTGGTTTTATTTATGTACATAATTATATTCAAAGTTCGCATTTTTACGCTTTTCTAATAACTAAAAAAAATTAATAGTTATTTACGTTAGAATTCATTTTTGATATTATTTACCGTCACAGTGACACATCATCCAAAGCAGTACAAACTCTCTAAAATGTAATAATATTCCGAAATAAGTGCATAAGAAATAAAGAACTGAGATCTATCACGTGAAAACGAACCTCAAAATATAATACTTACATCTTCTTCAGACGAGAATGGAATAATTAGGGGAACATTTATGCGTTTCTCTTTCTCAAAGTATGCAGAAGCATTCAACATAATTTCTTTACACCGTTTCGATAAAATATCTTCCGAAGCATCAAATTCACACATTCCATCATCTCCAACCAAGATCCTTCTTGAACGATATCAAGGAACGATATAAATGAATGTAGATAATAAACAAAACAATTAAACAACATCCTTAGCAACGCCATAGGTTAAGCATTATTGTAATCAAAATTATTATAAATGAAAACATTAATAGTTTTTGGAAATTTTCTTTTGAGGTACATGCAAAAACCTTTTTCAGTGTTGAAAGAGTCATCAAAACGAAACGTTGTTTCTGGCTTGTTTCAGTATAGTGTTTGTATAAAATGTGAATATGTGGAGACCCTAGGATTTTGTTTTATTTTCTTATTTATTATATAGTTTCAATTTACAAAACTTATACAAAAATTCAGTATGCTTTTATTTAAATACGGACCATTACTTACCCTAAAAGTGATGTCTTCAAGTTCGAATAATCTATGAGTCCTGACCACTAACATGTCGAACGAAGTTAGTTTCATATATCGCTACATCCAAATATAAGAGTTTATATGGTGACCATTAAATTTGTCTCAAAAAACTGATAATGAATTGTAGAAATGGTTTTGTTCTCTCTCATTAATAATACTCGAGACTAAGGTACCTTACAAAACATATAAAATAACAAGCCCTGTACTTACTATCAAATACCGATTTTTGTGTACAATGAAACTGAACGTTTACTGCAAGATTGATGTGATGTATATTTTGAGCATACAATATACTATCCTTTGTTAAGACATAAATTCATGCACACAGGCACATCTCTAATCACGGCTTTTAGTGGCCCCTGGATTCTATCTTAACTCTAACATCGTAATAACATATTAGATAATAAGTAGTTGCCTCACACACACACATACACACTCCTACACTATGTTGAAACCGTGTCGCCCCAGTCTAGTAAGCCGTGGAACTTCTAATGTCAGAAGCGTTTTTGTTTTTGCTGCCATTTCCATAAATACGTTTAATGAAATATTTGTAATCGGGTAAAGATGAAATTATACTCCTTGAAGAAGGTACATATTATCTAACAGCTGTTATTATTCTGTGAAGCTGTAGTAATTTTTCTGAAACGTGTGTTTCTCTTTTGTTTTATTAATTTTGTGTTCTTGGGAGGTATTTCGACAGCTATGCTTACGATTGTAAATAGATTCTGTGTGTAGTAATTTCGACAAATATAATTTTATATTATTATGTTCGAATGAATGATTCCGTGTTATGGAATTTGAGAATAACGACTTGCAAATTGTTTGTGATGAATAGAAATTTGTAAGACAATATGTCTTTAGGCGCAGCATGGAACTTTGATTGTTGTTTATCTATTTTTGATTTTCTTTAATTTATGGCATTTTCTGTTGTATTTTTGTTGTGCACTTCAGTAAAATAATAAAAAAACCTATAATGACGACAATAATTTTTTTCCTTCAATCTTATTATAATATTAATATTACGCTACTGTACATACACTATATAAGATTTTCATTGTCTTACTAGTATAAAAATGTTGTTATTATTGTACTAGTAAAAAATCAGATGTGGCCAGCACATTACCTTCCGTCAGTTCTATGTATTTTGTATAATGGCATACAGAAAGTTCCTTGCAAAAGATTCTATTTTTTGTATATTACCTTAAGGCAGTTGTATGTATTTAAACAAATTCTATACAGAAAGTTTCTAACAAAAGATCCTATATTTCCAGTAAAATTATAACACAGACATACTGTCAACTGCATTTGCCACTGACACCTTTTAATCAGAATTTTTTAATATAGCAGCTGTTTCCAGAGTTATAGTATAGCAGTCTAATATATGACATTTAATTTCTTTATAATTTTTTAACTCTATATCCATTTAATATGAAGTATAAAATGCATTCAAATCGTATAAAGAATAAAATATTCTTTAATAAAAACTGTTAAAATTTTCAAACGAGGGTACTTCCGGTTGACCAATTATAACCAAAATCTAATCACATGGGTGTAACGAAGAGGAATTGTAGTATTGAGTCATCGCATTAGAAAATTTTGTCACACACAGACACACACACACACACACACACACACACACACACACACACACACACATATATATATATATATATATATATATATATATATATATATATATATACATACATATAGACAATACCTTCCTTACCTAAAGGTGACGGAAGGTAAAAAATGTTAGCTTCTTAGTTTAACGCTGGCGGCGGCAGTCGCCGTAGCAACATGGATAATATTGAAAATTGTTATTTGACAGTTGTATCGTTTTCGTTTGTGTTTTGTTGTGTTCACAGCTAGTTTTGGCTGAAATTGTAAACTCTACAATTAAAATAATTTCAAAGAAATGACAAAAAATTCCTTGCAACACTAAAAGAACAAATAGTATATGCTATTCGAAGTAGTTTTTCATTGCAAGGAAAATGATGGAACGACTGGAGCGGCGCTATTGCATCAAATTTTGCATAAAACTGGGCGACAACCAAATGGAAACCATTCGGAAGATCCAGATGGCTTTCGGTGACGATATGATCATCACATAGATTAAGAAGGCCCGCCAAGTGCGCAGCAACGTCAAAGTGATGCTGACTGCTTTTTTGACTCCCGCGGTGTGGTACACCACGAGTACGCACCACAGGGTCAAACTATCACCAAAGACTACTACAGGGATGTCCTCCGTCGCCTACGTGATGCTGTGCGGCGCAAGAGACCGGAGTTGTGGTCAACAGGAAATTTGCGCCTGCATCACGACAATGCTCCAGCACATTTCTCGCACTTGATTCAGAGTTTTTTTGGCAATGAACAAGACTCCTGTGGTTCAATAGGCTCCTTACTCTCCTGATATGGCTCCCTGCGACTTCTGGCTGTTCCCCAAACTCAAGAGGCCATTGAAATGAACGCGATTTCAGACAAGAGAGGTCATTATGGCTGCAACCACAGCCGAGCTAAACTCCATTCCGAAAGAAGTTTTCACGGAATGTACAATGATGGCACCGCTGGGAGAAGTGTGTGGAGTCCCAAGGAGACTACTTTGAAGGTGATTCTGATTAGGTTTACAACGCTACAGGTATACCAGTTTTTTTCCCCGGCTAAAAGTCGGATACTTTTCTAACAGACCTCGTATACTATTTTTTACTTGTACTTTTAAATGTCATTATATTTGTTTGTGATTTTAATTCAATATCATCGCTACCGCTATAAAAAAACTATCTTTATAAAATTTTAAATTAATTTTGTTACATTAAGGAACGTGCAAAATAAAATATGATTACTGACTGAATTAGATACAGAATTTAATTATTTTGATATTTATTTGAAGCATTAGTATCTAAAATTAATATGCCACTTTCTCGAAAGGTAAATCTGTTTTCCCATGTTCAACGCCTATGGCCCGGTTTTCGTGTTACACTTGTTACTACACTGAATTGAAATTAATATTTATCAAGTTCATTCATAATCGGGCTTATTATGTAACTCAATAGTTAGTTTTTAACTGGTCAAAAAATACGAGGTCTGTTAGAAATGTATCGAGACCTTATTTTTTTTTTTTGTGAAAACTGATGGATTTGAATCAAGCGCGCTTTCATGAGCCGACCTTGAACCTTCTTGCGCATGCGTGAATTTTTTTCCCGCCTGTCGACAGTGTCTGTTGAGTGAGGTAGTGTGTAGTGCTCTCGTCGGTTTTTCATTGCTTCCACTGTGAGAACTGGGATTTGGTTTCCGCGTCGTCCCCGTACACCCAGGACTCGTCACCAGTGATTACGGTATTCATGAAGTCAGGGTCACTCTTTGTGGAACAGCATGTCTTGTGAGTCTTCAACACGACGTTGCTTTTGCTCCGCCGTGAGTAGCTTCGACACAAATCTTCGGTCATAATGGAATGTGCCGAAAAAGTGCTGATGCCTACCTCTTCCGCGCCACCACAGCGTTCACTTTGAAATGACCTGGCCATTTTAGCATGTTAATGGCCGACAGGAGCGTGGCTCGCTCTCTACTGATGTGCGGCCGTCTTTAAAGCGGTTGTACCACTCCTTAATCTGTGTGATGCACATAGAATCGTTACCGAAAGCCGTGTGAATCATTCGAATGGTTTTCACCCGGCTGTCGCCCAGTTTCAGGCAAAATTTGATGCAATAGCGCTGCTCCAGTCGTTCCGTCATTTTCCTTGCAATAAAAAACCGATGAGAGCATTACACACTACCTCACTTAAATGCTGCTTGCCAGCAACAGACGCTATCGACAGGCGGGAAAAAATTCACGCATGTGCACGAAGGTTTAAAGTCGGCTCATGCAAACGCGCTTGATTCAAATCCATCAGGTTTTCGCAAAAAAATCTGATGTGGCCAGCACATAACCTCCCGCCAGATATTTTACCTGGCTGTCCGCATAAAACGAAAAATATTTTTAAATACAAATACATATATTCATGTCTCACTACAAGATAATTATTTTAATATAAATTATGTACAATTTTAGGTATATTCTTTTTTCTACAGACTATATACAAAGTAGCCATTTGCGCTCTCTTTTGTCACCGCAAAACGTCACTTTGCCGCTCGTGCGCGACAAAGTAGAAAAAACGCTCGCCTTCCAAATTTCTAACTATACAATGTTGAGAAATGTTACTTGTCTACATTCTTAATAGAAACGTTTAGTCAGGAACTAATGGCACTGTAGTTACACATTTACCACCTTCACAAGTCACTGCTGTGAAAATAAAATATGGCATTTATTTACAAAAACGAAAGTATAAAATGCTTAGATTAAATTGAAGCTCAAGAAGAATGGAAAGTAACGATAAATTAAAATTAAATATAAAATAAATTGTGTGAACAGTTGTACTGCCACCTGCAAAAGTTTGGCGTGAACGCTCCCAGTGGACAAATAAAAAGTGTACATTTTATTATTTTTCTTATGGTGGAGGACCGTAGAAAAAATCTTGTGTGTGTTTCGAGCGCAAATGAACATTGTCGATTTCGAGAGAATGCCGCACTCCTTCGTCGCGCGTCAACAACCTCTCAATCGACAATGTCCCATTTTGCGCTCTTAATACACAAATAGCTATTGCGTTGTTGACTTTTTATATATTTTCATAATCTTCATAATGATGTACAAATATTATTAACAGTGGCATACAAATATTTTTGACAGTGACATTTATGTGTGAATTACAAACATTTGAATTTCTTGCCTTGAAGTAGTTTGATCTGAGAATTTTTACATCAAATTATTTTATATGCATTTCTTTATCTCTAAATCTACAGAAGATATAATAATGAATTTATATTTATCGAATAAAGAATTTAACGTTCTTTAATATAAGTATTCACATAAATTTTCGATAAATAATAATTAGATGATTTTTTTTCTTGTAACTACTACTTCGGGTTGTCCAATTGTTACCAAAACTTAATCAACTCTTCCCATTATTGTTAGATTGAGGAATCCGTAGTTAAAAATGTCTTAAGTCTTATAGTATTTGAGAAATCGTGGATCCAACATCCACACACACACACATACGGACATTATCGTAAAAATGTTATAATCGGATTCTAGGGACCTTAAAACGTGCTTATTCACTAAAATCTGGATATGCGATTTTTAGTATGAATCCAATACCTCTCTTAGTGAGGGGTAATAAGGTCGGATACTTTTCTAACAAACCTCGTATGTTAAAAATTAACCACTGAGTTACAGAATGCGTCCGATTAATATTTAAAAATTATTAATCGGAATCAAAGTTTTTAATTTCTTATATTATTATTTAATTTCCAGTAACCTACACTTAAATCTATTGATTGAATGCGTTGTTGAATTAATTTCATATAATTTACACCGCATTTGCTCTTTCATTAAAGACAACACATTGCACAATAATAAGCAGTCTGAAATATAGATTTCAATTATGAAGGAATTCCTAGCGAATATTTGTTGTAACGTTTTCGAAATGATCACGGCTAATCTAGTGTTAAGTCTGCGTATAAACAGGTGATGGAGTGGGTGAGATAAAGACAAAGGAGAACCGAGAAACGAGGGCAGTAAACAGTGCGGCAGACAAGGAGAGGAAAGCAGGCATTGCATTGCATATATAATTTAGTGTTTTGTAACACAAAGCTAATCACGACACGCGGTCTCCGTGCAGTACCAGAGCACATCGTGTTGATCAAGGTAAGGTGAATTACCGATAGCGAATCAACAAACTGTACTTCACCACAAATCATATTGGATAATTTAAAGCGTACTCATTTGTATATCATCTTTCTTTGCACCCTATATACAAAAATTCTCATAGGTTACTAGAAAATGGAAAACTGAATTTGGTCGATAATTCGAAATTACCAGTAATCAGTAATCGAAAAAATGTTTCAAATATAAAAGCTAGATATTTGTATTGTCTATCCAGTGGCATACGAAAATAATTTTTCTATCGGTAAATTTTAGAGATATAACAAATTTACATTTTTTAAATGGAACCCATATTTGATTTTTACTCTAAAAAACTACTTGTTTTTACTTTCTTGTACATAGTAAAGGAAGTATTGTAATCGCGAAAAATTTCGGTTTTCAGATTTCAACGGAAATATCCATTTTGGCCATCCTTGAATCTATTTTGACTAATTTCGTCGTAACGTCTGTACGTACGCATGTATGTACGTATGTACGTATCTCGCATAACTCAAAAACGGTAAGCCGTAGAAAGTTGGAGTTTTGTATTATACATAATTTCCAGAAGTGGTACTTTACTCCTATAATAGATTTTAATGAAAAACTATTTTAAAATATAATCCAAAACTTTTCAAATTTGGTACATAAGACTTTTACTTCAATGGGAATAACAGTAGATTTTAGTTAAAATAGGCTAACCGGAAGTGATATATTACCTGAAGTTATTAACAGTTTTTCTTTAAAAATTGTTTTTGTTTTCATTTTAAAACTAAAAGCTTCAAATAATAGTTTTAGAAAATTAAATTCTGAGTCTAGCACAACTAATATTATTAAATTAGCCCTTTGTATAAGCTAAATATGTAATAGCTATTACCATACCTAGGAATGTTATGTACAACTGCCGCAGATGTCATTTTGAAGACATCTAAGGCTTGTTATGATTCATAACATCCGTGGTTTGTTCAATAGTTTATCGGTTTCAGAAAATTAAGACATTATTGATAAATCAGTTTTTGAAATTTTCTCATTAATGCTACTTTCAGATTGCTATGGTTAACAGAACAATTATTTTGAAATATGTCAATATGACAAATATTCAAATTATGTGCTTTATTCTTCATGTTTATTACTTTAGAATAAAGTAGACCGTATTTAGAACGATAGGCTAATGTTATCTGTATGTATTAATGAAGAGCATTATATTTTCATTTTATTTTATTTTAATTTTGTAGACCGTTGTTGACAAGTCAGTATGGTAATAATATTACCATACAAATACAGTTATTACTTAGTTACCAGCCTACTTTTGTACATGTAAACAATGGATTAATATCCTGAAACCGGTAAATTTAAAAATTATATACTTTTTGATTTTTGTAATAAAGCTTGCAATGGATTAGGACAAAAATGTACAAAAATTAATGTTAATGTCAAATTACATCAAATACGTGTAATTTTATAATTGGGTCTATATTTCATGTTGGTCTTGCGTACAAGGAAGTCGTGTGGTGTCCATAACAGATTTTTTCTCTTTCGATTGGTATAACGGTTATTGGGTTTTAAATTTATTTTTCATTTTCATGACATTTCTTATGTATACCCCGTTTCATAATTTAATTTTAGCTCTATATTTTCAAATTCACATAAGTAGGTATACCAGGTATGATTTAAAAAATTATTTTAAACACAAAAACCCTTACACTAATCGAAAGAGAACAAAATAAGTATTTTTTACAGTATAATCAAATATGGGTTGGGTTCCATTTAAAAAAAATGTAAGTTTGTGTTACATCTCGAAAATTTACCGATAGAAAATAAAAAATAAATAAATATATCATCACGGCATATTACCCATTGCTGGGTGTGCCAATCTGCTTTGTACACAGAATTCGGTAATGATGATGACATATTTGTACCGTGAGGGCGTTTACCAGGCGTCACCTCACGGGCACTCATTGCTGGCGTGGAGAGTGCGCCACAGGGGTCAATTTTGTGCCGTTTAAAATTTGAAATATTTGGCGTCGGTCAGGATCGAACCCGGTTCTCCAGATTCGCGACCAGACACTCAGGCACTCGATAGAAAAATTATTTTTGAAACCTTGTACCCCACTATAAAATATAAATATACTCGTATGTAAATGTCATTAGATTTTGGTATTAATTGGTATATCGAAAAGCTGCTAATAGTTTCTCTTAGAAAAAATGCCTTTTCCGGAATTTATATTATGATTAAAAATGTGATAAACAATCCCTTACCGTATAGACTTGAACTTTGAGTAGTGAAGCCATGTATTTGGCACCCTCCTTGCCATTGTCGGCTGAAACAAATTAATTTCATTTAATAAGCAAAATAATGGCATAGTTTATTTTTTTAAAAACGTAAAGGATCGTGACAGTCATAAACGATGAAGCGCCTGTAAAAATATTACAAAGACATGTAAAATATTACCTGCAATATTAAAAATATAAACATGGTCAATAATAATGGCTTATCTTTGTAGTTAGGCCTGTGGCCAGTGGTGTTTCATCGTTTTATGTCGACCCTTCGAATTTAAAAAATAAATCGTATAATAAATATCTGAATTAATACGTTAATTTGCATATTTGGAAAGTCAGTAACAAAATATTTTTCGAGAAATAATTTTTACAGACAATATCAGGAAAGCTAGACTAGTATTGCTTGAAAAAATATGAATTGTTCATAATCACAAATTTTGCACAATATGTTCATTATTATTTTACCAGGTGGCGCTGAAAATCCGTTACATAGACATTGAACATGGTAGCAGTTTTTCCTTGCGCGAGCCCCTCAAATTATTTTAGAAAAAATTTCAAATAAATTTGTAGAGCATAAAATTTTACTTATAAATTAGTAAACAAAATTAATTTCGCATGTTTAGTAACTCTAGAAATTAAAAATGAAAATTTTGAAAATTTCAGTTTAATAGTATTAGCCGTAGAATTAAAACAAAAAGACAAACAAATATTTGATGTTTAACTGTCAAATATTGTGACTTTTTGAGAAGAAAAATGAGTTTTAAGGTACATTCATAAATGAAACTTAGGTATAGAATTATGGTTTATACTTTAGATTTAAATATCTTGGCCGCATATTATGTTATGACTCCATTCACAATTCTGTATTTAGTGTCCCTAAATCCAAATCATAAAGCTAAACATTGCAAGGACAAACTTTAGTTTTATGATTTAGTTTGACGTCACAAACTTCACCAATGAGAACGAGTCTGAAACGATATAGAAATATACATCCATCTTTATTTAGTATTCACTTGGTGGATTCGGCTTTTAAACCAAATGCGAAAAGAACAAGAAGACTGGCAAAACTTAATTGTTGAAATATAACCAATAATTCCAAGCAAATGACACGTGTATCTACGAGTATTAAGTACTCCGCTACCGATATTTTAATCTTGTTTTTGAAACATTTACATAGATGTCAGTACAATCAAAACTAAATTAGAGTTAAATTAAACTTGCATTTATGAATGACTTAAATCTAAACAAAAACCGGAAACCTAATTTTCATTTGTGAATGCACCTTAAAACTGTATAAAATTAAATTATTATTCTGCTTAAGAATTTCACGAATTCAATATTTCTGACGTGATTTTCGACATTTTCATATCAAATTTCTGCCGTCCAAAGCATGCAAAATTAATTTTTTTTATTGGTTCAAATACAGAATTTCATGATCTACAACATTTATTTGAAGTATTTTTTTCTAAAAAAATTGTTTTCACACGTTAAATGCCCATGTAACGGATTTCGGTATATGTATATTTTGCAGCTATGGTTAAATATTTTGCAAAGAGGGGACATCTTACTAGTAATTATATTCGTAAATGATTTGGAATGAAGTAAACGGCGAATCAGACCAGATCAGATTAGGAAAAAAATCAGTTACGAACTAATAAAAGTTTGTATGTATTAGTGGCATGTATATCATGATTACAATCTAATTTAAACAGTATAAAAAATGATGAAATTATTGTCAAATCATTCATTTATAAGGCCATTTATTTTTATTTGTCAACTTTAATAAAAATGTCCACTTAATTGCTCTTCTAATGAGAATAATAAGGTGTGAGGAAGGTGACGTTGTAATTAAAGTATCATGAATTGACAAATTATTAGTATATTAATGCAGTCATGTTCATACATATGCAAATGAAAGAATAAATCAATTTTTATTTTTAAAGTACTTATCTTAATTGTTAGTAAATAGTCATCATATGCAAATTAAAACAAAAAAAAAAAAATATAATCGAAATGGGATATCATTAATTATTGCTGTCTTCAATTTGTAATTACTAGAGTAATTATGGTTTACGTTTATTTCATATTCATAAACGAAGTAAAAATATGTTCAACTATTTTTATATTGCATATTAATACAAGGCGATGGTAAATTTTTTGACAATTTTTTGTTTTAAAATACGAATATACCTACATATTATGGTTTATACATTAATTTTCATTAATTAATTCTAGAAATAAGTACTTGTAAATTAAAGGACAATAATCAGTAAGTATACATATTTTGAAATACAAACTGACTGATGTAATATTTAATTAATATTGCTAATATAATCAAATCAAAGTCAAATATTCAAAATTTCAATAATACGTTTTTTACTTCCTTGTACAAAGTATGTATGTACGTAGGTACGTATCTCGCATAACTCAAAAACGGTAAGCCGTAGAAAGTTGAAATTTTGTATTTAGGACATCTATAACATCTAGTTGTGCACCTTTCTTTTTGGTCATTACATAATATCCAGAAATGGCACTTTATTTGAAGCCTATAATAGATTTTAATGAAAAACTATATTAAAATATAATCCAAAACTTTTCAAATTTGGTATATAAGACTTTTATGTCAATTGGAATAACATAGAAGATTTTGGTTAAAACAGGCTAACCGGAAGTAATATATTACCTGAAGTTGTTAACAGTTTTTCTTGAATAAAATGGTTTCATTTTGATTTTAGAAATAAATGCTTCAAATAAGAGTTTTAGAGAATTAAATTCTGCGTCTAGCACATCAAGTATTATTAAATTAGCCCTTTGTATAAGCGAGATATGTAAATTTAAAACATATACTTTTTGGTTTTTGTAATGAAGCTTGCTATGGATTAGGACAAAAAATAACAAAAAAATAAAAAATAGATGTCAATGTCAAATTACGTCAAATACGCGCAATTTTATAATTGAATCTATACTTCATATTAGTCTTGCGTACAAGGAAGTCGTGTGGTGTCCACATCAAATTTTTTAAATGCAGGTTCATATGAGTAGTATGTACGTTGTTTGAAAAACATTTAATTTATGTTAAAATATAATATTTCAAATTTGTATGTTTCATACACTTTTTTGTATTTTTTTTTGTAAATTTGGCAAGACTGGGTGATGAACTTGTACTTGCAAATGTTCACTTCACTTCAGTTCTTGCTTTCGTCAAACACTTACGCTGGTAGCACAAGCCTTGTATTAACTAAAATGCTGTTTTAAAAAATGTCTAATTTCGCTTGTGCTACAAGCCTTATATTTTTGTTGTGTGTGCGTCCCAATAAACGTACTTTTTAAGGGGACTAAGTAACATTTATTTACACCTTATTCACGTCCACACTATACTGAGGAGAAAATACAAACATTAACGTCTAACGTTAAATTTTTGAAAATGTTATTAGTTCTAGTAAAGGAACAATTTATTTGAATTTTCGCTTCATATTTTAGTACAAGAGTAGTAATTCCTCTTAATAAAAAGTTGTAAGCGTAGTGTTTTTTTCAAATTCTGGGCTTACGAAAAGTAGGTACTTGCAAATAGTATTCGAATGTGACTTGAATCATTGTTTTACTCTCATGGATATAAATAAAAAATCTGGTGTGGCCTACACAATACCTCCCGCCATTTACAGCCGAGTCAGGAAAAGGTTAAGCTAATTTTTTTTTGTGGACTAGCGAATTTCACTCTAATTTTGGCAGTTTATTTCTTAAAATATTGTCTAATCTAATCCAAGTAACTACCTTTTTTGATAATAAAATGAAGATTAAATTTTAAATAGAAGCTTAAACTCTTTTGTGAATCGTTAATAATTTTTATTAATCTAAATAACATACCTACCTACATATTCACTTATGCTGGAAACTGTATTGATTTCCTTTCCTATTGTTCTATTTAGTATTTTCTTTTTAAAACGTTACTATTATTAATTTGAAAAGATTAGTTCTTTGACAGTGACATTTATCTGTCAGTTTTGAATAACTGCGTAACTAAGGAGTTTTTTTGTTTAAAACGTAGGCTCCGGGATTTAATTAAAGATAATTTTATAAATAATAACATTAATCTCGAAAAAATAACATTTTCGAAGGAAACTATTTTGAGCTTCAAGTAAAGTGTATTTCCAGTAATCCGATTTACACCAAAATCTGAGGGGCTCTTTGCATATTAGAAAAAGGTCGAAATAAAAGGTTTCAAAATTTTCTGAATGATAGTATTTGAGTTAGAGTGGAAGATAAAAACACACACACACATAAAGCGCGCGCGCACGCACACACACACACACGTACACATACGCACACACGCTCACACACACACATCGTGAAAATGTTGAAATTGGATTCTAGGGACCTTAAAACGTGGTCATTTACCAAAATCTCGATATGTGATTTTTACCACGATCCCTATACCTCCCTTATCAAGGGTAGCGGAAGGTAAAAACGACTAACGCTAGACACAAATATAATGCCGAGTAGAGAAAATTGTTCATTGAAAATTTTAAAAGTCAACCTTTTAAGAAGAAGTGTTTTCAAAAGTCCCCAAAGGCAGTGGCGTATTAACATAGTTTGGTGCCAGAGGTCTTTTAATTTTTGCTCGGTTCTTGTTTTTAGCTCGTCGTAGTCTTAAAATAATTTTGCATCCAGGGCTCGTGAGGTTTTTGCACTCCTGTAAAATTTTGCGCCAGAAGCCCGGTCTTCTTGGGCTTCTGCGATAATACGCCCCTGCCTAAAGCATCTGTGAAATTATAAATTTTAAAAATTTAATAAGTTCTTATGGCAATAATATTTCATTATACATTTTTCTAATTATTCGACGTACCTAAGCTGAAAATTGTGGTGTGGCATACCTCAAAGAACTTTTCGTTGGAAATACAGACATAAATCATTGAATAGCGGCCAATAATTACCCCCTATTCTGTCAATCACTTCTCTGTCAATCTACAGTTTGAATGAACGCTTCCTGCGCGTTCGCACCTGTCCGTCTGCGGTTGAGCGGCGTGTTCTTGTACCGTGACGGAACTGGCACGCACGCACGGCACAGGTGTGTTCTGTTCAATGTTTGTGTTCCAGTGCTGCACTGCAACGCGCCCCTGCCTGTCTGATTTCGTTTTCACCAAGCTGAGGCTGGCTAGAGCAGGTACACAACACAACAGGAGCAACGCTAGGCTGTAAATACTGCACTAATTGACGCGACCAGCAGGAAGTTACTTATAGGGAGAGGTTTTTGCCAGGTTTTGTTAGATGGGAAAAAGTGGTGTAATAATAAGATAAGCGAAATGTGGTTGTACGTAAGTTGATTACGTGCATTCGTAATTAGGTGAAGTAAAGGATACTGCTGTAATACTGCAAATAAAAAAGAATATCTTGTTCCACCTAATGAACTGAATAATGCTGCCATCTATGACCGACCAACTCTACAAAGATATGAAGAACCAGGGGGAAAAAGGATGAATGTCCATTTTCTAGCCAAATTAGATTATTGGTCCTACTAATAGATTGAATGTAAGTCTTTCAAAAGGTATATTTAAAGAAGGCAAAAACGGTAACAGTCAGTGGCGGATTTAGCACTTGAGAGGCCCCAAGCGCAATTCAATATTGAGCCCCCCCCTAAATTTCCTCCTCCCTAAATATTTTCAATACCATTATAATGAGCATTCTACGCGTAGTACGTTTTTACTGTAGTACGCACTCTAGATTATTAATAAAAAATAATAATATAAATACAAATACGATTTATTTGAAAACAGGGTTTATTAATAAAAAATATAACAAAAACATATTTTATATATATATATATATATATATATATATATATATATATATATATATATATATATATATATATATATATATATATATATATATATATATAGTTGCAAAATCATGAGAAATATTAAATTCCACAAAAATTTGAACGGAAAGCAAAATGTATATTAACTTTGTCATTTTTACTTCCTTGTACAAAGTAAAGGGAGTATTGTAATCGCGAAAAATTTCGGTTTCTGATTTCAACGGAAATATCCATTTTGACCATCCCTGAATCCATTTTGACTAATTTTGTCGTGACGTCTGTACGTACGTATCTCGCATAACTCAAAAACGGTAAGCCGTAGAAGTTGAAATTTTGTATTTAGGGCTGCTATAACATCTAGTTGTGCACCTCCCTTTTTGGTCATTACATAATTACCAGAAATGGTACTTTATTTGAAGCCTATAATAGATTTTAATGAAAAACTATTTTAAAATATAATCCAAAACTTTTCAAATTTGGTATATAAGACTTTTATGTCAATTGGAATAACGTAGTAGATTTTGGTTAAAACAGGCTAACCGGAAGTGATATATTACCTGAAGTTGTTAACAGTTTTTCTTGAATAAAATGGTTTTATTTTGATTTTAGAAATAAATGCTTCAAATAAAAGTTTTAGATAATTAAATTCTGCGCACATCAAGTATTATTAAATTAGCCCTTTGTATAAGCGAGACATGTAAATTTAAAACTTATATCCTTTTTGGTTTTTATAATGAAGCATGCTATGGATTAGGACAAAAAATAATAAAAAAATAGATGTCAATGTCAAATTACGTCAAATACGTGCAATTTTATAATTTGGTCTATACTTCATATTGGTCTTGCGTATAAGGAAGTCGTGTTGTGTCCACATCAGATTTTTTTAATAAAGAGTGAATGCACTTTGCACTAAAGTATTTTTGAAAATTTTATCGCGAAATGCATGCAACAACCCGAACAGAGAAAACATATCTATTTTCTATTTACTTTACATTATATACCCGAATTTCGTCAAAATAAATTCTGTGCGTTAGGTTACAGTTGGACCAAAGTATTTTTTGAAAATTTACAAACGAAGAAGTTATAACTTTCACAAATATAGCGTTTAGAATAGACTCCGAAAGCGATGACATCAAAATCGAGCGGGAATTACAAAAGTTGAAAATAGGCATCTTGTTTCTTAACTATATTTTGAAAGACTTGTGAACGTTTTAAGTAAAATCTATCAGCTTAGTGGCCGAGCGGTTTAGCACACATTTCATATAGTTCGCAGTGACGTCACCCGAACCATGTTGCATGCATTCGATTCTCGCCGACTGACAATGAAAAAAATAAATACTGCTACTTGTATTTATCACACTCGGATGCTATAAGCTGGTCACTTATAAATCTTAAATAAATGGAGCAATGGCTGAAATCCAACCGGCAGTACGGCAGTGGTAAAACAATGCGGCTCGGTGAGTCCGGTTGGAGGATAAACGGTGACAACTGAATAGAGATAAAATCTGCGCAATGTACGTACAATACAACAATATAGCAAAGCCAACATATAGGTTTGAACGTCAAAATATTTTGTTTGCGAATGCATACAGGGTGAACACGAGAAACCATTTAACATCGGAAAACAGTTTTTTTTTCAAACGTCATAAAAATGGCATCTTTTGTGACTTGATTCGCAAAGTAGAAGTTTCATTTCTACGCCGCCGGAGTAGAAATAGCTAATTTCTACGCCGGCGGCGTAGAAATAAAATAAATAAATATCCATAGAAACTATATAGAATCAGCCAATAAGAAGTAACTTGTACAATAGAAATCTGTATTATCGCCCTAAATGTCACTATAACTCACTAGATAACCTAAGAATAAAGTTACTGACTACCTCTCTTATAAGATTTAAATTGCTAACCTATAAAATGAAATACAGACAATTTACATACTTTTAACGAAATAACAAATAATATAATTAAAGTACCGCAGAGGTACAGATTACAATAACAGGGACGGTAATAGAGGTAAGAATACTTCAAATTAAAGTGGTACATAAAGATTACCTATATTGTAGGAAGATGAATTGAAATATAGATAGAAATGTAAAATTTAGGCACAAGATTAACAAACGAATGAATTACATTCCTTAAATAGAGAATGTTTTTCTCATCACACCAATGAAGAAATCACTGATACGCCGCTTCATAGAACTTGCTAGACCTAGTTGGGAACAATTTATCAATAGCAGCCTTCGCTAATTCCACAACTTCAGGGGGTGTACATTTGAATTTTTCAAATTCCAACATTTTCAATTTCACACAAAGAGGATATAAAATTATATAATTCTTTTCAAACGTCAAAACGTAAAAGTGTGAAAATTTTCACTTGAATGTTTATAACAAAAAGTGAACACATACGAAAGTATCCATAGCAACAGAGCAATTGAAATCCGCAAACGTACCTACTTCACGGAAAATGTTTTTAATAACGTCAAGTTTTAATTTATTTTATTTAAATATGTGCGTTTGAAAAAAAAAATATAATGTGTCATTCGGAGTAAAAGTGTCTTTGTGTGCCTCGCATGCAATTGTCCAACTCGCTTCGCTCGTCGTGCAAACTTCCATGCTCGCCACACAAAGTATCACTTTTACTCCTAATAACACAATATACTATTCTCAAATACGTCCCGTAAAACATTATGTAATGCATTTTACATAGAGATTTAGAGAATTATATTGTAAAGATTTACTCCACAATAAACTTGATTTAATCTAAATGGATTTAGTATTCGAGTAATTCAAAAATTAACATCACGGCGTAAACTATCAAATCAAGTAACAAAATGTTTAACCAGGTCTTTAAATTAAGTTTATTCGGGCACTATAACGTAAATTTAAAAATTTCGGCATTCAAAAATTGTTATATTTATTCCCAACTTATAAAATAAATCAGACAATATTAAAAAAAAAAAACTTTTTCCATGCTCAACGTCTATGTTACGGATTCTCGTATTTATCTGTATAATGAAGTATAAACTTGTGATTTCATTTTTCTACAAGTTGCACACCATTTTTATACTATTAAATTATCTGATGTGGACACGACACGATTTCCTTGTACGCAAGACCAACTTCTTTATTTTATTATACTTTCTTGTCTTAATCCATTGCAAGCTTTATTACAAAAACCAAAAAATATATAATTTTTAAATTTACATATCTCTCTTATACAAAGGGCTAATTTAATAATACTAGGTGTGTTAGACGCAGAATTTAATTCTGTAAAACTATTATTTGAAGCATTTATTTCTAAAATTCAGGTAATATATCATTTCCGATTAGCCTATTTTATCCAAAATCTACTACGTTATTCTCATTGACATAAAAGTCTTATATACCAAATTTGAAAAGTTTTGGATTACATTACGAAATAGTTTTTCATTTAAATCTATTATAGGCTTCAAGTAAAGTTCCACTTCTGGAAATTATGTAATAACCAAAAAGGGAGGTGCACAACTAGATGTTATAGCAGTCCTAAATAAAAAATTTCAACTTTCTACGGCTGACCGTTTTTGAGTTATGCGAGATACGCACGTGCGTACATACATACATACATACATTATGTAGGTACGTGCATACGTACGTACGTACGTACAGACGTCCCGACGAAATTAGTCAAAATGGATTCAGGGATGGTCAAAATAGATATTTTCGTTGAAATCTGTAAACCGAAATTTTGCGTGTTTACAATATACTTCCTTTACTATGTACAAGGAAGTAAAAACGGCTATAATAGCCTGAATTTTGTGAGTGCGAGCATTTTGGGTTAGACTAGATTATGTTATTTTGAGGTATGTTTATAAAAATTGTAAGCTAAAGATATCCCAATATTGATAAAAACAGTAAATATATCTAATAGCGTTGTGTAATGTTCTCTTCAGTACTGTATCAAATCCCAATATATTGAGATCGACTAATCTCATAAATAATATCATAGTAGTCCGAATTGCTTGTTTCTAAAATTTTAGTTCTTATAATGGCTGAATTATGGTCGAAACTGTAATGCCCGGTTGCAGAAACGATAATCATCGCATTGTTCGGTTGGTGGTTCATCAAAACGAACAAATGCAACGCGATTTTTTGACAGCAATGATTTAAAAGTCATAAGAACAAGAAAACTGATTCGAATTTGTTCGTTTTGATGAACCGCTAATCGAACAATGCGTTGATTAACGTTTCTGCAACCGGGCATAAGTCTTACAAATCTGAAAATAATGAACAAAATCGCAACGAAAGCTGTCACTCTCATCTCTCATGTATAATTTTATATTAATCATTCATCAAAATAGATGCGTTTATCGATTTACAGATGTATACGACTTACCTACAGTTTTGACCATAATACCTACGGTCATAAGTTTCATTGAGCTGTAAGTTTGCATTACTTATTTAATAAATGATTTTCCAAAGCATTTATTAGATTCCATTGTATATTTACATATTCTAAAAAACAATGTGTAATTTTATTGCGATAAAAAAATAATATTGTAAATCCAATATACCGCCTTAGACATTAAAATGTAATAATATATTAATTATCCTATTAATATAGTAATGTAATAATTTCATAGTAGATTTATTTTACATAGAAATAATCATTGTATACGTGCAAAGAACAAAAGGTCATGTACATTATTCTTATGCCGAGGATTATTAGAAGAGAATGAAAAGTATGCCAAACAGACAGATGATTAATAAGTTTGACTTGGGAAAAAATTAGATGCTTATTTTATAACTACCGTACAATGCAAATTATGCAGTTAATATTGGCCCTAGGCACAACACGTCAAATTATGGATACCTGGCGAAATAGAGATTACTCAATGTGTGAATTATGCTGCAAGCAATATTTTACGAAACACAAAAAATGAGGCTACTAATATGATTAATATATACGATATTGTGGGAGGATGATTTAATATAAAAAATATGTACGAGAATTCATTGTTTTATATTCTAGTCGTGATCTAAATATAGTTTTTAAATTATTTTAATAAGTGGTTTGCATTGTAATAAAAATTTGCATCATCATTTTATCTGATGATACCTAAAATTCTTAGAAGTCCTTGTGCAGTAATGTTAGTGCGTCCTTAAAACTATGGAGTGTCAGCATTGGTGTAATAAGGACCCGAATTTTTTTTATAAAATTCGAAAGCATAACGATCGAATAAAAGATGATATCTGGTTACTTATTAATTCTTATTTTATAATTTAATATTTCTGTAGCAACATTAATAATTCATGTTCTTAGTAGCATAGGTGATAACAATTATTCGAAATCTCAGTCATCCGGCCTTTATTTTCTTAAACAATTGACGTTTCAATACACGCTTGTACCTTCATCTGCGTAAGTAAGATCTTACAGAAATGAGCATGTTTCACAGTTTATTGTCTTTGGTCAAAAAATTCGGTGGTGAGTTTTTAATGAATAAGCACGTTTTAAGGTCCCTAGAATACGATTTTACTATTTTTACGATGATGTCTGTATGTGTGTGCGTGTGTGTGTATGTATGTGTGTGTGTATGTATGTGTGTGTGTATGTGTGTGGGTATGTGTGTATGTTTGTGTGTGTGTGTGTGTGTGTGTGTGTGTGTGTGTGTGTGTGTGTGTAACAAAATTTTCGTCTACGATAACTCTAATACTACAATTCCAAAAATTATAATTCTTTCGTATTCCTCTTCGTTGCATCCATATGAAGAGCTGATTGGATTTTGGTTATAATTGGTCAACCGGAAGTACACTCATTTAAAGATTTTAACAGTTTTTCTTGAAAAACCGATGTTAAATATCATTTTTTCACATTTAATGTTATTATAAATATTAAAGAACATTGTATTCTCTATACGATTTGAATGCATTTTTTACCTCATATTAAATGGATATAGAGTTATAAAATTATAAAGAATTTAAATTTCATAAATTAGCTAGCTATGCTAGAAACAGCTACTATATTAAGAAAATTCTGATTGAAAGATGTCAGTGTCAATTGACATATTCGTAGTATATTTGTGTTATAATTTTACTCGAAATATAGGATATTTTTGCTCGAAACTTTCTGTATGGAATTTATATAAAATACAACTGTCGAAAGGTAATGTACATACAAGAAATTCTTTTGCATAGGTATTAACGAAAATTCTACCAGTAGATACCGCATCTACTGACTGTGTTCGAAAACACGAGTGGTAAAAAGTTACCGTGTTCTAAAATTGTACAATATCTACCAGATCCATCTACCGGATTCATGAAGAATCTAATCTCAAAAAAAGGTAGTGCGAAGCGCGCGCTTTAAAAGTTTGTTAACTGTATCAAATTTTTAACCTGTTTCAAATTTTAAATTTTTTATAGGTTATGGATCTACCCTGTTTACCATTTGCGTTCTTAAAATATCGATTCCGGTAGCCATAACCTGATAAACAGCTGTTTACCGGTAACATTTCACCGGTAGAATTCTCGTAAATGTCTCATATAACTGACGGAAGGTAATGTGCTGGCCACATCAGATTTTTTGAAAAGTATTTTAAATGAAAGTGTATGCAATATTTTTTATAGTAATATTGAAAATAATAATAATTTATTGTTATTGTCGTAAATAATTAAATAAAAAAATTGTCGCTAGAAGTAGAAATGAAAAACAACCACTCACTCCTGTGAGTACGTCATTCATAGCCAATAGGAAAACGGTTTACGTTATTTATATAAATAAAAGCAGGCGAAGGTTTGTCACATGTTAAACTGTATGTGCTCTGACGTCACATTCTGAACAATATCTTCTAAAATTTAGTACTTAGATTCTTGCAACAACCCTATTCGCATACTATCATATACACAAAATACATTTATATCTAAAAAAATAATAAAATCGCATCAGTTTGTTCTCAAATTCGGCATTGCGTTCGACGTCGATTGTGTAAGAAAATAAATGCTGTATGACGAGATATCGAGTAATGGGAACAAAACAAAAACAATATCGATTTTTTTCATAAAGCTTTTCTTCTTGAATCTTATTCTAGAAATGGAAATACATTAGAAAACGGCGAATGGCAATTTACCTTATCCTTCATTATTATCTATTATCCTTAAAATTTCATTTCATCAATTTTAACTACTTGTTCATAGCCTACCCCGAGTTAGGATTTTTCTGAACATACTGTAGTACTATTAAAAGCCAATAATAATAAAATACCGTGCAAAATAAAATTAGTATTGAATCTGTCTACTTTTTTTTTCTTTTTTATACATTTATTGCTCTTTAATATAAATTATAGTCTGCAAAGTACTATTATGACTAGTTATATAAAATGGGATTTTTATCTGATTTATTCGAAATTAATAATTACTGTCGTGAGCTGTTCTGTTCTGTAATAACATAAAATTATTACCTTCACAACACAAGCATCTTCAATCTAAAGGCCCGTCCACATATATGCTATATAACATAGTAAGTAATATAACCGTGTTTTGTAATATATTACAGAAATTTCAACAAAATATGGCAAAATAATTTGTTCATAGCAATGTTATATTATATGTTATCGTTTTGGAAGCGGTAAAGATCAAAGAATGTAATAAAAGACTTAAAACAGACTTGTTTCAACGCATCGAACCCGCCAAAAACTGGGCTCGTTTCAGGTTTAGGTTAATTTGTTTTTTGAGAGATGGGTACGTGTTGGGTTCTGGTTCATGCATTAATAAAATTTGCGGTTTTGTTCAAGGTTCAGGTTTGGTTCGACTTTAAAAAAAAAATTAAATGAAGGTTCGTTTAATTTTGAAGCAATTTGTAGTATTGAAAAGTCTCAATTGTTTTTAGTTAACTGCTTTTGATTTTTAACAAAACCTATAACTATCTTTCTCGCACCAGTTTCTATAGTAGGATGCGCGAGAAAGATGGCAATAGTTATGACGTAGATGTATAAAAATCGCAAATATTTCAAAAACAATTTTTTAAAAACATTTTCGTCTCATTTTTCTTATCTAATTTCAATATAACTATCATTTTATTCGATTTTTTGTTATGGTGGATAACCCTATTAATGTTTTTTGAATAATAATCTTATTGAAATAATGTAAAATGCAAAATGGAATTTATAATGCAATGCAAAACCAGAACTCGAACACAATTTTTACAAACTGTCAACATAGGCAGCAACCAGCAACCCAGACGCCGAAGGCGTCGTTGATCGGCTTTATTACGATTACGCTTACATTTCGAACTGAATATGAACCTGAATCGGAGCTGAACGTTAATCAAAATTTTAATACCTGGTTCGGTTCCGACTCGGATTAGGGTTTAACTGAAAAATATATCTGAGGTTTGGTTCTGGATTTGGGCACAGTATAGAGAATACAAGCAGTAGCGACACTCTTGTCGGAACCTTTGATGTTTCGTTCCAGGCTGCTCGGCGTGCAGGGGGTAATAATGAGGAGCGCGAAATTTGAAGAAAACATGAAAATATATATTTAATATTTGTTATTTAATATCAAATGGTAAAGTGTGATATGGTAAAAATAGATAATAGTGACATAAATATGTAAAAAAATATATTTAAAGCCAATAATAATAAATAATTAAATAGTAGTAATAAATATTATATATCAAATCCAAATATAATAATTAATTATATATTTATAAAAGTACTAGTATTAAAGTAATAATAAATCTATTTTTAGTACTAAACACAAGATAAATATAAATATTATATGTTTATAAAAAAAATTCGTATTAAAATAATAAATATTTAAATAATAAACAATATTAGTAATAAAGTAATAAATATAAACAATAACCTAGTATATAGTTGCTTCCACGTTTCCGTTCTTCTGTAGTTTTTTCTAATTTTTGTTTTAATGCAATATTTTCTTCCCGAAGGCGATTTAGTCTTAAAGTATTTTTTCGCGGTGAATTGAAGCTCAGTGTTTCTTCTGTTTGTTGTGATTCATCATGAGAAGATGTTTGTGGTGATAATATAAAATTTTCAGGTGTAAACTGTTGCGTCAGTCAATACTTCGGAAGATGTTGAAAGTTGTGGTGATTATGGCATTGAAGAATTCGAAAATGGTAGATTTGTATGTGTAGGTAAAAATGTTGGAATTGCATCAAGAAGGAGAGTTCTTCGCTTTCCATTTTGTATTTTGTTTAAAGGAAAATGTATTTCGCAAATTTTGTATTTTTTGGGAAGAGATTTAATGTCGTCTTCTAAAAGTACCTTATTTTTGCAAGCTTCTACCCATAGTTTACATCTAAAAATATTGAAAAAATTAGAGCATTATAAATTATAATTTGATAATACCATATGAATTATGTACCTTTCCAAGTCTCCAGGGAACGAAAAAAAAACGAAACTTTTGATATGTTTCTCATATTTTTACAAGTTTGTATCGCACATTCGTCTAAATATTTTTTGGAACTCATATTGTAAATTTTGTAACTGTGTCTCTTTAAATATAAATGAAAACTGAACATATCTACGAATTCTATATCTTTGTGTTTCAACCAATTTCTCAATTTAGGTGCATGTGTAAACAAGTAAGAAGTAAACTCTTTTATTTAAAAAAATATTTATTTATCACCAAGATAAAAATATATATTATAAAAATAGTTATTTGTGCAAATAAGAAAAAATATACTTTTTCTTCAAGCGTATTATAATATGCATATTATGCTACTGTACACACGCTGTAGAAGATATTCAATGTCTTACTAGTACAAAAATGTTGTTATTGTTGTACTAGTAAAAAAATGTTAGTTTCTTAGTTCACCGCTGGCGGCGGCAGTAGCCACATCAACACAGATCATATTGAAAATTGTTATTTGACAGTTGAATCGTTCGTGTTTTGTAGTGTACACAGCCAGCTTTGACTAAAATTGCAAATTTTACATATAAAAAAATTCCAAAAAATGTCAAAAAATTATTTGAAACACTTGAAGAAAAAATAGTATATGTCATTCGGAGTAGAACGCCCTTTTTGTGTTTTACCCAGCTTGCCAGGCCTCGGCTAGCGCCTCGGCCGCAATAGCTGGGTTCAACACAAAAAGACCGCTTTCTACTCCTAATAACATAATATACTATTTTCTACGTGTTGTACACAATATTTTTGTTATTGTTCATATTTATAATAAATAAAGCTATTTGTTACATATTGTACCGGACAATGTATTTTAAATTTATGATAGAATGAACTTACTTCCGAGACCTGTACATAATATTAAAATATATTATTTTATAAAATTCTAACAAACACATGATAGTTATTACAAATACAATGAATCTGTACGTAATATATTATTTAAATCTGATTCAAAATCCCGCTCCTCATTATTCCCCATTCAACCCGAGCAGGTTGGATCGAAAATCAGCGAAGTGTCGCTACTGCTTATTCTCTACACTGTGGTTATACTATATCTACGTGTATGCAAAGATATGGAATGATCAAAGGAATCTACTATTCTACTTACAGATTTATTTAAAGAAAAAGAGATGTTGTGGGCATAGACGTGCGCAGAACTTTACTTTTGTGGGTGCCAAAAGGAATATGTATAATTATTATTATAAATAAAGTAATAAATGTAAATGGAGTTATTTATTTTACCATTATAACTATTGAGAAAAAATAATAAATAAAATATATATTATAGCAACATGAACAAAATAATAATATAAAAATCTGATGTGGCCAGCACATTACCTTCCGTCAGTTATGAGGTATTTACGAAAATTCTACCGGTGAACTGTTACCGGTAAACAGCTTTTATCAGTTTATAGCTACCGGAATCGATATTATAAGAACGCAAGTGGTAAACAAGGTAGATCCATAACCTACGAAAAAATTTGAAAATTTAAAACAGGTTAGAAATTTAACGTAGTTAACAAAATGAGCAGAGTCCTACTTTGAACACATTTCCACTTTTACCGCGCACGCTTCGCTTTGCATCACTACCTTTTTTGAGATTAGATTCTTCATGAATCCAGTAGATGGATTTGGTAGGTATTGAACAATTTTCGAACACGGTAACTTTTTACCACTCGTGTTTTCGAACACAGTCGGTAGATGCGGTATCTACTGGTAGAATTTTCGTAAATGCGTATGTATTTTTTATAAAATCCATACATAAAGTTCCTTGCAAAAGATTATAAATTTCTTGTATGTACATTACCTTTCGACAGTTGTATGCATTTTATACAAATTTCAAACAGAAAATTTCGAGCAAAAAGACCCTAACACAAATATACTACGAATATGTCATTGCACTTGACACTGACATCTTTCAATCAGAATTTTCTTAATATAGTAGCTGTTTCTAGCATAGCTGGCTAATTTATGAAATTTAATTTCTTTATAATTTTATAACTCTATATCCATTTAATACGAAGTATAAAATGCAGTCAAATCGTATAGAGAATACAATGTTCTTTAATATTTATAATAATATTAAATGTGAAAAAATTATATTTAACATCGTTTTTTCAAGAAAAACTGTTAAAATCTGCAAATGAGGGTACTTCCGGTTGACCAATTAGAACCAAAATCTAATCAGCTCTTCATGTGGATGCAACGAAGAGGAATACGAAAGAATTATAATTTTTGGAATTGTAGTATTAGTTATCGTAGACGAAATTTTGTCACACACACACACACACACACACACACACACACACACACACACGCACACACACACACATCCACACACACACATCCACACACACACATACAGACATCATCGTAAAAATAGTAAAATCGTATTCTAGGGACCCTAAAACGTGCTTATTCATCAAAAACCCACCACCGAATTTTTTGACCAAAGACAATACCTTCCTTACCTAAAGGTGACGGAAGGTAAAAACTTAATATTTTCAATATTATTCATATACATATTAGGGAGTGCCGTGGAACCCACCATGCGCAGGCCTATGGTTGTGGGTCACAGAAAAATTCAAGAATCGTCAACGCAAACTTAATACTTGGTCTTGGTACGATATATTCCAGTAGCAATGATGGCTGTGTCCAAAACCTCTTCTTTCTGCGTTTTTTAAATTTATTTTTTCACTCTGATTTGTAATAATTACACAAGACATCTTCATGTTAACTGTATAGAAGTTATAAGGAGATATGAATGTCCGAAATTTGTATAACAATGTTATAAAAACTTCGTTGTATAACATGTATTGTTACACAGTGTAGATGGACCTTAAATAGTATTGGAGATACGGGTAGTTCTAAATCATATTAGCAATAATTCATCCATTTCACTTAGCAATACAATAAATGATTAATCTAGAATCTCATCTCGATTGGGCAAACCGATAACAGCGAAACAAAACAATAAATAATAACAAAGTAACGCTTAGAACCTTTGTAATATTTAATGCTTGCCCTAACCTATAACCGAGCGGATTACAGTGAATCAGGCGCAGATAAACGTTGTTTAAAGTTATTGCATTCAAGTTGTTCAATATATCACCTTTCCGTTTAGCTATAATGATAATTCATAACGAAGAACTTTTACCCAGACGCTGTGTTGTTATGTGCAACGGGGAACCTGTCATTATGTCACGAATACATTAGTAATGCTTAACTACCAGGAATTTCAGGCCTTCGCGTTTTACACGAAATTCAAAATGGTGGTAGGTAAGGTACACACACCCATAAGTTATTAAAGTTCCTTTTAGAGGTTAACAGGGGAAAATTTTAAATGAAATTTCATGATATAATTATTAGTGATTTTACAAAATCAATAACTGCCAAACATTTACGACAGTTTTTAATGAAATTTAAGAATGTTATTTTACATGAGTTTTTACACATGTACATAGGTACGTAAATTTTCAAAATGTTTACCATATAGGAATAGAGTCTCACAAGGAAGGTTTTTTCGTAGCAACTCACATTATAAACGACAGATTTGTACATAAAACTACCTAACGGCAGATCAAGTGACAGTTTATACACGAGTATAAAAAAATGTCCAGTTACTATACTCTGTTTGAAATATCGAAAGAATTTTTGACAGATAGACTCTTGTGATACAAGTCATTCTATAGGTTCGGCTCCAAAATTATCCTGTTTTGACTAATAAAATGACTTGTATCACAAAAATCTATCTGCCACAATTCCTTCGATATTTCAAATAGAGTTTTTCTATTTTTACAGTTATTTTCTCCGAAAGACGGAAAATATGTGATTTTCCATTAAATTTTTGCATTTATTATAACAGTTATATATTTTTCTTAAATATACTTATTGTTTTTCATTTTTATACGATATTTATAACAATTTAATTTTTTTAATAACCCTAAACTGTTAAAAATTAGGGCTATTTTGTAAGGATCGTATCGTTGTAATAACAAAGAAAATCGTTTAATAGGCTTATTCTGTAAACGTTAGTTATGATATTATGCATTAACCGTGTTCCTTCGGGTTGTGATTGTGGTTTTGTGAATCCTGAAAGCAAGAAAACAACACAATCTAGTGTCAAATGTCAATGTCATATGCAGACTAATGCAAACTATGCTACTTTATTTTATAAATAATCAACTGTCTAGTGTTATATTCAGAATTAAAAATGGATTATATTGAAGTAAAAAATAATGTTCTTGGTAAGGAATATGAAGTATGTTTATTTCAAACAAATCTTTATGTGATTCATTACACGCTTTTGTAGAAAAATCTTATTTACCTTGATGCCACAAACCCCACATTCATAAATTTCTACGCTCGAAATAGCATATTTTCAATTTTTCTGAACTGAATCCGTGTGAAACACTAAAAAGGTTGATTCTGAAGGGAAGGGGGAAGGTTGTCTAGTGATCACAAAATGAGAAAGTGGGGATAACGAATAGGAAACGTAAAAACATTATTCTTCTTAATCATTATCACATTTATCATTTAGATTACGAATCACAGCCCTAAGGAACACGGCTATTGTTATCAATTGTCATATCGTTATTATACCGAAAATTTTTTGGTTAAAAAATTATCCAATTGAATCCCTGTATTTCTGATCACGTGTGCGAAAGTAACCAATCAAAACAAACTTACACTGATAATTACTACAATTTTCACTTATGTCACTAAGTTGCTAAGTAACAAACACTTTTTGACAGATAATTAAAGATTGTTTTAATTTGAAAATGTCATTTTCACGGTATGATAGTGTAAATAACGATTCTATTAATAAAATTATTACTATTAAACGTTTGTATAATAAAATTGGACGTGTCTAGTCTTCTCGTATGTCAATCTTATTATCGTTACATACTTGACGCTAAACATATTCATAGCTACTACTGACATCTATTGGGTGCTTTTATAATTATAAAAATTCTGCTTATACAAATTCTTCGTAAATTTAATTAAAATTGCAAAGAAAATTCTCACCGAATACCCCTCGATCATTGATAAATACTTCCTCAAGCACGTTGCTTTTAGGTAACATCCCTCCGCCTTCGGCGTCGGGCGGTTACCAAGTTACGCGCTTTCGGTAACTGTCATAAAATTATTTCGTAATTATCAATGTCCTCGGGATATTATAGCTGATAATCGTTTAAGTGGTATTCTGTAAACAATAATTTAATTCTACATAACGAAAAAAATCTGATGTGGCCAGCACATTACCTTCCGTCAGTTCTATGTATTTTGTATAGATGTCATACAGAAAGTTCCTTGCAAAAGATTCTATTTCTTGTACATTACCTTAAGGTAGTTGTATGTATTTTATACAAATTCCATATAGTTCTAACAAAAGATCCTATATTTCCAGTAAAATTATAACACAAACATACTGTCAACTGCACTTGACACTGACACCTTTCAATCAGAATTTTCTTAATATAGCAGCTGTTTCCAGAGTTATAGCATAGCTGGCTAATATATGATTTTTAATTTCTTTATAATTTTTTCATAATACTATACTGTTAAATGTGCTTTAACAGTACTGTATGCTCAACCGATATATGCATCAAAACAGCCACGGCCGTTATTTTTTATAACAGTACAATTATTAAAAATCATGTGTTCCTAAAAAAAATCTCAGCATCATGAAATTGTCATGAAGAGCTGTCACCTGTCAATATGCCATAGAAAATAGAATTTTAAGAAGATATTTTATGTTATTATGAAAAATACTGAACGTCACACGGCTGATATACAAATAACAGACACGGTTGATTATAAAATCTTGGCTATCGCCTCGATTTTACAACATTCAACCTCATCTGTTATTTGCTACATATCAGCCTTATGACGTTAATAACTATTTAACTCTATATCCATTTAATATGAAGCATAAAATGCATTTAAATCGTATAGAGAATAAAATATTTTTTAAATATTTATAATAACTAAATGTGAAAAAATGATATATAACATCGATTTTTCAAGAAAAATTGTTAAAATCTTCAAATGAGGGTAGTTCCGGTTGATTAATTATAACCAAAATCTAATCAGCTCTTAACATGGATGTAACGAAGAGGAATATGAAAGAATTATAATTTTTGGAATTGTAGTGAGTTATCGCATAAGAAAATTGTGTCACACACAGACACACACACACAGATACCTACATACACAAACACACATACACACATCAATCGTATATTCTAGAAACCCTAAAACGTGCTTATTCATCAAAAACTCACCACCGAATTTTTTGACCAAAGACAATACTTTCCTTACCTAAAGGTGACGGAAGGTAAAAAGATAACGATAACATCATTTTTTAACGACTGAAAAAATCATTCGTGACGTGAACGTTTTGTCAATAATTCAGTATTTTTATTCGTGCCAAAATAGCATAGCCCACAACAACAAGAAGAAAAAGTCTGATATATAGCTGACTTCCGCCAGAAGTTATCTAACCTAGAAGTTTTGTGAGTGATATTGAATTATTTTATATATTTCATTTAAAATTTGATTATAGGAAATAATGATCTTAACTTGCTCTCAAAGTTGTTATTTTTTAAAATGTGTTACGGAATACGGATACGAAGGTAACGATTGTATTTAAGTAGACATAACGAATTTCATAATAAAATGTATATGTAATGTAAAATGACAAAAAAAAAAAATGTGAGAACAACAAACTAAGGGGCCTATTCTCTATCTCAGTGGTTAATATTTAACCACTGGTTAATTTTTTTACCCAATCAAATATGTTGACATATAGCAAAAAAAAGAAATTTTTAATTGTCAAATCAATAACTATTGGATAAAAATTTTAACCAGTGGTTAAAAATAAACCACCGAGTTACAGAATAGGGCCCTAAATAATTCTAACGAAGAAGTTTGAGATAACATATAATACTGAAAGTTATTTACAATAACTTCAATGTCCAAGATTAACAACATCGAGGGTCAGAATGACTGATATGTAAACATAAACTATAAAAATAAATATTTTCACATTTTTTTGATTTTAAATAAGCAACTCGGCACTGAATTTCTTTTTTATCACTCATATGGTTTATTCTCTTCGGCCCTATAGGCCTCTGCAAATAAATTCCACATTCGTGATAAAAAAGTAAAACTTTAGTGCCTTATAAATAACTATCTATTAATGTGTTTTATTTTTTTCTCGTATTAGATCCGTATACGAGTATGATTATTTATTTCAGTCCATAAATAATATAATGTTCATTTTTACAATAGCCATAAACATTAACCTTTATGCTAATTTACATATTGCTTTTATGCAAAATAATTAGCGTTTAAAATATTAGGTACCCATTTACTGAATTTCCAGCACATTCTCATTTCATTGATTTACGAATATAAAAAGTAATTAACATTGAACACCTTTCTAAAGACAATCTTTCACTTCACTAAATCGTCATTTGTCATTTGTAAGATTTGTTATATTATGTTCTAACATATTACATGTCCATAAAAAATAAACATGATGCATACTAAGATGAAGCCATTGCCTATTTTAGTTACAAATTTCTTATGAATATTTATCAGACATATATGTTTTTCAAACAAGATTTTTTTCAACCCACGCAAAAATTTCAATACAAGCAACGATGAGAAATCGATAGCTGTTTAATGACAATGTTCCTCTGATGTTGATTAGATAAAATTATGATTACTTACATGACTAGCGATTCGGCAGTATAATGAATCAGTACACTGACATTGTTAATTTTTCCTTTTCTAAATCTTTAATTAATTAACGATGATTTGAAAGGTTGTAATCATTGCCGAACATGCATTGATAACGATCATTATATGTTTCTTAATGTGCGTGTCAATGAAAATTGAAGGAATTATTACTGAATATGATTCAAAAATGTTTTGCAAAATTGAGGAATGCAATTATTTATATTTCCTAGTAATAAATTTTAGAAGAGTTGCAATAAATTAATGGTTATACCAATGAAAGATAAGAATTAATGTTTTTACGATAACTGACGTTATTGAAAACTTTAAATAATTATAAACTAATAAATCATTGATTAAATTAGTAATTTCATTCGCTTTTCATTAACACTAAACACCACAGAAACATATTTTTTTTATTACTTAATTGAGAAAATTATTTGTAAAAAAATTATATTTTTCTCAATATACAATATAATGGGCCCGTCCAAGGTCCAAGTCGTCGGCTTTTTAAAAATTACATGTCGCACATGAATTTTCAATACAAATAAATGAAAACGAATCAAAAATTGCTATATATTTTGTATTTTTATACCTATAATAATGTAATTAAAGTTTTTAGCGTAAAATGGTCGCCATGTTTTGACGTCAGCGTCATTACAGTAGTCCAGTTTCCCTGTGAAAATGTTACTATAAAGTGGACCATGCATATTTTGCTCATAAATTCGTGATTGGCTTTATACATACTCTAAAAAACACATATTTAATATATCCGAGCAATTTTTTATTAAGATCAAATGAAAATTTACTTATTAAATAAATTTATATTATAATTTATGTTTTAATTATTATAATCTCAATACATGTCATTGTTGTAATTATTTGATAAATAGTAATGTAAATGTTAGATTACCTTTTATTATGAACTATGCTTTGATTATTGTAATCTATACTGTCTTTGTTGTATTTAATTATAATTAGAAAATATTTTAAATACTATTTTAATTATAATAATGGAATTTGGTGAGTATGAAAACTTCAATATTATATTAAAGAAAGTCTTAAAGTCACATTAATTAAAGCGAATAATTAACTTGATTATGAAAACGAACAAAAATTATTAATTGTACTTACTTGATTTTTATTTATGTATAATATGTACTATCGAAGTTTTACATAAATTAACATTTAACACTACTTTTATTCATGTAAGTAAATCAAACAAATATATATTTTGTAATGATATAATAACTATTTGGCTTACTTTATTACCATTAGCTCTAAAGATATTTGATCACAGTTTGTAATGGATACGTATTTTTTTTCATGCAATATTTGTTGTATTGGGATTTTCAAGTATCAAGAGATGGCGCTGATCGCATTAAACAATGGTACACTTTTAGTTGACATTTGTAAGCGTATCATCCTGTCAATAGTGTTTCTTTAGTTTTCGTATTATTTCCTTATTTATTAGTATTTTTTTATTTATAATTCAAGTATGTATAAAAGAATTCTTGTTTACCACTGTTTGTAGTTCTAATATTCGCTGCTAGTTAGCGTTTTCTTATTTGAAAATCCCAATATTGCCATATTAATGGTAGGGTACCTTTATAACCAGGGTATGGCCATGGCGTGGCTCACGTTTCGTCCGCCATTACCGGGACATCTGTTATATGTGTTGTTCTTGCGCAAATTATTATGTATTTTCATGGATATTTGTTTTATTTTAATGAAACACACATTTAATTATCATTTTAATACGTATTTATAGTGTAAGTAATATATTTTATTTTATTTACTTGTGTAGTTTGTTAAGATTCCCACCATGATTACTGACATATTGAAAACAACTATAAATTACCAATATTAAGCACAATCATTTAAATTTTAAAAGGTAAGTTTAGAATATACAATTATTATGTAAATAAGATCTACAGATATTAAATTGGATGTGATAATAACAACCCATGTCATATATTATACATAACCTCTAAATGTAAATATTAATAATAATTGTGTATCTCTTAAATTAATGAATTTTTATTACCTTCATAAATTCACAGTGTGATAATTTAATATTCTTTTATAATATAATATCACATTTATTACAAATAAATAAGGAAATGAATTACCGACAATGGCGGCAATCTTGGCCCATGGCCATACCCTGATTATATAGGTACCCTAATTAATGGTAACGTATGTCGGTTCTCTCTACTTATGACAGAGTGACGCTAACGTCAGAACTTTCGCGCCAAAATTTTAATAATTATTTTAGGCGTTATTAAGCGTAATTTCAAGAAAACAAAAAATACGGATTTTCTATTTTTAAATTCTTCATAACATATAAAAAATTCAAAAAAATTGGTTAATATTCATATTCAGACAGTACTTTTAAAACATCTTTTCGATATAACACGACTAATTCCCACCATGTGTTTTGGAATAAGAACTAGTTAATATTTAATTTCGAAAAAATTATATGTAGATAGTAAATATTAAGTTTTCTGCATAAAGTCAATTATTTTACTTTATTACAAATATAAGATATAAATTAATGTAATAAAACTAATAAGATAATATCTTGCAATAAGAGTTACTGTTACCTAGCATGACCTGTGTAAAAAACTTAAATTTATTTACTAAAATCACTTTTGTTATAAATTAACATACATTGTAGCAATTTAAGTATCTTAGCAGTCATTATTTACTATGCGGTTTATTGTATTTAATAATCAATTAAAAGTATTATATTACGTTTCCAATAAATATTTTCAATGTTGTATTTATTGAGAGAGTATATCGTAATTATTCCATAATTGTTTATAAATTAATTGACACCTTATCAATATCTGCTAATAGGAACTATAAAATTAAACGCAATGCACTGTGTAGAAATGAAATCTATTTCTATATTCACTATTAGATCCGCAAATCTGTCAGTGAGTGACCATGAGCAGACTAAGTTCAATAAATTAAGTTACTGTGTCAGACAAAAGGAGGAAAAAGAAACTACTTTTTGTAACCGTAGAGAGAAAAAAACGAAGCAAAAACAAAGTAAAAGAAAAACGAATTGGATGAAAATAGAAGATTGTTTTCGCTTTCATTCTGTCAAGATACAGGTTTGGAGGTCTTGAAGATACACCGTTAAATTCCAAGAAGGAAGTTTTGGGCATCCCAAAACAAGAAGTGTTATTTTTTTCAGAAATTATTTTTCTGAGAAATGAATAATGTAATTTAAGATAAGGCTTTTATTTTTATGGTAAACATTTAAATTTTTTTATTCACTTTTATTATTATACTCGAGTGCATACTTTTCAATTTTATACACATACGAGTAAAGTCAGAAAGCAATAAAACTGTAAGAATAAGAAGAAGAGAAGAAATATAGTATAACGTTTTTATTTATTTGGGTAAAGTGTAAATATTAGACAATTATTAATTAAAATAAAGGTTTATTAAACTATAATGAAAATTATTGTTACTAATATTAAACAATTATTAAAAACAAATTAAGACTAAAACTATAATTAACTAGATAACACTGACACTATTTACTTATTTATCCAATTAACACTTCTATTTATTTCCAGGATACTATTTCTACTATTGCGTTCCAATCTTAGATTGCCGGTCTGTTGCAGACTCTTGTAGACTGTTTATGCGATATTTATATCACTATATTTATATCACTATACACTTATATCACGTTCAAGTGTCCGCCTACCGACCTCCACAGCGTCTATACACTCAACTGACTCAACAGTGTCTGTATATTCAACTGCTCGGACAGAAGTCACAATTTTCACCTCACTATCAGTCTATTTATGTAACTCTCTCTCTCTCTCTCTCTCTCTCTCTCTTCCACAGACTCAGTATCACCGACTGTCCGTATGCCACAATTCTTCAACACCACTGCCGAGTATCCACTTCCACTTGCCGTTACTGTCCTCGTATACCTAGGTTCCCAATACTCTTCAATACTACAGAGTATTAACTTCCACAGTTATTCCGGTATACCTGTAACATCCACAACTATTCCAGTTAACCAGTAACTTTCCGAGTCCTCCACTGCATACGCTCACCACGATACTCCTGTGCTTCACAACATTCTATGTAAATGTCTCTACATATATGTCTCTCCATGTAACTAACTAACTAACTAACCCCGAGCATAGCTGCGCCCCTTTTATACAGCTGCCGTTAACTTCCAGAGAGCTCTAGAATGTTCGATCGCATAATAACAATGAACACGAAAGGTTCAGGCGACCGGAAGTAATTAAATACGTCTTGTTTATATACATAGCCCGGCTGCTAGCGCGATTGCGTCATCGCTATATTTAGACGCTTGTTGAGCGTAGAAGAGGGACTCACACGTTACAATAGTATTAAAATTACAAGGAAATAGAAAATATCGTAGATAGTTGGTGTTACAAAAATAAGGTTAAAGTTTGAATTTTGCAACGTCACATTAGTATCACCAACTGACACCAAATTCCCTGAATTTTTAAACACCCGCTCTCGACCCAAAATTTTTGTAACAAAATAAAATAACAATTAAGACATTCGTTCTTTAATACACTATTATTATTGTTAAAATTAGTTTTTTGCAGAATGCCCGGGAAAGAATTTTTTTATAAATTTTCCCGGTTAAGTATACTGGAAAATTGACATTTCCGGCTGTCAGTAGTATAGGTAATATGTCCACTTCCGACGTAGTGAGTATAAAAAGCAATAATATTTTTACCTTCCGTCACCTTTAGGTAAGGAAGGTATTGTCTTTGGTCAAAAAAATCGGTTGAGTTTTTTATAAATAAGCACGTTTTTAGGTCCCTAAATTTTGATTTTACTATTTTTACGATGATGTCTGTATATGTGTGCGTGTGTATGTGTGTATGTGAGTACGTGTGTATGTGTGAGTGTAACAAAATTTTCGTCTTCGATAACTCTAATACAATTCCAAAAATTGTAATTCTTTCGTATTCCTCTTCGTTGCATCCATATGAAGAGCTGATTAGATTTTGGTTATAATTGGTCAACCGGAAGTACCCTCATTTGAAGATTTTAACAGTTTCTCTTGAAAAACGATGTTAAATATCATTTTTTCACATTTAATGTTATTATAAATATTAAAGAACATTGTATTCTCTATACGGTTTGACTGCATTTTATACTTCATATTAAAAGGATATAGTTATAAAATTATAAAGAAATTAAATTTAATATTTTAGCCAGATATGTTAGAAACAGCTAATATATTAAGAAAATTATGATTGAAAGATGTCAGTGTCAAGTGCAATTAACATATTCGTAGTATATTTGTGTTATAATTTTACTCGAAATATAGGATCTTTTTGCTTTTTATATGGAATTTTGTATAAAATACATAGGCATTTACGAAAATTCTACCAGTAGATACTGCGTTCGAAAACACGAGTGGTAAATAGTTACCGTGTTCGAAAATTGTACAATATCTACCAGCTCCATCTACCGGATTCATGAAGAATCCAATCTCAGAAAAAGGTAGTGATGCAAAGCGAAGCGCGCCCGTTAAAAGTGGAAATGTGTTCAAAGTAGGACTCTGTTCAGTTTGTTAACTACGTCAAATTTCTATCTGTTTCAAATATTTTCATAGGTTATGGATCTACCTTGTTTACCACTTGCGTTCTTAAAATATCGATTCCTGTAGCTATAACCTGATGAACAGCTGTTTACCGATATATACCGGGAACAGTTCACCGGTAGAATTTTCGTAAATGCCTCATATAACTGACGGAAGGTAATGTGCTGGCCACATCAGGTTTTTAAATATTTATATTGTATAGTTTTGTGAATTTCCTAAAAATATAAATTCGGATATGAAAATTCGGTTCAACTATAAATTTCTATGAATCCATTAAATAATAATTATTTTAAATCAAGTGGTTTGATATAGATGTCTAGTCGTGGCCAGGTGAGAAGAAAGTGTTTTTGTGCTAAATGAACGTTTTCATTCAGCACGACCTTCAAAGAAAATGTAATAATATTTGGCATCATGTACCTCTAAATCTTAAAATGCGACATGTGTACAATGCGTAACGTCTACATGTCTCACGAATATAATAAACCTGGTATTTACAGATCTCCTTAAAATAATTTCAAATTGTAATTTTAGTGTTAGTTTCACGGCAGCTTATCAAAAACAGAGGAGCGCATCAGCATCAGAGGCGCCTGTGCCTTGCTGCACCGTTTGTCAACTGTCGCATCGTATAAAACAATAGTGAGTGGAGTGGAGAGAGGCAGTGGCGCAGGCGAAACAATGGCGAGATGACTTATTATAAGCACCTGCCGGTCTGATACGCCTGTCGCAGATTAATGTTATGTTACGCACGACGACAGACCATTGGGATACGCATATTAAAACAATATTTCAAATCTGCACATTGCCATTGTATTCCACTAATGAACTCGCTTAATTAATTTGCTCTACTACAATAGGCACCATAACTACAAGAACAAATGATCTTACACGTTATGAACATTATAAATATCTACATGCAGCAACACTACAATAAATTGTAGTTGAACGACTTCATATACAAGACCACTGATTATAACATGATAAAACGTATGAAACGTCAACCGGAAAAACGATCAGACTCCCATTTATTAAGTTTTTTGAAAAGTGAAGTTAAAGTTTAACTTTATACAAAATAGTTCTGAATATTCATATCATCCACAGGTTTTTCGACAATAAAACACAATAAAATTTTAAATGTATCTAAATAATCTCATATTTTTAAATCCAGTTGAAAATTATTATTTGACTGCAAAAAATAAAAAAAATCTGATGTGGCCAGCACATTACCTTCCGTCAGTTCTATGTATTTTGTACAAATTTCATGCGGAAAGTTCCTTACTAAATTTAATATTCTATTTCTTGTACATTACCTTCCGGCAGTTGCATGTATTTTATGCAAATTTCATACAGAAAATTATTATTTTGTGACGTTTTCTATACACAGTGTAATGTATCTGCAGAAATAAAAGATTTATTATTATTATTATTTCTTGTACATTACCTTAAAGCAGTTGTATGTATTTTATACAAATTCCATACAGAAAGCAAAAGATCCTATACCTATTTCCAGTAAAATTATAAGACAAACACACTATGTCAATTTCACTTGACACTGACATCTTTCAATCAAAATTTTATAGTAGCTGTTTCCACAGCTATGGCTACTTTATGAAATTTAATTTCTTTATAATTTTTGAACTCTATATCCATTTAATATTAGGTATAAAATGCAATCAAATCGTATAGAAAATAAAAAATTCTTTAATATTTATAATAACATTAAATATGAAAAAATGATATTTAACATCGTTTTTTCAAGAAAAACTGTTAAAATCTTCAAATTAGGGAACTTCCGGTTGACCAATTATAACCAAAAGCTAATCAGCTCTTCATATGGATGCAACGAAGAGGAATACGAAAGAATTATAATTTTTGGAGTTGTAGATTAGAGTTATCGCAGACGAAAATTTTGTTACACACACACATCCACACACACACACACATCCACACACACACACACATACAGACATCATCGTAAAAATAGTAAAATCGTATTCTAGGGACCTTAAAACGTGCTTATTCATTAAAAACGCACCACCGAGTTTTTTGACCAAAGACAATACCTTCCTTACCTAAAGGTGACGGAAGGTAAAAAACAATAATTATAAAATTAGACGATTACATAATAATATTAATATAATTATAATACTGTAATACTCTATACATTTGTACAAACTAAAATCTACTTACTTATTTTAATCCTGATCTTTTCACTGCAAATTGATCGACAATAACAGAAATATTTAATTCATCATCATACTCACTTTCAATACTTATTATGCTTAAATTAGAAAGTCTTTCCTGGGACATGGTTGATTTTAAATAATTTTTAATAAGTTTTAATTCAGAGAACGATCTTTCTCCAAAGGCTACAGTTACAGGCATGGTCAACAATATTCTTAATTAACATGATAAACGTTATTTATGATTATTATTATTTTTAAACAACGACTGACGAGGCGGCTTTTTGCTGCCCCTGAAATTTGTCGCCCGTGTGCGGTGCACTCCCTGCACCCTCGGGTTGGCGCGCCACTGGCTAGCGCCATATCCGCCGTATCAATGATATGGGGCCCACCGGTTAGAAGGGCCCACCGACCTCTACTATCTTTCAAGAAATTTTTTTATCGAGAATTTAGTTAGTCTATAATTATTTGGCGACTTATCGAGAATGCGAGAATAATGACTGTGTTTGTGTAATTTCTGTTCCAGAATCTTACAAAGTTTGCATCGTTTGAATAATGTGTTTGATATTTTAGAACCGGCTAAATTGATTTTATTACTGAGGAAGACATTAAAATAAAAGCAATAGAATTTGTGAGCAAATACAAGATGATTTTTTTAAACAATTAATTATATTGAAAACATGTATGAAATTAGAAATTCAGCAGATATAAACCATTAAAGAATTATTAGAATTAATCTTAATAAAATATAACAGTATGAGTTCTAATTTTCCTGAGGTAATAACTGCTTATATGTTATTTGTATCACTTCCCTGTTACGGTTACAACAGCAGAAAGAAGTTTCTCTAAATTAAAATTAATTAAAAATAATTTGAGAATTTCAATGATACAAGAAAGATTATCCGATTTGTCCATTTTATCAATAGAAAACGAGAAGCTTAGAAATTTAAAATCGTCCTCAAATATGGAAAAGCTTATTCATATTTTCGCTGAAAAAAAAGTTAGAAGAGTAAAATTATAAATAGATTTTCACTTTGTACCTGTACATCTTCTCATGTAAGGATGTTAACCAATATGTCTTGAAATAATTGAAAATGAGTATCTACATTTCTATGTTACTTACTATTAATTTTTATTTAAATTACTGTTTGTTCCTTTTTATATTAAGATTGTTAAGTAATATATTTAATTTATAAATCTAATATTTATTTTCTGTTTTTGTAATTTATGTAATCAGTACCTTTTAATATGTATAAGCTGTTAATTGAAATTCCATAGAATGTAATTTTTATTTGTTGTGTTCATATTATTATAGAAGTCAGCAATGGGTAATATAACGTGATAATATATTTTTTTTATTTATTTACATATATGATTAGCATAATGAAGAGCCACGGAAAAAAGGATAAATGTCAATTTTCTAGGAAAATGAGATGATTGGTCCTATTAATAGATTGAAGGTATGGGGCTTACAAATTATCAAACAAATGTCAAACTCATGACCATAGGTGTACTCTTTATAAGAGTAGGTAGCATTGAATAAACTGCTGAGTTATTACTTTGAGAGTAAATTTAATCGAGGAGTAAATAAAATTGTCTGTTTTATAAAACAAGTTACAGAGTAAAATAACTATTTCCAGAGTAAATATATAAATAGTACACTCAGGCTACGGTTTCTTATACCGGCTAATCTTTCCACTACAGGAGCATAAGAGAGACGGTATCCCTTCAAACCACTACTGACGATAATGGTAATCTCCAACTGAAGAGATTCTATTCCAACCAATGTGCCGCAGAATGTTATAATAATGTATTCTGTATGTCAAATTTATTCTACAGAATAAAATTTACTTCCTTGAAAATCGGTGGAGTAATTTATTCTGTAGATTTACTTAGCTAATATTTTTGTTCTTGCTTTATAAAACGAAAAAAAGTAATTTACTTATCCGTCTTTTATAAAACTGGGCATAGGAAGGAGAATTAGTATGTAGTTGTAAGGTTAACAGTATCTTTGTTTAATACATATAATTTTTGGAAAAATATAAAATAATAGTTTCCTATTTTTGTGTGCCGTAGATTTACAGCCATACACGGCACATGTTTTTTAGTAGTTTTTTTTGGGTAAAATCTCCATCACTACATTAACCTACAATAAATTGTATTTCTTTTAATTTGCTCATTAATTTTAATTGAAACAGGAACTTACCTTTTATATTAGCGGATATTTGTATATTCTATTTAAAATAAATAAATAATTTTCACTTTTAGTAGTTTTTACAACAAAATTCTATAATGTCATAACCTGTGATGCTTCATGGAATTTCTTCTAATTTACTTATAAATTTTTATTGAAATAAAAACTTACTTCTTATTTTAACAGTATTTTGTATATATTTTATTAAAATGAAACAATTATAGGGCTGTGAAAACCGTTCATCCACCAAGGTAATGTTACAAATGTAAACAATTATGTACCTTACGTTTAGTTCAGAATTCTACCCCTAGTGGCGCAATCTTATTTTGGCAGCCCAATATTTAAAGAAGGCAAAAACAGAGTAACAGTTCTAATATACAGCAGCTAAAAAGTATGACGATCCAAGTATTTTTGCTCAGTAGATTCGGTTAGTCAGACTGGTAAATATCTATTAGGTCCCACATAAGTTGAAACTCGACCCATATGCGGGTATAATAATTACTACGTTTACATGTAGCTTTGAAAATGGTTTCAGTTTTCAGTCAAAATTACGCGAAACTGTATACATGTAATTTTCTAAACAGGTTTACAGATTGATTAGAAAACAATTGTCAGTTTATTTGTAGGTTAGTAACAAGTAACACAGCGACAGAAACGTTATGCTATGTACGCATGCGCAATATCGAAACTGAAGTGTTTACATGAGTAGTTATTAAACTAGTTTTTAAGTCAAACCCATGAATTTTAGTTTTGGTTTGAGATAACTCAAAACCGTTTTGACACTGTATACATGGCGTTTTCAAAACTAAAAACGTTTTGAAAACGGTTTGAAAACTGCATGTAAACTCAGTAAATGTCAAATCTGGGTTTTGGGCTAATATTTAATACAGTGGGTATTTAACTTCAAAAATAAGGTTTCAAACTTTACCTTTTTTCACCCTAGCTAGTGTTGCCACAAGTCGAGACGAGACAAGACTTGAGGTCGGTCTTGTCTTGGTCTTTCTTGACTTAATCTCGACTACATTGGTCTTGTCTTGATCTTGTCGAGACGAGACTTGAAGTCAGTCTCGTCTTCTCTCGAGTCTCGACAAGACTCTCGACTTTGCGTATATTAACAAATGGTTTATTATAATTGTATACAATAGTGTATGAATAACTAAGAAAAACCGTTCAATCGCGATTAAAAAATTCCAAAAAATGTTTGAGATATTAATTTTAAAAGTATTCTATAACTGTCGTCGATCGTCGATCAGTTAAAAAATTAATATGAAAATGGAACATATACACATATATACATAGAATATAATTTTATTACAATTAGGTACATAACTAGATGCCGAATTATAATTAACAGTTATGCGTTTTTCTTAATAGCACTAGGTAAACAGTAAAATCTAGAGATTATTAAATATAGAGCAACAATGAAGTTGATATTACATTATTTGGAAATACATTATTCATTATTTTCATGTTATTTTATGCGTGTTTGGATGTGAAGTTATAATATTACCACATGAAAATTAAGAAAATTATGTTACGAATTGTAATAAAATAAAGTGAGGCATATTCATTCATATACTTATTATAGATCTGAGAGATTCAAAATGTAAAGATTAGAGAAGAAAGTTTAAGTAGGCATAAATGAAATTCTTGGAAATATCCATTGCTTTGTACTCCATCCCTCCCGCTTGTTTTATGGACACTATGGTCTTACCCATCAGAACAGTTAACTCAAGGTTAAACTTTTAAATAAAGCATTGGTAAAAATTGAAAATATAAAACGAAACGTATGCGCAATTGGCTATATTATGGGTTACATTTTTAAGAATCCTTGCGTTTTGTATAATAAAATAATTATTTTCAATTTCAAATGAATTATTTAGGTGAAATAAGGAGCACATCTGTCGAAAATATACGTTTTTTTTTAAAAAAAAACTGGTTTCCCTAAGGGCTTAAGGTCGTAAAATCTTTGTCGGCATTTTCCATTTTCACATAATTCTAAGAATCACAACAGATTTTTTTTTTGTAAATATATGAAAAATTCTTTATATTTGAAGTGAACATTACATGTTTCAATACAGCAGCACTAGGTCGCAAATACAGTAGGAACAGTATTAAATTATATATATATATATATATATATATATATATATATATATATATATATATATATATATATATATAAAATAATTTCAATAATTACAAGAAAATAAAATATTGTAATTGAGTTTATGTTTTCTTTCAAATATTGGAAATTGAAAATAATTTTAGTCAACTTGAAAATTCAATTTTGTTAGTACATTTCATAGGATATAAATAAAATTACAAATTTTTAAATATTCGGTTTATCCTGGGTAGTTTTTTAGTTTATGTATACATTGTAATTTAACGGTTTTTTGGTTTTTGAATTTATCTATTATATTAATATCTATGCAGTAAATATGCTTTTATTTCATTAATTGTGTAGATGTTACATGAATACGAGTATTATGCCTATTTTGTAATGTTTACAATTTTTGGAAATTTAAGCCAAGCTTCCAGCCTAACTTGCCAATTTCTAATAGTGTTTGAATTTTTATAATTACATAAATTAATGTTTCAGGAACATAAGATTAAAAATTAATATGTTTATTATTTTATGAATTTTCAAACAGCATTAATAGCATTGCTCTTAATTTTTGAAGCATTTTTAGAAAATAATTTGAAAAAATACCGACGAACTGAAGTCGAGAGTCTTGTCGAGACTTCAAGACTTTCTCGACAAGACTCGACACTGGTCTCGTCTCGTCTTGACTTTTTAGTCGAGACCAAAATGATGGTCTTGTCTCGACAAGACCAAGACGAGACGAGACAAGACCAAGACTGGTCTTGGTCGTGCGGCAACACTAACCCTAGCTCTTCATATTGAAATTCAACTTTAATTACATCCCATTATGAATAACATTTTACTAATGTTAACATTCATACGACTATAATTCATGCAATTATTCCTTTAATTCTGCATATTATTATATTACATGAGACAGGTATCATTTGAGGTATTTTAAAAGAATAACATTCAAAATACTTTTTCTGTAATTGAAGGTTGTCTGCTTTATAACAGTAATCTCCTGTAAACAATAAAACTTGCACAATAGCTATCATCTTATTCTCACACTAAGCCTCACACTCCTTTCCCATATTACTCTCAGCTCACATTCTATGCGCAGTTTCTATCTCTGCATGCTAGCACTTTCACTTCCGGACTTTGGCCGGCCAATGGGAACATGTTAGGCCTCCCCCGCAGCCAATCACATCAAGGCTCGGAGGCGGGAACCTGTGCACGCTGTCACACATCAATCATCACGTGTCGCGCGCCACGAAACGTGTGTGGGAGTGGCTGTCATACGTGTCGCAACGTGTTGATGATACGGTAGCAATAGAAAGGAGTTGTTAGTGTTGTAATTGTTATGGAACTTTAATTAAGGACTGACGATGATAAATTGCGCATTGTTTGTTCGAAATTAAATTTTAGTGCATTTTGTTTCTTTTTATAACAGACCCATAGCACGAAAAAATTTAATGCATACGATTTTGCAGAAATAGTAATTTCAGTAACTTTTATGGTAATTAATATAAAAAAAATTGATGTGGCCTTCCGTCAGTTCTATGTATTTTATACAAATTCCATACAAACACTTTCTTGCGAAAGATTCTGTATTTCCAGTACATTACCTTCCCTCAGTTCTATATATTTTGTACAAATTCCATATAGAAAATTTCTTAGAATTGATTCTATTACTACGTTTACATGCAATTTTGAAAATGATTTCAGTTTTCAGTCAAAATTACGCGAAACTGTTTATATGCAATTTTCAAAACAGGTTTATATACTGATTAGAAAACAGTTTCGGCGCATGCGCATATGACTGATGTAAGTGACATCCTCTTCACTCCAAATTATTCGTTTTCCCATTCTTCCAATTATTTTTCTTTGTACCATTGCGCATTAAAACTCCACAATTGTCAGTTTATTTTTAAGCTACTAGCACCAAGTAAAGCGACAGAAACGTTATACTATGTACGCATGCGCAATATCGAAACTTAATTTTAAGTGTTTACATGAGTAGTTTTGAAACTAGTTTTCAAGTCAAACCCATGAAATTAAGTTTCGGTTTGTGAAAACTCAAAACCGTTTTCACACGTTTTCTTCAAGATCCATGTTTCGCATCCATAAGTATATCACAATACTCAATATGAAGCATTTTGAATTTTTTTTTCGAAATGTGGTGTAAGACGAAGAATAAATGCTGGTTGACTGAGATTTCCAGTAATTGTTAACAAGTTATTATTTATATTTATTCATTAACAGCAAAAAATGTAGAGGTACAATCTTAATTTGGTTTCCTGCAAACTCAAATATGGCCTCCAAATGCAGGATTGATTCATTTTTACAGGGGTGGAGTCTACCCTTGCGCCGTAATGATCTGCGCAGTTCTTCCTATTTCATACGGGAAGATGAAATCAATATTACCTACTATACACTACAAATAGTATGAAACAGAATACATATTTATAGAAATATTATGTTCTATTATTATTTTACAAATAAATAGTCGCGGATTTACGCATAGGCACAGTATGCACGTGCCTACGACGGCAAATTTTTAATCAGAAATGTATAATTTAATAAAAAATACGTTCATATAAACTAAAGCTTTTTTTATGAGAAGTTTCTGAAGCTGTGAAGTTTACTTGATAGGAATTTTATTGGATTGAAGTTGAAGCTTCATGCGTTTCTATAGTTGTGTATTGTTGGAGATACAATTTTAGACAACGTATCGGCCTCAGTGGCGTATTATCCCAGAAGCCCGGGCTTCTGGCGCAAAACTATAGGGGGCGCAAAAATGTCAGGAATTGAAAAAAAATCACATATTTAAAAAAAAATATAAACTAGCAGGCGCAGGCATGAGTTGGATACTATATACTATATACAAACAAAATTAAACGCTTTGGCTATTATGTGCATCGAAAAAACTCTTTTAAATGAATTTAATTTTGACGACACAATGAATATTTTTGCCAGTGCAAAAGCAAGAAAAATGTTATTTTAATTTGTCATTATACTATATTAATTAAAATTAAAAGTTTAGTTTCAATGGTTGCTGAATTTTACTTTTAAAAAAACTCCCATTTATCTGCCTATGATTGTCATTTTTGGAATCATTGGTCTATGTCAGTTGTTAGATTTAATTTTTATAATTATTCTATTGGTTTCTTACTAGAAAAGTTCAAGTATGTTTTTTTTTTTCATTAAAGTTAAACAAAAACAGGGGGGGGGGCTTGGAAGGCGCAAAAAAATCAAGGGCTTCTGGCGCCAAACTACCTTAATACGCCACTGATCGGCCCTGGTTATACCCATTTTCAAGTTAAACGATGTTACATTGTATTTAGTCAAAATTTAAATGAGTTACATTATACGAGTAGAAAATATTTTTTTTGATATATGTCAAACCATGATTATGAGTTTAAAGTAAAGCTTTTTTTGTATACCTATTATTATTATTATTATTATTATTATTATTATTATTATTATTGTTATTATTATTATCATTATTATTCTAATCAATATGGAATTATCCTTTGTTCTTCTGGTACTTAGGACTTGAGGATAATGGAACATGTTTCAGACTTAATTATTATGGTATCAAAAATTATAATATAATATCAATTTTATAAATAAATCATTTATTAGAATTGTTCAAACCCATTTTATATTTCAGCAGATGTGAAACTTAAGCAAAAAATACAAAAGCCTTGGTTAATATTTGAAAATTGATTTTTACGTTACTGTTCTGTTAGAGATATGTAGCTTAAAATTTAAAAAAAAACTTCCGGTTTGTCATATAAGTATAGTCAAAATCTAATATGTTGTTTCAAATTGTACACGAGTTTTAAATACCAAATTTGATAAGTTTTGAATAATGTTTTAATATATTTTTTCAAGAAAATCTGTTAATAGCATTCTGTAGAGTACTACTTCCGGTTTATCAATTTTAGAAAAAAAAAAATAATACGTCATTCTCATTAATATAAAAGTCTTATATACCAAACTTGAAAAGTTTTGGATTGTATCAATATATTTTCACGAAAATATGTTCAGAGCTTCAAATAAAGTATCACTTCCAGTTTATCAATTTTAGCCAAAATCTAATATGTTGTTCCCTTTCATATAAAAGTCTTAAATAGTGAATTTAAAAAGTTTTTGAATATATCATAATATATTTTTCACGAAAATCTGTCCAGAGCTTCAAGTAAACTATCACTTCCGGTTTATAATTTTAGCCGAAATCTAACATCTTATTCCCCTTGATATGAAAGTCTTAAATACTAAAATTGAAAAGTTTTGGATTATATTTTGATATAATTTTTCATTAAAAACTGTTATTGGCTTCAAGTAAAGTAGGTACCACTTCCGGTTGTCCAATTTTAACCAAAATCTAATCAACTCTTTATATGAACGTAGAAAGCTTAAATACGGAAAATATAAATTTTCGGAAGTTTGTTGTAAGAGTTATCGTGGACGAAAAAATCGTCACACACACACACACACACACACACACGCACACACCCACACACACGTACACACAGATATCATCGTAAAAATAGTAAAAACGTGTAGTGGGGACCCTAATTCGTGCTTATTTACTGAAAACTCACCATCGAATTTTTGGACCGATAACATTACCTCCCTTACTTTCGGTATGACGGGAGGTAAAAAGGCGGCAATTTTCTGGGTGCCTACGGGCACGGACGACAAATTGTCAATTCGTCACTGAATATAGGGTTCCCGGAAAAGGTTGTTTGAATTTAAATAAGGAATATTTCAATTAAGTGAAGCTTCAAATTTTTTTGCATAACATATATATAGTACCGAGTTGGGAGCCCTAAATGTAGGGTGCGACGAATAATAAATTTCTTTGGATTGCGGACATGATTGATAAATTCATTTAATAGTCTAATTAGATGTCCTAGTTCTTTTCGATGATTTTTTTCCCATAAAATACCTGTCCTTGAACTGTGGTACTTTAATTTAAGTCTCCTCTTTACCCACGCCTTCAGTCTCTTTTTGGACAGTTTGTCAGGGTTAGTGTTGGCCAAATATTCACTGAAATGTAAATTTATACTATAAATTTATAAGAAATATTTGTAAAGACACAATAACGTCAAAGTATGATGTTGAATTTAAAGTGACAAAAAACTTTTAGATTTACAATAAAAAGTAAACAAACAGAGCCCACTCAAAAGCGAAGCAACTTTTCTCTGAACCCATGTATAAGAAAACTACAACCTATAAATAATCAAGTTACAGCTACTAGTATAAATTCATAAATTCTATGCAGTTGCAAAGAAGATAGTCGAAATGATTATCATATTCATCCACAAAGTATTAATATTAAAATCTTAGAATCATGCAATAATAATTAATTCCAAGTCATAACTCATCCCATCATAATAAATTAACTCAAGAATACATTACTTTGTTTGTCACATCTGGGACATCATAAATTAACGCGTGCTTGCCGCATGAGGTGCGTTCTTTTGCTTCTCGCACCTTGCGCTGTATAAATAATGTATAATCGAACGCAACCGAATGCCAAAGGAACGCACCCTGGAGGGTGATTTATACCAACACGACTGTCACGTGCGTTGTGGTTGTGGTTTGCAGTACAGAGGCGATATTTTCATTATATACCAAAGGAAATATATGTTATTTTATGAGAGTATATTATGGGTTGTTGATTTTAGAATAATAAAGTTGTGGTTTCAATTGTTTGTGGAAATAGAAAGATACTTTTGTGTGGTTTTCATGTGTTATTTGTTTAATTCAGTTTATTTTACTACAGAAGATGTATTAAACATGAACAAGTTTCGAAGCAAATATAGCCTGTAGCCAGTGGCGGATTTAGCACTTGGGAGGCCCCAAGCGCAATTCAATTTTGAGGCCCCCCTAACCCTCCACCACTAAATATTTTCATTATAGTGAGCATTCTACGCGTACTTTTTTACTGTAGCATGCACTCTAGATTATTAATAAAAAATAATACAAATACATGTACGATTTATATGAAAACAGGGTTTATTAATAAAAAATACAACAAAAACATATTTGAATTTTAACCTAGTCTAGAATATCTAGGGTGACCATATTATTTTCTTCGAACCTAGGTCATATCGAAAAAAAACTAGGACATTTACAATTTTTAAAAAGAGGACAAATAGAGGACATTTCCACAAAGTATTTTATTAATAAAAAATACGGGTAATAAAAATATTTCTTCAAAAATGGACCTTTTCAATTTAAAGAGATAGAAGATGTGCACAATGGGAATCTGTGCAAAGAACAACTGAGATCTATGGCGGTTGTTTCGAAAAAATTTAGACGTAAAATGTAAGAATATCTCAGATAACTTTAAAAAATCTTAGTTACAAAAGCTTTTATTGAAGTTAACATGTCTAACGATGCAAATTTTCACTGAGAATACAGGTATTTTAATGACTGGAATATTTTTGACGTTTCGTTTGACGGGCTGTTGTTCGCGCCATTTTCGTAGATACTATTTGCAGCGATAAAAAGAGATAGCCGTTAAATTGAAACGGTCCATTGAAGACAGAATTATAAAATTCATGTTTACAATTAAAAAATATGTATTTGTTTCAATGAATAAATATTTTATTTAAGATTTTTTGATATATTTTTTTTAATTCATAATTTTAATTATGCGATTTCTTTAAAAAACTAGGACACTGTATAAACCCGGGAGGACGTCCGAGGACATGTCCTCGTAAACTAGGACGTCTGGTCACCCTAAGAATATCCACCCCTCAAGAATTTTATTTTGAAGGTTATATACATATAGTTGCAAAACCATAAAAAAATTAAATTCCGCAAAAATTAGAAAGGTAAGCAAAATTACTGATTTTGGCATTTTTTTGAAAAGAAAAGTACGGATAAATTCCTATAAAATGAATGTAACTATTTTTGAAAATTTGCAAGCGAAAATGCCATATTTTTCACAAATACAGCTTAAAAAACCAATAATCAAGTTATCGCGAAATGCGGTAAACGATTCGAACACAGATATATCTATTTACATTATTATATACCCGAATTTCGTCAAATTTAGTGCTGTGCGATAGGTTACCGTTAGACTAAGGTATTTTTTGAAAATTTACAAGCGAAGTTATAATTTTCACAAATACAGCGTTTAGATTAGACTACGAAAGTGATGACGTCAAAATCGAGCGGGAATTACAAAAGTTGAAAGTAAACTTCCGGTTTCTTCACTGTATTTTGAAAGAGTTGTAGTAAGTAAGGAAATTCTATCTTTATATCGTCAGTAGAGAGCAAACTTGCATATGGTTTGAAATATGACCGCTAGGCCGCCGCAAAACATATGGCATAGATGGCGTTATTCATTTGTCAATTTAATTTAGAATACTAATAAATTATTAATTATTTTTATTAGGAAAGTAATAATAATAATAATAATAATAATAATAAAATAAAACAATTTTTTATTTTGAGACTTGAAATTTGAGGCCCCCTTGGTTTAAGAGGCCCCAAGCGCGCGATTCCAGCTCCTGTGCGGAAATTCGCCTCTGCCTGTAGCCGCGGCAATATTGTAACAAGGCTAGTGCATAATAACAAGTAAATAACTTTTTTTAAAATAAATTTTACTAAATTATAGTTTCAGGAATAATATTTCAACTCTGTTATCTTTATAAGTCTTGGCTTCGCTTCGCTTGATAATCTTCACGACTACTCGTAGTACCATAATAATTGACGTTACGATTCTTATGCCATAAATAACTATTATTTTGTTAAATAATAGTTATTTATATACAGTGGCGTAACTAAGAGTTCGCCCCCCCCCCGCAAAAAGTTTTTGGGGCCCGTTTTAATTGTAGCGTTTATCATGAGGAACTACATCCTACCACAAGAACTTGTGGAAATTGTGACTAGGCACACTTTCTGAGTTGAGATGTTAAGAAGCAAAATAACCAATATGGGAGGCCTGAAAATCCAAGATTAGGCACTTTATATCCCACCAAAGTCATTGTATGTGGTGGCATTTCTATGAAAATGTGATTGGCCCGTAATTTTTTTTTTTTTTTGAAAATGAAATTGGTGGCCCAGTCTTTTTATGCGGTTATTTTAAAGGAAAATTCTGGATCAGTTGCAGGAAAATATTGGCTAAGAAATCGAAATTCTACCGGCCGAAATGTGATAGAAAATAAAGAGCCTGATATTGCATAGCGGATAAAGGGCCCCTTATCCAATATTATTTTTGGAAATTGACATTTAAAAAAATAAAGGACTAAATAAATTTGTATGTTGCTACAAAAAAAGATTAAATTCAAAATTTCGCAGTGGTAACAAAATTATAAATCATGTAAATAGGGGCCTCTCTAGTGCCGGGGGCCCGCCCGCAATGCGGGCCTCGCGGGCCCGTTAGTTACGCCACTGTTTATATATCAAAGCCGCGAAATCACTCGTACCGAGAGAAAAATAGTCGCCGAGGCCGTTTGCGGCCGAGGCAAGACATTCTCGAAGGCGCTAAAGGATTTCGCGGACAAGGTGTACACAATATTTTTTGTGCAACAGTAAAAAATATGTAATTACAAATTTTATTAATTTTAAACAGTTTCAATGTAAATAGAAAGTTAGCTTTCAAAGTGGCTATGGGATTAACATTTGATAAACAAAACCATGCAATTCTCAACTGTCAAAGTGGTTGTTTACCTAACAATGGTCGCGAAATTGAATTCCGCGGCCTGTATTGCGGCTGCGAAATGCTTATTTCGCGTCCGGTTGCACAAAAAATATTTTATTGTGATTTAATATAGATATTATTTGTGCCCAGAATTGTTGAATACAATAAATAAATGAAATTTCGGCAGCATTATTACACGATTCTTTCCGATAGAAGGTAATAAATCTCGAGAAAGACTTCTAGTCGGATTGATAAAGTAATAAATCTTCAAAATAAATTTACAGTTATCAGATGATTATTAAGAGCTAATCTAGTTTTTGTGGCGTCGGCTTATTTCACACAGCCTTTGTTGTGGCACAAAATTACATTACTATAGCGGGAGAGTTCGTCGGCCGAATAGAACAGAACTGATTCAGTGATATCCAAGCCATTATTTTTAATGGATGTGGGCAATCTAACTCGCATAGCATAGCACTCCAGCTCCAGCTCTCGGCAAATGCACGCCGTGATGTATGGATTATTAATTTTAACGGTAAGCTGAAGCTGAAGCAATTTAGCTACTAGAATTTCTACTTTTGGTTTCTTAACTTTTGTTTCACTATACTGACTGATTGTATGAGTGCTTTGATGTAATCAAATCTTGCGGTTTTCTACATTTGGAAGTAAGATGAAATCTATGTTAGACGTAGACGTAGGATTATTTGGGTTATTTATTGACTCACCGATTCAAATTAGCGGAAGAGAATTCAAATTGGACTAATAGACTAACTGATTCATTTCTCATTCGATTCTAATACAGAATGAGAGGCTAGATTAGATTTATAATATGGAAATCTCATCAGTCATTAATCTCATAACATTTTGGCAGATTTTAATTACAATCAATCAGTGGTGCTTCTCTAGGGAAACGGCGTGTCCTATTATAAACAGAATTGCAGTTTTTAATATTTATTCATTTATAACTAGCTGCAACCGTTGCAAATATTTACAACAAATAATATAAATAAAATAAATAAATAAATATATCATCATGGCATATTACCCATTGCTGGGTGTGCCAATCTGCTTTGTACGCAGATTTCAGTAATGATGTTGACATATTTGTTCCGTGCGGGCGTCTACCGGGTGTTACCTCTCGGGCACTCATTGCTGGCGTGGAGAGTGCACCACAAATAATATTATGACGCAATGTTATTAAGTGACCCCTGCGAGTGCACGTGAGGTGACGCCTCGTAAACGCCCGCACGGTTAGAATATTTCATCATCATTATTGATATTTGCAAAACAGATTGTGACACCCAGAAATGGGTAATATGCTGTGATATATTTATATTTTATCTATTTTAATTACTAAATTATTAATTTTCTGTTTTTTCAATGTTTGGTATTCATTTACACTGTTTTTTTAAAAACTATCCCACTTCTGATTTGTTAAATACATATGGAAAACTCTGGTTAATTATTTTTCATAATACCATACTGTTAAATGTGCTTTAACAGTACTGTATGCTCAACCAATATATGCGTCAAAATAGCCACGTCCGTTATTTTTTATAACAGTACAATTATTAAATATCATGTGTTCCTAAAAAAATCGCAGCAACATGAAATTGTCAGGAAGAGCTGTCACCTGTCAATATGCCATAGAAAATAGAACTTTCAGAAGATATTTTATGTTATTATGAAAAATACTGAACGTCAGCTGATATGCAAATAACTGATGTCTCGATTGAATGTCCAACCGCGTCTGTTATTTGATTCATATCAGCCTTCTGACCTTAATAACTATAAGACAACACTCAGTTAATAATAAATAAATAATTTTGGGCTGGTTTGTTAATGCAAGCCGTGCTTGAAAATATTCTCGAATCCCGGTCATGAGCAACGCTAGCGCCGCTCTTGGCCGCTTTTGAAACCAAAGCGAATACTTTTCTTATGTAAACTTAGAATAGTTATTTATGTACCTAGGAAAAAAAATGCATATTATAGCAGAGCCTGAGTTTTACATATTCCCGTCGACCTTACTAATAATAGATCTAGAAGGGTAGTACACACAATTACAATAATATTAAATCGTAGTAGGCTTAGAGGACGAAAAAGGTTTGCGGATGAAAAATGATGGCATAGAGGACGAAAAAGGTTTTGCGGACAAAAAGGTTTGCGGACGAAAAGTGTAATTTTTCGTCCGAAAATAAGTACGTAAAATTTCACTTTCCGTTTATGTAGACAGAAAAATTAATAAAAAAAAACTATGCAAAATTTTGAACTGTAACTATTTCTACGACACGTCCGGACAACTTGTAATCAATTTTTACTGTCAGTAATAATGAGTTGTTTGACATATAGACGGTCAGAAAAAATTTATTTTAAAAATTACAAGACGCAGTCACTTACATTTTATTTTTTTCTGTCTAAATCGTTACAGATATCGCAACTTATGCAAAGACAGAATAGTTTTTTAAGTATTAAGGTCAGTAAGTGCTTCCTACCGGTTGAGGATACATCCGATACCGGTAGAAAAGCACTTACTGATCACAATGCTTATTCTTCTTTTTTATTCGCGATTGACGCCCAAAACTAAAATAAGATTTGAAAATTATTTTGACATATTAAAAATTTTTGGCTGTGATTTTGAAAGTAAGCTATGATCCTTGTTTTTATTTACTAACCGCCTACGCCTCCTAATCACTTACCGATCAGTAATTTGTAAATAAACCTTACTGCCTTTGAAACCCTATCGGTAAACATTTAGAAAAACCCGATTGTACAAAAAAGTTTACTATTGAATGTATTTTTTTGAAAAACAATAATTTTACGTTATTGACGTTTGCCATTAAAAAGTTATGGTCTAATCATGTTCGTGACACTCAAGTTTCACAAACTAATGCTTCATTGAACAATAACAAATACAATCTTAAAAGATGAAGTATGTACATATATCCATATGGATTGTCATACCAAATTTCACATAAGTAGAATAAAGCGTTCCGTTATAAAAAGCAAAATTATTTTATACTGGCTAAATGGTGCATTTTTGTAAATACGAGTAGGTTAAGTTTAGTTAATTAAATCGTAATATTTTGGGTTCAGGAATCTGTGGTTAAGTCATGTCTCCCTGATGTATGTATATCAGCATCTGACTATTAATATGGAAATAAGTAGGTACGATTATATACTTGTAATTCTTGCTGATTCTAATGAGTAAATGCTAGTGCTTAATATTTCGATGATCATAAAAAAATTAATATCATAGACCTACAGTTGTTGCATATAAAAATTAAAACAATGATAGTCCTACCTTACGCTACTGCATTCTTTGTTCCTAGCTCCCTGCCATCGTTCTAACCTGCAAAGGAAGAAAAGTGTGAGAACTTTACTGAAGCACTTTCACATTACGTATTACAAAATAATCCTAGTATTTACACCTCTCAAAATCTAACAAAGTAGCAGTGCAAATGAAGTATGTATGATTTTAAGTCGTAATCATAAACATATCAGGTATTACGATATAATTACATTTGTGATATTATTTACGCAGTGGCCCGAGACAGTGTTGAGCGCATTAACATAAAGCAAGACTTCAGAGCTGTAAAAATGCGCCGTGAATAAGGTTCTCAGATATCACGTTACCAGCTGAACGAGCACCAATAATTTAGTAATTTTAATTAGGAGCTAGATTTACTATTCGCTTGTGCAGTTGTACTTACATTGTAACTCATGATGTATTGTAAGATTCTGAGATTATGTCGGCGCAGACCTGCTGTTTATACACTGTACATATTTCAGTAATATAATTTATTTATTTATTTAGAAAGAAAGAAGGCTGTACAACAGGCCAAGGCCCAATAATAGTACAGCACAGTATCAATATACACAAAAAAATATAAGTTTCTAGCTAGACATGAGTGTAAGGAGAATTTAAAAAATAAAATCTAACGATTTGAATAGGAATGCGAGAAAACATATTTTAAGAAAGATTTAAACATAAATAGCGAACAGTTAAAAATATCAGGTACATTATAAATAGCGATCATATTATTAAAAGTACACATTAATCGATTCACTGTAGAAAACATAGCTGCGTTGGTTTTATATCTTATAGTATAGAGAACGGTTCAACAGAACGAGTGGCATAGGAAGGTACACGCAAAGATATAGTGGGACTGTCTATATAATTGTTTACAATTTTGTATAAAAATGTCATATCAAGTACTTCTCTACGTTTTTGTAAAGTAACAAGAGAGATAGCATTATTTGGAAATTTCCAATTTAAAGCAGAAATAAATTTACGTTGGATACCTTCAATTCTGTTAATGTATATTTGGTAATGAGGAGACCAACATACGACAGCAAATTCTAATTGCAAGCGAGCAAGTGAGTAATAATGTATGATATAAATGTCATTCGTCTTTATCCCTACAATTTAATAGTAATATTCGTATATTGATCAATTTATCTGCTATCGACAATATATTCAGATTTCAGAACTATAATTAATGAAATGAAATGTCATACCAATTTATACAAACGTAAACAGAATGCAGGATCGTTCCTAGGGGTACTGCCGTCTACGTGCAAATATATAACTCGCCGCCCCTAAGTCATAACTACACAACAAAGCACAATTTTTACTTCCTTGTACAAAGTAAAGGAAGTATTGCAATCGCGAAAAATTTCGGTCTTCAGATTTCAACGGAAATATCCATTTTGACCATCCCTGAATCCATTTCGTCGTGACATCTGTACGTACGTGCGTACGTATCTCGCATAACTCAAAAACAGTAAGCCATAGAAAATTGAAATTTTGCATTTAGGACTACTATAACATCTAGTTGTGCACTTCCATTTTTGGTCATTACATAATTTCCAGAAATTGTACTTTATTTGAAGCGTATAATAGATTTTAATGAAAAACTATTTTAAAATATTATCCAAAACTTTTCAAATTTCGTATATAAGACTTTTATGTCAATTGGAATAACATAGTAGATTTTAAAACAGGCTAACCGGAAGTGATATATTACCTGAAGTTAATAACAGTTTTTCTTAAATAAAATGGTTTTAGAAATAAATGCTTCAAATAAGAGTTTTAGAGAATTAAATTCTGCGTCTAGCACATCAAGTATTATTAAATTAGCCCTTTGTATAAGCGAGATATGTAAATTTAAAACTTATATACTTTTTAGTTTTTATAATGAAGATTGCTATGGATAAGGACAAAAAATAACAAAAAAATAAAAAATAGATGTTAATGTCAAATTACGTCAAATACGTGCAGTTTTATAATTGGGTCTATACTTCATATTGGTTTTGCGTACAAGGAAGTCGTGTGGTGTCCACATCAGATATTTTCTATTTATAACACTTTATTCACACATACGAGATGCTACCCAAAATATTCGAGAATTATTTTCTGGCGGTTGGTAGGGCGTTAATTCCGACTTCTCCCAATAAGTGCCTTCACTGGACACCCTTTTGGATCTATTGCCCAAGTGTCATCCTTGGGGAAACATCTGACCAGTCAGTGTGATTTTACCTCCCACTACCCTTGGTAAGGGAGGTATAGGGATCGTGCTGTAAATCGCATATCGAGATTTTGGTAAATGACCACGTTTTAAGGTCCCTAGAATCCAATTTTAACATTTTCACGATGATGTTTGTGTGTGTGGATCCTCCACTCTAACTCAAATACTATCATTCAGAAAATTTTGAAACCTTGTATTTCGAACTTTTACTATTATAGAAAGAGCCCATTAGATTTTGTTGTAAATCGGATAATAGGAAATGGCACTTTACTAGAAGCTCAAAATAGTTTTTCTTCGAAAAATACCTTTAAATGTTATTTTTTCGAGATTAATGTTACTATAAAAATCAAGATTATTAAATTTACTATAGATTTGCATTAATACTTTTTCTATATATTTTATGGATAAATTTATAAAATTATGTATAAATTTAATCCCTGAGCCTACGCTTTAAACAAGCAAAACTGCTTGGTTACACAGTTCACATCTCAAATGTATATAACTGACAGATACATGTCACTGTCAAAGAACTAATCTTTTCAAATTAATAACGTTTTAAAAAGAAAATAGTAAATAAAACCCTAGTTATATGGAATGGATCTTAATACAATTTCCGCAATAACTAAATATGTAAGTATGTATATTTAAACTAATTAAAATTAAATAGCGGGAGGTTTGGTGTTGGCCACATCAGATTTTTTTTTGGAAAGCACTGTTTGACGCGTTCAGCGATTTTTCAATGGCAGGCAGTAAAGTTTATTTTTTTGTTGGAGAAAATCAGCAGCGGAAACTGTTGCATTTATTCAGAGGACTTACGGGGAGGGAGGGTATACGAGTGATTTTCTCGTTAAAAGTGATCGAATGTCAATTTAAGTGAAGATGAACCTCGAACAGGACGTCCTCCGACTTCCAGAACGTCCGAAAGGATTAGAAAAATTGTGATGCGATTATGTCTGATCATCATGCGTAAAACAATCGATGAGTTGGAGAAATTCACTGGAATATCTTGGAGTTTGTGCCAACGAATTTTGACTGAAAATTTGAAGATGATATTCGCTCTACGACAGCATGTCCAACGACCAGAGTGTGTCAGGATTTGAAAGAACAGTCAGAAATCGATCCGGAATTTTTTAAGCTCTCCCAAACATTGATGCTAATTTTTCTAACAGGAAACAAAACTTTATGGTAACACGTTGCTTTTTAATGTCCGCTATTAAAAAATCATCGAACACGTCAAAGAGAACTCACGAAAAAATTCATACTGACTTCTCAGATGTTTCCCCAAGGATGACACTCGGGCAGAAAGTAATTCTTGGATATTTTGGGTAGCGTCATTTTGCTACATTCTCGAACATATTGTAATCTAATAAAATATTTACGTTATTTATTATAAATATTTTGTTATGTTCTCTATAAGTTCAACGTAATGACGGCCGACCCACTTTTTGGCCGGCGGAGCACGCATTGCACGTCCGCTAGGAACGGCCCTGACAGAATGTTAAAAATCTCAGCATTTTATTAACTTGTTAGTCGTTAATACTGAACACTACGAGTATGTTGTGAGATTTTAGAAGATTTATCTGGAAAATAGATCTTTCAGGTTTACGCTAAAGAATTATTTTTATATTAAAAAACTGTCCGGATAATTTCCTAGCCAGTTACAGGTAATATTTACGTACCAAGGCAATAAAGTTCATTTTTCGGTGATTGGCCATAGAAGTACGATTTCATTGACAGTTACTAGGCAACAATATCATTCTTTCTTTGCCAACGGCAGTAAAAGTAAATTTTTTAAAAAAATATGTATTCTAGTCTTTTGAGAACTGTAATGGAAAATTTCACCATGGATACACAATCTGACGTTTTTTTGACGGTTTTTTATTTTTAAATAATTAATTGTTAAAAGAATATTATAAAATTTCGAAATTATAAATAATTTTAGCGATTTCGGGAGTATTTTTTACGTATTCACAGGACTCGCAGACTTCAAGTCCTCGCCTAACTCCTAACTGGTTTTGTAAAAGATCACTTTCCTGACTTATAAATTTAATTGCTGTTACGACACGAAATACATAATAATCGTGTTTATAATAATTATTAAATATAAACGAATTAGAAACGCAAGTAAAGGACCCAATTTTAAACAAAAATTTTATTCTATACGATAAACCACAATTTAATTAAAAATTCTTTTCGTATAAGTCGTACGCAATAATCTTTTTTAAAAAATATTGTTGTTTAAGTACTTACAATGAACCATAGAACAGGATGAGTCTGACATATATTTTTCTAAAATCCGCTTTAACTTTTATTTTCCTATTATTTACTATGACATTTATGGAACATTAAAATGGAATTATGAAATGAAAAAATATATTTTCTTATATGGTATTTTTAAGAATCGTTTTATACAGCTGGAGATTTTCTATTACACTAATTATCTTTCTTTTGTATAACTACATTCATTTTAATTCATATGAATGAAATACAAGAACAGAGCGATAAAATTAGAATCTGGGTATGCCATAAATAGCGTTATTACTGGCTAGCTTAATAATACATAAATAATTCGCTAATTACGGTGACGTTTTTATTTTCCAGACTTACTCGTATTTATCCTTTGTTAAATAAATGAACGAGTAAATGTTTATGCATAAAAGTTATAATGTTCTATGTTCTCATTTTATGGGGATATAAGTACAGTTCAATTTTTAAAGCTGTCTGATCAAGATCAAAAGTAAGTCAACTGGTAAGTTTATTAGATATGTGAAACAAAATAAAATTTACTGACACAATATATAATAGCGACATATGTACGGCTATGAATCAAAGTAATATATCTGAATTAATAAATAAACAGCGATGGTATTGTATATCTCCGTCCATTTACCCCCCGAGTCACAAAAAAGATTAAGCTAATCCTTATTTTTGGATTAGCGAATTTTACGCTAATTTTGGCAGTTTATTTCTTAAAATATAGTCTAATCTAATCCAAGTAACTACCTTTTCCGATAATAAAATGAAGATTAAATTTTAAATACCAGGATAGAATAGAATTCATTAATCCAATAATGAGAATTAGCTTAAACTTTTTTGCGAATCGTTAATTTTTATTGATCTAAATACATACCTACATATTTATTTACTCTGGAAACTGCATTGACGAGTGCATTGATTTCCTTTCCTATTGTTCTATTTACTTTTTTCTTTTTAAAACGTTACTATTATTAATTTTAAATGATTAGCTCTTTGACAGTGACATTTATCTGTCAGTTACATACATTTGAATAACTGCGCAACCAAGGAGTTTTGTTTGTTCAAATCGTAGGATCCGGGATTTAAATTATAGATAATTTTATAACTTTATCCATAATACATGTAGAAAAAGAATTAATGCAAATCTGTAGAAAATTTAATAATCTTTAATTTTTATAATAACATTAATCTCGAAAAAATAACATTTAAAGGTATTATTCAAAGAAAAACTATTTTGAGCTTCAAGTAAAGTGCCATTTCCTGTTTTACACGAAAATCTAATGGGCTCTTTCCATAATAGAAAAAGTTCGAAATACAAGGTTTCAAAATTTTCTGAATGATAGTATATGAGTTAGAGTGGAGGATCCACACATACACAAACACACACACACACACACACACACACACACACACACACACACACACACACACACACACATATATATATATATACACAGACATCATCGTGAAAATGTTAAAATTGGATTCTAGGGACCTTAAAACGTGTTCATTTACCAAAATCTCGATATGCGATTTTTAGCACGATCCCTATACCTCCCTTACCAAGGGTAGCGGGAGGTAAAAAGTATTTCGTAACTTAGACGAAACAATATGAATGTTTGAAATACAAGCGTGTTATATCCAACGTTTATCGCATACGCTTTTTTTCATTGCGAATGAGAGAGATAGTTGAATGCAGAATTTAATAACTTTACAATATTTATTTGAAGTATTATCTAAAATTAATAGGCCACTTTTGCCCAAGGAAAAACTTATGGCCAGCTTTTCAAATTCAAAAATAGTAGTTAATCAAACTATTGATCATTTTTATGACCAGTTGGTATATTGTACAGTATAAAATACACTTAACTAATATCTAAAAGGGATTATTACTATTACTTGTTTGCAGTTTGCTAAATTCTTCTCATAATTACTCTAACGCTATATTAATTAATTAAGTGATTTCTTCTATTTAAGAATGATGTTAGAAATTTGTAAATATATGCATTAATATTTGTAGTAAGTATATATTTTGCTAATAATAGTAATTACAAGTTGTGTGCGCCATTTTGTCTATATGGAGGTGGGAATAAACTCAAGATAACCATAAATGATCATAAATTATAAATTTTTCTTTATAAGCGCAATAATTATCTGTGGAGAATCCAAACATTGTAAAATGATTGGTTAGTGTCGTTCAAACAAACCTTTTAAAACTATTAAACATTTTTTAAATTCTTGAAATATTTCTTCTTTCATAATAACTGTTTTTAATATGAAACAAAATGGCAAGACAATAATAAACATTCCGCAATAAAATTCCTGTTACAGGGAAGAACAGTTAATCTGTTAAGAGAACATGTAAATCATGACTCGCATTATTAATTGAAAAAAGTCAATAAGTTGCAGAATCGATCGATTTTATCCGCCTGACATCATCCGCATTCGCAAAGCACAGAGCAGGGTTCCTCAAACGTTTCAAAATGCGTATCAGACTGTATAATTTATACATTTTTATCGATCAAAGAAAAAAAATATTACAAATGAACAAAAAGGTAAATTCAATGTTTTACAAATTTACAGTAATATAGAGCAAAATATCAAATATTAGCAATTGTTTAACCAATTCAAAAAATTTCAATAACTACTTAATAGGCTTTTTTACAACTAGGTAGGTATCGTTTTGTGTAACAAAAAAAAGTTTTCATGCTTTCATTTGATAATGCTATATGAAATATGAGGGAAATGAACGATATGAACACAATGTACAACTGCTATGGTAAAGGATATAAGGCTTATAACAAAAATTTGATAAATAAATATCATTCCATAATTTTTGGCATAAAGTTGATTCACTGAATTTAGGAAAGAAATTTAAATATATCGCAAAATTCTAGTGTAATAAATAAATCTCGAATTTACGAATTGTTGTAAATACGTGTTTCTACAGTTTATATACAAAGTAGCCATTTGCGATCTCTTATGTCAACACAAAATGTCACTTTGCCGCTCATGCGCAATAAAGTAGAAAAAACGCTCGCTGTTCAAATTTCTAGCTATAGAATGTTGAGAAATGTCACTTGTCTATATTCTTAATAGAAACGTTTAGTTAGGAACTAATGGCACTGTAGTTACACATTTATCATCTTCACAAGTCAATCTGACATATAACTGCTCTGTCGGTATATTACATGACCAAACAAAATCGCCGCACTGCTGTAAAATAAAATAGGGCATTTATTTACAAAAACGAAAGTATACAATTCTTAGATTAGATTGAAGCAATAGCTCAAAAAGAATGGAAAATAACGATAAATTAAAATTAAATCTAAAATAAATTATGTGAATAGTTGTGCTGCCACCTGCAAAAGTTTGGCGTAAACGTTCCCAATGGATATCCACTTTTTCACTGCACTAGTTTAATGTACTTGAAACAAATAAATTATACAAAAAAACTTATAATATTCATTACAAAATTGGCATTCATTTTTTGAAAAAACGAAAGCCAAAACAATTGACGTCATATTTGAATACGTTCTTATCTTCACTGCAAAACTATTGACTAGTATTCGAGGTAGTACTGTAAATACAAACGGTACATTTTATTATTTTTTATTATGGTGGAGGACCCTATTGTGGCAAATGTAGAAAAAATCTTGTTTGTTTTCCGAGCGCAAATGGACATTGTCGATTTCCTGCGTCGTTCGGCAACAACCTCTCAATCAACAATGCCCCATTTTGATTTTGCGCTCTTAGTACACAAATAGCTATTCTTGATGAACTCATCAATTTTTTTGTATTTTGAGTATTAGAGTATGAAATTTCGTCGTTTTATTATTCCTATTTACATTCAAAATGTTGTTTTGTTGTGTATTTACGAGGGCAGTTTACAAAGAAATCTACTTAGCCATGAAACAAAAGACGAACGATAACAATTTTTTGTGTCAGATTTGTGTAATATTTTTAAGTTCATACAGTAAGTTGCATTCAAATCGTATTATTACAGTTTAGCGTAGAATTTTGGGTTTAAAAATGAGTGAAACTAAATTGGAGCATCGGAGTGTGATAAAATTCTTAACAAAAGAAGGCAATGGTCTTAAAATTATTCATGAGCGAAGGGTGGCCGTGTATGGGCAAGATTCTTAGGGATAGAAGACAATCAGATGTGGTGGTAATGATGCTGTTGACAGATCTTATAAAATAATTTTTTAACGGAATGGCACAGTTGAAGAAACGTTGGGAAAAGTATGTTAGTGTTGAAGGAAGTTATGTTGAAAAATAAAGTATTGTTCAGGGTGAATGTGTCTTCGTTCACAGCTAGGTAGATTTATTTATAAATTGCCCTCGTATATTTATAATTTATTCTTTTATTAATATTATTAATTTCGTGTATGAGTCTAAATATTTTTACACTATTCTTTTCCTACTATCAAACCAATTCCATCTTTAGTTTACATTTCAACAACAATTAGAATTTTTTCTTTTATGGAATTTATACAACAATTTTCATAATACGACAAGTGAAATTAATTGAATTGTTCTATTTCTAATAAACTGCATAAGTCAGTGTTTTCTATTATGAAAAATAATATTTATCTGATTGTCCTACCTTATCTTCTGTTGTAGTAAGGTTTACACGAAGATTTTGTCGAGACCCAAGTTAATTTCACCATAAAACACTCTAAAAATAAAATAAAAATATGTTAAAAGAATAAAAAATACATTTTAGTTTTGTTCAATTGTGTATAAATGTTTTATATACCTCTGTCACGTGTTTCTCTGTTTTGGACGCTACTTATATAAACATAACCAAAATGCCTAACACTTATCCGATATGAAATGCATATCACTAGGAAGAGAATTAAATTCTAAACACGGTGCATTATATTGGATTATATATTTCCACATATTCACACTGAATTTTTGATAAAAATCACGACACGAACAAAGACATTCGTTTACCGTAAAAACAAAATACAGATGACTGGCCATAGCCAGCTGTATCATCGTTACGAAATATTGGAATCAACAAGGCTACTACGATAACTGAAACTAATTTTCTATATATAATTTTAATATTAGTAATATTTTAAATATTATAAACAAATGGAATGAAAAAATCTAAATGTATTATTTTTTTTATAATATTAAATATAAATATCCAAAAATACATGAAATTTTATTTAAATTGATAACATTGATCTAAAATTTTTAATATTAATATTTTAAAAAAATTAGTTTGTGTTGAAATATATTGATATTGTTGAAATTTGTTTTAGTGTTTGCCCTAATAAATTAATAGTTGGTGATTCAGTTCTGTGTACCAGTACACCATAAAATTCTGGCATATATATTATACACCAGTGTACGTTAGGTAAAGGTTTCTGTTGCTGTTTTTAATTGAAATGGTCGAACTCGTCTACGTCCACCACTCAATAGTTCGACCGGTTCACATTTTCAAGAAACAAATTATAAAACCTACGCAAATGGTTAGAAATTTCTATAAATTTCTTTCGACTAGTTTAAATTAAAATACAAATTTTAAACTTACAAAAATTGAATATGTTATTCAAGTATTCCGCCATTTAATATTAGGTTACATAGCCTTTATTAGTAATACCAGCATTAATTCTACTAGATCCACAAGCCCTGCACATTCTTCTGTGAGAGTATTGTTCCCATTTGCAATTGTGTAAATTGTATAATTCGTTAAAAAAGCAGGACGAACTATTATGAATCTGGGCTCGTATACATACATACGAGAAAGTCAGTGCCACTTTCCATTACATTTAAAATATTTTATTTCTGACGTTCCTGGAAGAGCATTTTGTAAAATTTACTTTTTTTTAAATTTCAATTTTTGATTAATTTTATAATTAAATTTAAAACATGGTTAAATATCCTTATTTCATTCGATTTTATTCGACAACTCACAGTCGGCATTTTCTTATCTAAACAGTAGTAGATTGTTTAAAAGGAGAGAAAAGTATATGGTAGTTACGAGCTTAAAAACTACCATTTTTCTTTATATGTCGATCATGCTATGTTTTCGTGTATTGTTATACTCGAATTCGGGCATTGCTCAGAATTGTTTGAACTCCTGAAAACTATCAAACCCGAACAACAGCCGCAACGATTTGTGTTCAAAACTATGTAGGACAGCAAATTTTTCGGACAATGCTCGAATTCGGTTATAGAGACAACAATAACAAGAAATTATAAACGAAAAATTTGTCATTGCATAAAATATTTTTCCTACAACCGTGTGTGAAAAGTACTTTTCACGCACTCATTACAGTGTGTAAAGTGTCACTTTTCAAGCACTAGTGCGTGAAAAGTACTTTTCACGCACTAGTGCTTGAAAAGTAAATAAGCGTTGCTAGGCAATATTAAAATTTGGTTAATTTACGTGTCAAGTATATAATTAGGTAGGTAGTAAATAATAATGAAAGTAATAAAATTTATTAAGAAATATAAATATACACTGTAAATGAGACAAATCTAATATTATTTTTAACAGATTGAGTACTAATCTAATTTTTAAGACCATTAACATTTTTTTGACTTGTATTCTAACCTAACCTAATTTTTAATATTAATATTAAATGTACAATTTGTACATTATAGAAGACTAATCATCGTCTGACTGAGATTCTTCCAAGTGTTTAAGTTACATTTTGTACAGTGTTATGAGAAAGAGTACTAACAATATTTGAAGCTGCTGGATGCCTGTACACTCAATATTATGAGAAACATCAATACCATTTCGGTTGTAGGAAAAATGTTGTATGCAACACGTGTGTAAAATAGTATTTTTGTCTCGTGCTACGTAAAACGTCGCATTCGACCAAAAAAGTACTACTTTACACACTTGTTACATAAATAGCTATTAATTAAAGAAGCAATGACGAGTAAATAAACAATTTTCAATATTTTTAGTAACAAATTTAAGGAATAATATTGTTATGCAGAAGTGTTCCAAAGTAGAAAAGTGTTGCTGGTAAGAAAAGTTTTCTTCGCTGTTTGTCTTATCGAGAAAATACGTATGATAAAGAAGCGCTTATATCAAATATGAATGGTAACACATTTTGGCTCTCTTTTATACGGTAATTTTGATAATTTTTACCTCCCGCTACCCTTGGTAAGGGAGGTATAGGGATCGTGCTAAAAATCGCATATCGAGATTTTGGTAAATGGCCACGTTTTAAGGTCCCTAGAATCCAATTTTAACATTTTCACGATGATGTCTGTGTGTATGTGTGTGTGGATCCTCCACTTTAACTCAAATACTATCATTCCGAAAATTTTGAAACCTTGTATTTCAAACTTTTTCTGTACTGGAAAGAGCCCATTAGATTTTGATGTAAATCGGATAACCGGAAATGGCACTTTACAAGAAGCTCAAAATCATTTTTCTTCGAAAAATACCTTTAAATGTTATTTTTTCGACAATAATGTTATTATAAAAATTAAAGATTATTAAATTTTCTACATATTTGGATTAATACTTTTTCTATATATTTTATGGATAAATTTATAAGATTATCTATAATTTAAATCCCGGAGCCTACGCTTTACACAAACAAAACTCCTTGGTTGCGCAGTTAACGTTTTAAAAAGAAAATAGTAAATAGAACCTTAGTTATATGGAATGGATCTTAATACAGTTTCCGCAATAACTAAATATGTAAGTAAGTATGTATATTTAAATTAATAAAAATGAAATAGCGGGAGGTTTGGTGTTGGCCACATCAGGTTTTTTATTTTAAATTTGAAGGTGAATCCACTTGCCGTGATAACTATTTTATGCGATATAAAGCATGATTTCAAGAAATAAATATTCACTGCTTATTACACATTTCTTGGTGTAGCTTAATACGTCCCATAAGTTTTAACCGATATTTCAACATTTTTTTTTTGTAATAAAAAATGCATTTACTTATAATTTTGTTATACTTGATATTAACTGTTACATAAAGCAACAGAATTATGAAATTATATTAAATAAAGATGGGCGTGTTCTTCCACAAAGCGCAACTTTCTACGGACACCTCTAGCATTGGGTTTTGGGCGACTTTTACATCGATTTCTCGGACTTTTCTCTGAGCAACTCCGAAATTGAGGGAAATTATGTTTTTATAACAGTTTCCTATCATTAGTCTGGCAATTAGATGACTATAAAGAGGGAATGAGCATCGTTACTATTGTCAATTTTCCAAATTAGAATTTGTTGCTGGTGAAAGTAAATCTTGGGGACCACTGGTGTAGAGTGGACACGTACTAACACGGAATTCCTTCATGTGCGCGGCAAACAGGCTCAAGGAGAGGAGTAGAAAGGTCCGAGTACCCCTCTGGCCAGTGAGACGACGCTCATAATTATCCTATTTGCATAACGTACGCGAATTTCAATTTATGGTAATTTTATTAACTGATCACGGCTATCAGGAAGAATTACTATGGATTTAAATTTGCAAAATATGTGCGAAAATCTGATAGCGGATTGTTGTGATGAAAGGAAATTGCTGTTATTATTCCGGGGTTATCAACTCTGGAGTTAAGCGAAAATTATAATTATATGTGTTTTCTCTAAAACAGGTATAAAGAAGTATTGAATATGTCCGTTGTAGCTAATACAATGTAATCATAATGGTTCATGTAGCAAGCAGTGGTTTTGTATGCTTAGTGAGTTCATTTTTTAGTGAACGAGAAGTTTTAAATTTGAGAACTATTAATCAAAAAATAAATTTGTTTTTAAGTAGCTCAACGCTCAAAAATATTAACTTTTCTATTTTCGTAGTTTCATTTACGATGCAATTGTAAATACTTCAACCTACAACTGAATATTTTGTGTCTTGTAAGTATCTAGTTCATAAAGTACTCATTTACATTGCACTTCTGTACTTCAGAAATTGCAGTTAATACATAACAGTATTTTAAAACTGCGGGATATGTTTTCTTTGCAATATCCAAACATAAATTTTGATTAATTGTTCAAATAATTGATATTATTTGACATTTGTCGAATATTTATCTTGTTCGTAGTGTGATACATTTAATTTAAAGCGTATTGATCTAATACAAAATAAGTTGACAAAAAATGTCACAGATGTCCATGTTTGAAACAAAAGAATGTACACTTTTTATATATCGTTGAAAAGGAAATAAGGCAAAAGATGAAATTATTTTCAACATATGTTCCCACTTAAAAATATTATATTTGTGTTATATCCCGAATTATTAAGTTTTCATAAAATTTAATTACAACAAAGGTATTTTCAAAATAACCGAAAATCAAGTTTTAGCCTGTAGCTCAAGAACAAAAGACGATTGAAAATTCATGTGGTGCCTATTAAAATTGTCTCAAAAAGTTGGCACACAAAGACCTATATCAATTTTCTGTAGCATGCATAATAAGAAAGTTTTTCATACAAGAAACTCGAATTTGTATTACCCTGTACAGTGTATATTTTAAGGTTTTATTTTAAATTTGTCCCACCCTGCTGATGTGTTTCGCAGCTAATACCAACCATTATAGCGAACGTGGAACTAGTAAGTTTTTTAAATTTCCAAAAGACCCAAATCTGAAGCATAGGTGCATAAACTTAGTCAGGATAGTATTTATTTACAACAGAAGAAAACTTCATAACGTGTTTTTGAGGCATTTCAATACCAAACAAACTTACAGGTTATGAGCGCCAAACGTCAAATCATGGTTTAGCATAGCAACCGTCTTAGCAACGAAGACGACATTTTCTTGTTTGGAAACCTTCGTGACGTCACACTAAACGGGTCTATTAGTTGCAGAATTTAATTCTCCATATTTATTTCAAACATTATTGTCCAAAAATAATAGGCTGCTTTTCCGTAAAGAAAATCTATGGTTTTGTTTGAGTTATGGATAATTTTTCATAGACTGACCAAAGAATTTAAAAATTGTGACAATGTAATTATTTAGCGAAATTTGGGTTGTCATTTAAATGTAACATTCAGACCATTCTTTCTTATCATTAAGAATATGTATATTGTAGAACTAATATTATTCCATTGCGATAATATATGATGATATAGTATATATATATATATATATATATATATATATATATATATATATATATATATATATATATATATATATATATATATATAATATTTGACTCTAAATTCCTTTTTTACCTCCCGCTATCCTTGGTAAGGGAGGTATAGGGATCGTGCTAAAAATCGCATATCGAGATTTTGGTAAATGAATACGTTTTAAGTTCCCTAGAATCAAATTTTAACATTTACACGATGATGTCTGTGTGTATGTATGTATGTATGTATGTATGTATGTATATGTGTATTTGTGTGTGAATGTATGTGTGGATCCTCCACTCTAACTCAAATACTATCATTCAAAAAATTTTGAAACCTTGTATTTCGAACTTTTTCTGTAATGGAAAGAGCCCATTAGATTTTGGTGTAAATCGGATAACCAAAAATGGCACTTTACTAGAAGCGCAAAATAGTTTTTAAAATACCTTTTTTTCGAGATTAATGTTATTATAAAAATTAAAGAATATTAAATTTTCTACAGATTTGCATTAATACTTTTTCTATATATTTTATCGATAAATTTATAAAATTATCTATAATTTAAATCCCGGAGCCTACGCTTTAAACAAACTAAACCCAGGGCCGGATTGGGAAGATTCAGCGGCCCGGGAAAATTCTAATATGATCAGCCTCATCTCCAGTTTTTTTTAAATTTGTAATTATATTGCCAGAAAATAATAAATTAGTTTTGGTGTTAGATAATACGAATTTTTTGCCTACATAGAAATTGAACAGTTATAAAAGATGTTGAATTATTTAAAATATAGAACATTCTGTAGTTAAGAAAATAACATTTAGTTTCGTTTAAAAGTTATAGACAATATGAAATCATTAATAAATGGAGAGTGAGGAAAATTCTGAAGCAAAAAATTATCTGATCAAACATAATCTTGAAAACGAAATAAATAAAGCATTGAAAGATAACACAACCAAGATTCTACCCGCAGATAATGGAAGTGTTTCAGTAATATTGGATACCAATTTATATGATCAGAAAATAGAAGAGCTTTTGAATGAAGGAAATTATAAGAAACTTGGAAAACATTCTACTACGTCTATAGAAAATAAAGAGTACCGTGCTCTTAAGACATATAAAGAATTATATTCCGTTTATAACAAGAACAGATATCACTCCATATTTTAGCAAGTTACCCCACCTGTACGGGGGAGTTTCCAAAAATCCACAAGAAAGATTTAAGCATATCAGAAACCCGTCAGAAGGTCCATAAATTCTTCTACTTACAAGCTTCACAATTTCTATTTGAAGAATTCAAAACATTTTGTAGAACTTTTGAGCTACATACAATTACAACCACAAAATCTTCTTGTCAGCTTTGATGTTGTAAGTTTATTTACTAGAAATTTTTAGAAATGATCAAAACAAGGCTTGAAAAAGATATCAACTTAAAAGATAAAACCGACTTGCCTCTTGATGGTATTATGGAACTTTTGCAGTGCTGCCTACAGAACTCATATTTCCAAGAAAAAGATAGATATTTTGTACAAGAAGATGGTTTGCTGATGGGTTTTTTTCAGTTATAGCCAATTTATACATGGAATTTTTGAAGAATTAGTACTAGATACAGCCAATATAAGTCCTAAACTTTGGCTTAGATATGTCGATGATACTTTATATTAGGTTCCCAATGGAGAAAAATCTCATGGAGTTCCTCCGTTTTTGGATGTTTTAACAGAGAAAACGAACCATGGACTAGTAACATCAGTCTACCCTACCGTAACCCAGCACACCAACACCGGACAATACCTTAACTATAATTCCAATCATTCAAAATCTACAAAGTAGGCAATTATCAAAACATTTATTCGAGCTCGGACTATATCTGCAACACCGAAAGAAATTTTGTCAAGAATTAAAAAGTATTAAAAACAATCTAAATAAGAACGGTTACGCGATGAAGTTAATTAGATGATGCTACGTACTCAAATTTTAGTTTGTAATCACCGAGCGGCGGCCTCAAAAAGACGCGGCTTCTCGGGATATTCCCGATTATCCCGACTGGCCAATCCGGCCCTGACTAAACCCCTCGGTTGCGCAGTTATTTAAATGTATGTAACTGACAGATAAATGTCACAGTCAAAGAACTAATCATTTCAAATTAATAATAGTAACGTTTTAAAAAGAAAAGAGTAAATAGTATAATAGGAAAGGAAAACAATACAGTTTCCAGCATATGTAGGTATGTATTTATATTAATAAAAATTAACGATTCGCAAAAAAATTGAAGCTAATTCTCATTTTTACCTCTCGCTAAGAGAGGTATTGTATTCATGCTAAAAATCGCATATCCAGATTTTAGTGAATAAGCACGTTTTAAGGTCCCTAGAATCCGATTATAACATTTTTACGATGATGTCCGTGTGTGTGTGTGAATGTGTGTGTGGATGTTGGATTCACCATAACTCAAATACTATAAGACTTAAGACATTTTTAACTACGGATTCCTCAATCTAACAATAATGGGAAGAGTTGATTAAGTTTTGGTAACAATTGGACAACTGGAAGTAGTAGTTACAACAAAAAAATCATCTAAATATTATTTATCGAAAATTTATGTAAATACTTATATTAAAGAACGTTAAATTCTTTATTCGATAAATATAAATTCATTATTATATCTTCTATAGATTCAGAGATAAAGAAATGCATATAAAATAATTTGATGTAAAAATTCTTAGATCAAACTACTTCAAGGCAAGAAATTCAAATGTTTGTAATTCACACATAAATGTCACTGTCAAAAATATTTGTATGCCATTGTCAAAAATATTCGTACATCATTATGAAGATTATGAAAATAAATAAAAAGTCAACAACGCAAAAGAATATACCTACAAAAGAATATAAAAGGAATTTGCGAAAAAATGACGAATAAAAGAAAAAGAAAAGGAAAGTAGAAAAAAATTCAGGATATTGAATATAAAGAAAATGTATGTATACATAATTTATATTAAAATAATTATTTTGTAGTGAGACATGAATATATGTATTTGTATTTAAAAATATTTTTCGTTTAATGCGTACAACTAGGTAAAATATCTGGCGAGAGGTTATGTGTTGGCCACATCAGATTTTTGGATTAGTGAATTCTATTTTATCCCGGTATTTAAAATTTAATCTTCATTTTATTATCAAAAAAAGGTAATTACTTGGATCAGATTAAACTATATTTTAAGAAATAAACTGCCGAAATTAGAGTAAAATTCGCTAATCCAAAGACTCGGGCGTTAAATGGCGGGAGGTATTGTGTTGGCCAAACCAGATTTTTTACTCTCTAATTTTCTTATCTCTCGCCTGCATTTCATTCCTCATTCCATGACATCATAGTCACAGTCTTCGCTTACGGTTCACCCTCGGTTGGGTTGAAGAATAGCCGAGGAAGGCCCGCGGGGAATTCAGAGCAATGACACCGCGAGTCAGCGCCGTGTAATTGCAGCGGGCTGCCCGGCTATTTATCGATCGCGCATCGCTTACACAGCTATTGATAGACGACAAGCGTCGATTGGTTCATTGTCTCACGGGATCACGGACATCGGTATGGGGAAGTGCAACAGACAGCGTTGCCGTTGTTAGTACAATTGTACTAAATTTAGTACTATATAATACAATTTAGTGACTCAGTACTCATTGCCAGAAGTATAGTGATTTTTTTCTAATATTTAGTGTTTTTTAGTACTTTTACATTTATAAAAAATTCTTTATGTTCTATGAATTCAAATATCAAATTCATTCGCGCTTTTATTCAGTTAGTTCGCTCTTCGTTCACGTTCCTGACTTCTTGAACGGAATCGTGTGCTGATTATTTATGTGTTCTGTGTTGTACATGTACGAGGTGTGTTCAAAAAATATCGCGAATTTTGTGTTTTTTCAAAAATTATTTATTTATTCATGAATATCTATTTTGTCCCCTTCAAAGTAATCCCCATGAGATATTATACACTTGTGCCAACGGTTTTTCCAATCTTCAAAGCACTTCAAAAAATCATTTTTTTTAATCTTGTTCAGCTCCTCCTTCGATGCCGTCTTTATCTCGTCAAGCGTAGCGTAACGTCGTCCTTTCATGGGCCTCTTCAGTTTAGGGAACAAGAAAAAGTCACAGGGGGCCAGATCTGGGGAATACGGTGGCTGCGGCATCATTAGTGTGTTGTTTTTGGCTAAAAAGTCGCGCACAAGCAACGATGTGTGAGCAGGGGCGTTATCGTGGTGCAAAAGCCAATTTTTGTTCTTCCACAAATCCGGGCGTTTCTGGCGGATTGCTTCGCGCAAATTGCGCATAACTTGCAGGTAATATTCCTTATTGACCGTTCTACCCTGTGGCAAGAACTCATGATGCACCACGCCCCTGCAATCGAAGAAAACTGTCAGCAAAACTTTCACATTCGACCGAACTTGGCGCGCTTTTTTCGGTCTTGGTTCGTGCGGCAGCTTCCATTGAGATGATTGAACTTTGGTTTCCACGTCATAACCATAAACCCACGATTCGTCACCAGTTATGACCCTCTGGAGCAAATTTGGGTCGTCGCGGACAGAGTCCAACATCTCATTAGCAATGTTCATGCGATGCTGTTTTTGGTCGCAATTGAGCAATTTTGGTACAAATTTCGCGGCGACCCGTCTCATGCCCAAATCATTGATAAAAATCGAATGGCACGAGCCAATCGATATGTTTAGGTCCTCAGCAACTTCTCTAACGGTGATTCGACGATTGGCCAATATCATTTTCTCCACTTCATTAATTTTTTCGTCTGTTGTTGAAGTGCTCGGGCGTCCGGCACGCTTTTCGTCGTTCACATCTTCTCGGCCTTCTGAGAACATTTTGTACCACCGATAAACGTTGCTTTGGTCCAAGGTAGCTTCTCCGTATGCCACAGTCAACATTCGGAATGCATCCGCGCACTTAATTTCGTTTTTCACACAAAATTTGATACAGGTTCTTTGTTCCATTTTTTTGAATAGGTAAAAATCGAAGACGATCCAAAACACGTGCAAGCAAAGCAGCTGTCAACAATTAAGTGAACATTCAAAATGGCCGAGCTTGTCGACATAAGTGAGAGACATGAGTACCAACATAAAGCCACAAAAATATCGAAATTCGAATATACGTAACCCGCGAAAATTCAAAATTCGCGATAGTTTTCGTATGTCATTATCTTTTGACTGATTAAAAATAAACTATCTTCAACCAAATAAGATAAATTATTAGATCGTTGACCTAAGATAATACTAGTTCTTAACAGTTAGTAATATAATATTATTTTATTTTTATTATAGTTACATTTACCTCGAAAGTACGTTTTTGAAAACTTTTTATACTACATTGATATTAATTCTGTGATTTTTTTCTATATTTTTGTATTACCTATACCTATACTCTGTTCCATTTAAGCCATTCAGAAAATTGCGCTGACATCAGCGCCTAAGTAATCGAAATTATATTGGGTAAACTTATCTCTTGTCTCCAATTTTAGCCAAAGAGAGTTCAGAACTATACCCTATTTTCTACTGAATGGCTTAAATGGAACAAGTTATATGTAAAACTAATGATAAGAGAAATATTTTAAATTTATGTTTGTTTCATAAATAATAAAATAAAATGATAAATATTGATGTATTTCATTTAATTCATGTTTTTATTATTGTAAGCTATATATTTTTTTGAAGATGCCTATTTATATATTGCCGCTACAAAATTAAAAGAATACATTTTAAATAATGTTTAAAAGAGATTGTGTATGTAACGTCATAAAATTTGTTAAATAATATAAGAAATTAATTTATATTGCTTAGTACAATTTTAGTGAGAAAAATTTAATTTAGTGAATTTTTGGTCCTTTTTTATCAACAAATCTAGTACTAATCAAAAAATAATTTTGACAACACTGGCAACAGAGCAGACATACACTGCAGGTGAACAAATAAGTACAGTGTCAGTGTAATAATATACACCGTAGGAATTAAAAATTCAAACGAATGATAATTCAGATTTCAAATATATTGGATTGTTGATTAATGTTCTAGGATATGGATACCAGATTGAAGACAGTACCTATAAGTTACGTAAAGATTTACATATTGCTTGCTTGCTATTGATTCGCATCGTGTCTCGTCTCGTTTTTTGTGAGTCGAGAACGAGAGCGAGATTCGATATTAGATCGATATAATAACTGCGAGTGTCTCGCAATAAAAAGTGTTAGTAACTTTATAGCTTTGATTTGTAAATTTAATGAAAAATGACTGGAGAACGATTTACTAGGGGTGGAGTCAACGGTAATTCGGGTATAGAATACGTGAATGTGAAAATAATATGAATTCACCATATTTTTTGATTCTATCTACAGTCGATTGGTATCGGTTCAGAGTGAGAAAATGTAAAGTAAAGAAAAAATCGGTTTTGCATCTAACAAAATTCTCCAACAGTTCAGCCCCTCCTTTATGATGGTATATAAAGCGTCGATGGTAGTCCACACGGAGCGAAGCGGAGAGATTGGTTTCCGGTAGATTTCCAGTTTTTTGATGAAATTATACTTAAATAGTGGCATAAATTTAATGATAAAATTTACTTTTACTTACAAAAAAGAATTTTTTAATGTTTAATTAGTTTTACGGCTGACAGGAATGCATTAATAGATGTTCGTATTGAAATAGTTTACAAATCATAATTTTGTAATAAATAAGTTATTTTAAGGCCGTCGCGTAATTGGGCGAGGCGAAGCGAGGCAAAGCGAAGCGCAGCGAAGAGCTGTTTTTTCATTCAATATATTATGTGTATACGCGCTATTGTACAAAATAGTATTGCAGACTCAACAAAAAAGGAGATTAACTACTTGGTTACAGAATGTAGTAGAATATATCAAAAAATTTAAATATTTTATATAATTTATATTGATTAATGGTTAAAGCAATTTTTATTGATTCTTTTCCAGATTTAATAAATAAAGTACCATTCTTTGTATTGTAATTTCGTTACTATAAGCTATATAAGATGAATAAACTTATTTCATCACAAGTGTAAGTGTATAAATATAGTAAAAAATTAGTGTTGATTACTATAAATATTAACCATAAATGAAAAAACCTTTTATTTTAATAAAAAAATACCTACTTTAAAGGTAGGTGAGGGTTTATACGGGGATCACGCTAGAATTATTAAAAATAAGACGCATGTTAAATATTTAAAAAATTTGTTTTGTATAAGTTCAAAGTAGTTCTTGATAATTCTTAAAAGCTCCCAATTAATCTTCTTTTGGAATGCTAATGTTTTCAAAATAGTCATGAACTGTATCACCAATCTCTTCAGACGAAAACCATTTCCCAAAAAAATAGCACATGCCAAATCATTCACGTACAGCAGGTGTTCTATATATTTATTTCTTTTGGCAAAAATTGAAGAAAATGCTCTTTTGTTCAATCCATAAATTCACTCACAACGATACTTAAAAAAATTGGATTAATTAAGGTGACTTTCGCAGACACTGCAAATTTTGTTTTCCACAGCCTACCTTATTTTCTTATTTTCACTTGTATTTTAACCAAAAATATTACTCTATTATATTTAGGTTTCTAATAGAGAGTATAGGCTGTAAATCTTCTCCATTAACATACAAATTACCAAGACGATGGAATTCCTGATCAATAGTCCTCTAAAGAGTTAAGAGAACTCATCATCATTACCTACCTACTACTTACATAGTAAGAAATTTCAAATGGAATCACCAACCATAAAGTTAGTTACATTCCTGTGTATCAAAAAGAATTAGTGAGAAATGTGTAAAAATATTGATGATGTATACGGAATTTTCGAAGACAGTAATACTATCTATCTCGTATGGTAGGTATGTATGGAATGTTTCTGACTCCTGTAGTGTATCTTGCAGATCCCGTCCAGATGTGAGTTAGCGATCCTTTCTTGGCGCGCAGCCGTCTTGGATCCTTGTCAATCTGGATTTACGATGCGTTGAGTTATCCGTGCAATGAGGCAAGTCTGGATAGTTGGCCATGGCGACAACTACCGCCTTACCAATATACAGAAACAGAGGCAAACAAACTTTATACACTTTATATCTCCGAGTTGATCCTCATGTTATTTATTTCTGATGCAAGAATTACTAAACGTTTATCTAGCATCTTTGTCATACACACATGGCGAGGGGAGAATATTATTCGCTATCTCATTATTTTAGATGTTTCAGAGGGGTAAAAGCTATTTCCGTCCAACTAACGGCAAAAACTGAAATAGAAGCGGTAACAAATGTTATTTTCAAATATTTTAATATTCATGTGAATCATATACAGAGAATTTATTTTAAAATGCAACATATGGTTTATCACTTCCATGGTTACACACTACTGTCAAAAAATTACAGCAATGTAATATTTGTCCATTCTAAAATGCAACATTATAAATAGTATTGCAGCACAGGCGATACCTCCAGAACACATCACAAATGGTGTCAATTCTTTCTACGAGCAACTAGGATATTGCCTCAGTGTGAATGGAGGTATTTTTGAACATTTATTACAATAAAATTATGAATTTTTGTAAGACAAAGTTTGTTAAGATGTACTATATTAAAATTTTGATTTTTTGTTAATAGTATGTAGGCTAATTTATTGGAAATTAGTATTGATAATACATAACTACAAATTTTTGTATGTTGCATTTTAAAATGGACAAATATTACATTGCTGTCATTTTTTGACAATAGTGTGTAACCAAGGAAGTGATTGACCATATGTTGCACGTTAAAATAAATTCTCTGTATGATTAAGGTAATTTTAGCGTCGTCAGGATAATTTGTGTTTCATTGTGTATTGGCATATTTGTTAATTCTTGGTATTATATTGTGCATTTTGCTACCGCAAAGACCGTGTATCTAAGATTGCCGACAATTATTGCAACATATTGCTTTTGGACAATAAGAAGAGACATATTTTAACCATTATACTTATATCGTATTTATTCAATTCGTTTCTTCTTTTCTTCTTCTTCAGCTTTTCCTTATTTTATTCTTCTCTTCCACTCATTCATGTCCAACGCATCTTCACACAACCCTTTCTCACTCAAGTCTTCTGCGTCACAGTCCTCCACCTTCTCTTTGGCCTTTTTCATACTCCCGACATTCAGAGTTCTAATTCTGAGGACTAGCTTCTCTAACCCCGACCGTCCATGATGGGGTAGCCTTAAGCGACTTGGCATAGGGGAACACCCTAGCCCTTATACCACTTTCCGATTCTACACTTTCCATCTTTGGTTTTGGCGAAGATTTTTTGGTCGGATGGCCTTCCTGCTACCAACCCTGACCATTTACCCGAACTTGGGACCGGCACCAAGAGGGTAGAGTGTGGCAAGACGTGTCAGAAACATATACCTATTAGACTTATTGCTAATGCTCGTATCTTTCTCATAGGAGTAGGTGAAGGAAACACTGTGAAATGGAAATATTATTTCTGCATAAGTCTATCTCACACAAACACCCACGCTCGTAAATTTTGACTACTATTGGCTAACGCTGACATCTGTCGCCAACTGATGCATCGAGCACATGGTTTGACGTTTCGTTTGATTTCATTTTTGTTTGTACTTGTACTTCGAAGTATTTGTGCTCTGATTGAAGAGAAAGCATGTTAATAAGTAACATAAATCGGGGGAATCTCTTATATCCCTCAAGGAATATGGTATTTATTTGTAAACAGGCTGAAAGGGTATTTAAGCAAAGGCAACAGGCAACTTCTTTACCGTATTGTCACCTTAATAAATTAATCCTGACCAGATTGTATTCCTATTATTTTTACAGTACAACAAAGCAAATTATTTAATTCCAATTTAACACTGGAATATTTCAATATTATTTATTATCACTAATATTTATATTCAAAAATTTACACACAAGATAAACAGAAGGTACATTACTTAATTTCTCAAATTTAAAATTAAAAATTCCCACACTAGTCGTCAATAATCAGAAGTCATATCAGTCCTGTTCCGGGCTGGGATTCGCTATCTAAATAATAAAAGTGATCATGATGTCGTCGTTAGTCAATAGTAGTCAAGTTTTACGAGCGTGCGCATAATTCCAGGTTGGGTATTTGTGTGAGATAGACTTATGCCGCAATGATATTCCCATTTCACAGTGTTGCATACAAGAAAAGCAAAGGATCTGCAATATATTAGTTAATAGATATGGTCAGAAACCGTGTTCGGCTGGTTGATTTTGTGAGACCAATGAGACGTCATGCGTCCATAAATTAACACAGATAGTAATTTTGGAAGTATATTTGTTCATATTTTTTATAAGAATTATTTAATAAATAAAATACATTTCGTCAAATATTACTATTCGAGTTATGAACATGGTTCAGACATGAACTGGCGAGGTATTACTTTGATCTCACACGGTCGTATTGAACAATATGAACATGAGATCTGGTAATTACTTGACTGGGATGGATGATGAAAGATTCTCAATGAGAATAAAGGTGAATGAATTCCAGAAACATTAACATGTTTAGACATGAAATGATCAGGTGTTACACTGATCTTAGAAAGCCGAATTGGACATTTTAAAAGCTAGAGGCTGAGCGAGACCAATCTACAGTGACAAAATGGTGGTGGATCCTCCTGGGATCCATTTTTTGCATGGTGGCATTTAAAGTATTAAAGATGAAGAATGAGAAAATTACTAGTCCATGTTATTTTTATTTTTAATTCAGCTCGCAATATTTGTATTTAAGAATTTAAATTGGTACTGCTGGTATGATCTGAATTGCAACTGTTGTCAATTTGAGCTCGGATTTATTTTGGTAGAAAAATATTTATTTTTGTGATGGTTATGCAATTGACCGTGTGTAGCCCATCCGGCTGATTGAGATTACTCTATTCTTGTTTTAATTGAGATATTTCTGTTCAACTTGTTTTCACGTTCCAATCTCTCCACTCTAGACGAAAATACAATCCTGAGACATTAAATTAGGACACTTTAAATTGTTTTTCCGCCCATCAGCATTACCTACATAATTATTGACATATTTGCAAATATAAAATAGAGTTGACAATAAATTTGTTGTTATTTTTCATAAAATTTTTTCATATTTCACACAAAATATATTTTCTTGCTGCATCTAGTGCCCACATAAATGTAAAGAATTTTTAAAGTGTCGTAAAGTTTTGAATTAATTGTTTATTTACCCAGAAGCAATCAGAAGCATTGTACTCACTATCTAATCTTTATTTTAAAAACTATTGATTATTATTTTATGAAATTTGGTACCTAGGGGTTTTCTGATATGCCCGTTTCAACTAAAGCAGTAGCACCGGAAGTAGTCCCTAACTTTCTTATTTTAAATGGAATGCTATATTTTTATTTTACCATTAAATTCAGACCTATAAGCAATCTTTCGGGTGAACGTAAAAAAGAATACGCTTCTTAGAATCATTCTTATAGCAAAGCTAGCAAAATTCGTAAGGTACGCCCATGGAAATAGTAATGCTGTCGTACTAAGTAAGCGGCAAATGCTTCAGCCATTTTTGGTCACTCTGTACCTATTTATTATTTTATATTTTAATATATTTTTTGTTATACACTCAATACGGATTTTACGCAAGTAGCAGTTTCCAATTAATCGTATTAGCAAAGTTACGGTCTTGTTAGATGACATGTTATTACCTCATTCTTATAAAATTTGTTTGATAAACATTGCAAAAACCAGTATAATTTCTTTAATTACCTATTAAAACCTAGAAAGTTAATTTTTATTGCGAATCCCTCCATGAACCACTCACGTACTTCTTTTTACAAGCCCAAGTGTCATAATTTAACAAGTCTTTAATCGAACCAATTATCGCAGATAGCATCTGGTTATAAAATGAAGTTATAGGGCAAAGAATTAGATGTACGCCGCAATCACCTGATGCGCTAAGACGCTAGATGTTTCATGTTACATATCCTCTTAACGACAACAAGCAATTAAAATTGCGAAGTACTGGGAATCATCTCTTAGTTGATTACGTTTGTAATTAAAAACTTTTACACTGTTGATCAACTGATGTGATATCGATTATTTGTTTTTCAATCGGCAATAATTATAGTTTATATGTGTATAATGTATGTACGATTTACCTACCTTATAATCATAATATTATCAAAATATTCCCAATTAACAAACTAAATTTGATCTATAAATTTATGTGTCTACTTTTGTAGGTAATATAAAATTAATAATAAAAAATAAATAATTATATAAATATATTTGATTTCTTTCGATCATGCAAAAAATGTTATAAGCATTACCATATGCGCCGTTTAGGGGGGGGGGGGGCAATTAAGTTCAACCACTATTTTCTTTAAGAAACTATTTCAGATTTATTCTATAACGGCCGACTCTCTTACAATATACGAATTCTACTTTCTTCCATGGGGTCTCGTGGCTGCGTGCCTGAGTATTAGGTCGCGAATCTGGGGAACCGGCTTCGATTCCGACCGACGCCAAATATTTCGAATTTTAAATGGCACAAAATTGACTCTTGTGGTTCATTCTCTACGCCAGCAATGAGTGCCAGTGAGGTGACGCCTGGTAAACGCTTGCACGGTACAAATATGTCGTCATCATTACCGAAATCTGCGTACAAAGCAGATTGACACGCCCAGCAATGGGTAATATGCCGTGATGATATATTTATTTACTATTTATACTTTCTTTTATATTTTGTATATGCCATTAAAGGCTGTATATGAGTATTTATCTTAATATTTATTAGTATGCAAAATGCAATTGCACAAAAAAAATCTGATGTGGCCAGCACAATACCTTCCGTCAGTTCTATGTATTTTGTGCAAATTTCATACGGAAAGTTCCTTGCTAAATTAAATATTCTATTTCTTCTACATTACCTTCCGACAGTTGCATGTATTTTATGCAAATTTCATACAGAAAATTATTATTTTGTGACGTTTTCTATATACAGTGTAATGTATCTGCAGAAATAAAAGATTTATTTTTATTATTATTTCTTGTACATTACCTTAAAGCAGTTGTATGTATTTTATACAAATTGCATACAGAAAGCAAAAGATCCTATATTTCCAGTAATATTATAAGACAAACACACTATGTCAATTTCACTTGACACTGACATCTTTCAATCAGAATTTTCTTAATATAGTAACTGTTTTCATAGCTATGGCTACTTTATGAAATTTAATTTCTTTATAATTTTTTAACTCTATATCCATTTAATATTAAGTATAAAATGCAGTCAAATCGTATAGAGAATAAAATATTCTTTAATATTTATAATAACATTAAGTGTGAAAAAATGATATTTAACATAGTTTTTTCAAGAAAAACTGTTAAAATCTTCAAATGATGGTACTTCCGGTTGACCAATTGTAACCAAAATCTAATCAGCTCTTCATATGTAACGAAGAAGAATACGAAAAAATTATAATTTTTGAAATTGTAGTATTAGAGTTATCATAGACGAAATTTTGTTACACACACACACACACACACACTGACACACACACACACACACACACACACACACACACACACACACACACACACACACACACACACACACACACACACACACACACACACATACAGACATCATCACAAAAATAGTAAAATCGTATTCTAGGGACCTTAAAACGTGCTTATTCATTAAAAACTCACCATCGAATTTTTTGACCGAAAACAATACCTTCCTTACCTAAAGGTGACGGAAGGTAAAAATAAATAATTATATAAATATATTTGATTTCTTTCGATCACGCAAATATGTTATAAGCATTACCATATGCACCGTTTAAAGCGGGGGGGGGGGGGGGGCAATTAAGTTCAACCACTAATTTTTTTTAAGAAACAATTTCAGATTTATTCTATAACGGCCGACTCTCTTACAATATACGAATTCTACTTTCTTCCATGGGGTCTCGTGGCTGCGTGCCTGAGTGTTAGGTCGCGAATCTGGGGAACCGGCTTCGATTCCGACCGACGCCAAATATTTCGAATTTTAAATGGCACAAAATTGACCCCTGTGGTTTATTCTCCACGCCAGCAATGAGTGCCAGTGAGGGGACGCCTGGTAAACGCTCGCACGGTACAAATATATCATCATCATTACCGAAATCTGCGTACAAAGCAGATTGGCACATCCAGCAATGGGTAATATGCCGTGATGATATATTTATTTACTTATTTATACTTTCTTTTATATTTTGTATATGCCATTAAAGGCTGTATATGAGTATTTATCTTAATATTTATTAGTATGCAAAATGAAATTGCACAAAAAAAACATTTCGGATTCGGACATAATGCACAAGCATAAAGCAGCGCCTGTCCATGTGCATGTGTATGTATCTACTCGCACGCATGTGCATTCGCTGCGCGTAAAGGTAAAGACCTAGTTACAGCTTAGTAACAGCAACTAGCATACCCAGACAAATAATATACACCCTAAGACGCACCCTGCCTGTGGCTACGCAAGATTTTGCGTGGATCTACATAGTTATATTTATTGAATTTGTCTTCAATTTTGTAAGTTTGGGTCAGTTGTATTGTTCTACTTCAACACCTCAATTTCTAATCTGTCTCAACATAGCAAGATATTCGTCGCAACTAGAACCAGTAACAATCAATTTGCAAGGAGTAGCAATAGATTTGTTGGGTATACAAAAATATATTGAAGATAAGGGAAAATTCGAAAGGATTTTTTGCAAGAATTTTTAAAAGCAACGTAGATTTAGCTGCGGAATTTGATATTGAAATTAAAGTTTAAAGGATAACAGGTCGACAAACTCACAGAGGAAACGTTGTAGCAAAGACGGTAGAAGAATATTTTAGAATGACTATTTTCAACCCTTACTTGGGTTTACACACGATTATCATCAAGAAGCATGCTGTGGATCCAGACATCGTGAAGAAAATCTCAGAGAAGTATGCCATCGAAAATTTGGAAGCGGAATATTTAACGTGGGTGCGCATTTGGAAGGTAAAAGAAGTAGCAGAAAATATGGATTTTGCAAAACTAATTTCAGAAGAATGTCAATTTTTTCCCGCTATGAAAATTGCTTTCCAAATTTTTTTGAACATGCCGTCAACAACATGTTCAATATAGCGTTCTTTGTCTACTCCAAGGAGAGTGAAGAATAATTGGCTTAGGTTTACAATGGAGGAAAATCGGCTGTCCGGATTATGCCTATTAAGTGTACATAGAAAGAAGGTGGAAGAAAATAAAGAACAAATAATAGAAAAAGTTATATAAGTTTTTTGTGCAAAACGAAGAAATCTTCGGTCAATTAAATAAAAAGTTATAAAGATGAAAAGTTTTTTTTTTATTACTTACTAGTAAGAAATATACGGCTATGTACCTACCTATTTTGATCTTTTTCAAATATTACTTGTTTGCTCCCCACCCCTTGGATTTTGGGTTAACGGCGCCCATGAGCATTACGAATGTTAAAGAATTACCGATCTCAGACAAAATTGGAGTCGTCGCTACGGTCCTACCCCCAAACAATTGTCTTCGATCGGTGAACTGTCCCAACATAATATACTATAATATATTGACCATGGGGAGTTAGAGAATTATAAGATATTAAAGGTTGGTTAATTAGAATAAAATTGTCAAATTAGTAGATAATTTTAGTTAGAAAAAATAACGTATTGATTAATAATAAAGATGCCATTTGAGAATAAAATCTGACATTTACATTAAATTTTTATAGTTACTAACAACAAATTTGTTATGTATTTACTAGATTTTGGGGTAAATGGAATGTCCCGAAGTGGCACTTTACTTGAAGCTCTAATGGTCGGTTGCACCAACGTAATTTAAATATTAAACTTAAATTAACAATACTGCATCAAAATGAAATGTCAAATGAATTATAATATATTGCTGTCAAATTTTTGATTTGAATTTTTGTTTCAGAAAAATATCATAATATAATTGACGTGTGTATAATTTTGTGAATTTACTCTCTAATATTGATGCGATATTTCCATTTTATCCGGCAGTTAAATTTAATGATACTTTACTAGGAGATCGAAGTACCGGCCCTATGAATAAAAATTATACTGCGAGAGATAATGTGCTGGTTACATCAGATTTTTAAATTCGCAGAGAGTTTGTATAATTTATTTTTGCTATTTATTTTCTTTGTTCTGTAAATTATTTAACGATTTACCTAAGCACTTGTTACTAAGTTTCACCATCCATCAGTATCGTGTACCAAGGCGTTGGAAATAGTTGCAAAGCTGGTAGTTGAAGTAATAACCATAATGGTTTCGTGTAGTAATTATACTATACTTCAAACGCTTAAACTTTAATCCATTTGCTGCGTCTTATAGCGTCCGGGTAAATGAAAGAGTACATACTTGCATAATGTAAAATTGAAAAGCTGCAATTTTTCTTATAGTATTTGTGTCAATGCAAATATTTATTTACAATTTCATATTAAATATCTTAGCTGATAACTCCACTATGACAATAAATAACACAATTGTTTAGAAATAAATAGTAAGCGGATATAAGCTATGCACTCACTAAATCAAGAATTATTGTATTCGATTATTTAAAATTTGATAAACGCAAAATAAACTTACCGGGTTACTTCCAAAGTAGCCAAATGGTTTTAATCTGTAACAGAGAGGAATTATAAATGTATGTACCGTTGACCATTTTTCTTATTACTTGTATTTGTTCTACTCGTAATATGTTTCGTAGAATGGATTACCTATACAACAAACTAGGTTCATCTCTAGGTTCATCTCTTTTAATATTCATGGAGTTAATGTATAATTTTAAATAATTTCTTTAATTGTGTTAGCTCTTACATTGTGAAACTTATTATTCATTTTAATTGTTGAAAATACGTGGTTTTAAGTAGCGAAACTGGTAATGAAAATAAAATAATTGTGAAACTTAAAACCACGTATTTTCAATAATTATAATTATAAAGTTTTAGATTATATACTAGAAAAGTTTGGATCAACGAATTTAAAATCATCATGAATGGGGTCATACAAAAAAGTATTTTTTTTCATAAATGAAAAAATTACCTAATATTATTCCTATATTCATCAAAAATATTTAATATTATAATTTTCATTCATGATTTTCTTTATGAACATTCTGAGTCTGATGTTGTGACGTCATAATTTTATACACACAGCACGGAAGAGACTACACACGATCGCAAAATTGTTGCGTCCTTTGAAAATATTTCTGTAAAACTAGAAATTTTTGTGACATGAAATATATATTTATGTAAGTACGAGTATTTTTAAGTTTACTTTTAGAAAAAAATAAAATTAGAAAATGTGGTAAAAAGATAAGTAAACTTTAATTTGCAGATTATGTTTAATTCATACTTGAGGCAAAATGACAGGGCCAAATGGCGAATTGGTCACCATGTGGTATAAGCGTGTATTTATCTACGTTGAAGAAAAAGGATGAGAAAAAGTGAAAAAGAAATGCGCGAAGCAATAAAAAGGAATGTTTTACAGAAAACCGTTTCAAGTGAACCACAAATTATTTCAATAGGAACATTTTATGCCTTGGTCTGAAAAAGTTGTCAATTTTTGGAAGAATGAAAATTTCACATTTCTGTCTTCCTGATGGGACATGGAAAGAGCCTCCCGAGATGTTTATATATTTTGGCGTCCCCTGGGCAATAGTACTTGACTGGACTGGCAAATATTTCCACTACTGCACTGTCAATGTCAATCACAGTAAAATGTAGTACTGATTCGAATACATAAATAAATAAATCTGAGGAATGGATAAAGTGAAATTAGTGTTAATCCTACGGCTACGTAAGGATATGCCGATTCAAATGTGGCGATTGTGTGTAAATGCCATCTTGCCCCAATCGGCTCGCCATTTTGTCCCATAGGTCAAGTAAGATGGCAAAAATTTACCGAATAATTAATTTTTTTATCAAGATTTTGAATAATCATTTAGTTCTTGTTTATAAGATAGATAGCCTATAGGGCGCGAGCAGTCACGTGACTCAAGCAACCTTGACGTGCTTAGAATCAGCTGATTTGTGTGCGCGTCTCACTTTGACAAGAATAAAGTCATTTTGACAAGACCAATGTTTAGAATATTTTGATTTTGAACAGCTATAATGTTATTATTGTATAATTTTCAGGCAGTAAAACACATGAAATTAATAGCTATTAACATACCTAGGAATGTTATGCATATCTTAACTGCCGCAGATGTCGATTTGATTTTAAGACATCTAAGGCTTGTTATGATGCATAACATCCGTGGTTTGTTCAATAGTTTATCGGTTTCAGAAAATGAAGACATTATTGATATATATTATTTTTTGAAATTTTCTCATTAATGCTACTTTCAGAATGCTATGGTTAACAGAACAATTATTTTGACATATGCCAATATGACAAATATTCAAATTATGTGCTTTATTCCTCATAATTATTACTTTAGAGTAAAGTAGGCCGTATTTAGAACGATACGCTATCGTTATCTGTATGTATTAATGAAGAGCATTATATTTTCATTTAATTTATTTTTCATTTTGTAGACCGTTGTTGACAAGTCAGTATGGTAATAATATTACCATACAGATACAGTTATTACTTAGTTACCAGCCTACTTTTGTACATGTAAACAATGGAATAATATCCTGAAACCAGTAAAAATAATAACTTATTAACAGTTCAAAAATAACATAAGTCTAAACATTTGTTTTGTCAAAGTGACATTGTTCTTGTCAAAGTGACATGCGCACACAAATCAGCTTATTCCAAGCACTTCAAGGTCGCTCGAGTCACATGTCTGCTCGCGCCCTATATATGTGTACTTAATATTATTACAGACTTGCTTCGAAATTGTAACGTGTTTCTGTTTTGCAAGAGTTTTTCTTAAAGCTCGTCATGTTGCCCCACTCTCCCCTACTACTTACCGTACGATAAATCGATTCTAATCTCATCATTAAAATAAGTAATACATACAGAATGTCCCATAACTTCAGGTACATATTAGAAGGGCATATAGTTCTTAATGTCCTGATTACGGAACAAAAAGAATTTTTTCAAAATTCCTATAATTAAGGGTAGTTCACTTAAGAAGAACATTTTTTGTACCCCTGGATGCTATAATATTTGGAATTGTGAAATTAGTTATAACTATTACATAAAATAATTTAACAATGAAATTAATTTATGCAATTACGTAAAGCTTTGTCACACCAATTAAGTTTGGGAGATGTGTATGTAATGAAAAAAACTCACAACCTATTCAACTAGTATCCCAAAACTGTTTCCTTCAAAAACCTCAAAAACTAATTTTTGAATTTTGAAAAAATTCTTTTTGTTCCGTAATCAGGACATTAAGAACTATATGCCCTTCTAATATGTACCTGAAGTTATGAGACAACCTGTATAACGATACATTATTATTATCTAGTAAATATTCTTTTAATCGGGATTTCAGTCTATTATCATCAAAATTAGAAATCGGACAACATCTACGTCCGATTTCTAATTTTGATAATAATAGACTGAAATCCCGATTAAAAGAATATTTACTACATACTTTTCCAGTCGCTTATTTATAATAACATAAAATTATTATTATAATTCTACAATTTTCTATTGATAGCGGCACTATTTGTCACAGAATCACAAATTTTATAAAGAATGTACCCACCAATAAAAACTACGGAACTTTATAACATTCATCATTTCAATTCTTGATAAAACAACGGTATTGCATATTCGAAATAATATCGTCAGTTGATTGAATGCAAAATATGGAGCCTAAGAGTAGGTTTGCTTAACAACGTACGTCAAGTATTCGTGCCAATTAACGAAAGAAAATAATTCTGTTAATTCCAGCGCGGTCCCCGTATCAATCTTTAATAATTGGCTGCAATCTCAATATTGATGAAATACACACTGATTGAATTCTTGCTAGTTCCTTAATTGGCGTTGCATGTTAGCCGATATATGAGATATCGCTCACCCGGTGGATAGGAAACTGTCTTATCGACTTTATATTTTCAACTAGAAATCAGCGATGTTCGAAGAGTAATGAGAGAAAATTGTTTCCCATGGAAGGAGGAAAAATGTTGGATTTATTTTGTTGTAATACTAGGCAATTATACTTCAACATGGATCTTTCTATTCTGTTCATTCGCCAGTATCATATTTCAATTGCTTCGTTTATTTTATTTATTACTTTTGATTTGTACGTTAATTATTATTTATTCTAGGATTTAGGAATACCAACAGAGAATTTATATAATTATGACACGGTAAACAACAAACAATTTTAATTTAAAGAGGTAGTAAAACTATTATGATTACCCCTTAACCTTAAAATTAATTTTAACAAAATCTAAATACGTATTTCGAGTACTAAGTTCTCATCATCAGTAGTACAGCAAGTTAACGTTAAACAGAGTATACTCTGTTGCATTTAAGCCATTCAGTAGATGGCACTGGCAATAGCGTAGGTAAATCTGAAGTAACCGAAATTACATTGTAAACTTGTCTCTAATTTCAGCCAATCAGAGAGGTCAAAACTATTCCCTATGCTCCGCAATACTGAATGGCTTAAATGGAACAAGGTATAGTCAAGATTACTAAACATGTCAACCATGCCAGAGCTCCTAACAACTCTGAAAAACAAGGGAGAGAACTGGGATTATATAGGAATGGGAGTCACAGGTGAATGATTACCTATAAACTAAGATCATTTTCATCAAAGTCATTAAATTTTAAATCGTCCAATAAAATTTAACTTTGTAATAAATTGAAAAGTTCTGAGTTTGGTATGGGACCGAGATCTGCGTTCATCAAATTATTTTTATATTTATTTATTATTAAACTCTCGTACTTTTCAATTTATTACAAAGTTAAATTTTATTGGACGATTTAAAATTTAATGACTTATTATTGGACGAAAATTATCTTAGTTTATAGGTAATCATTCACCTATGACTCCCATCCCTATATAATCCCAGTTCTCTCCCTTCTTTTTCAGAGTTGTTAGGACCTCTGGCATGGTTGACATGTTGAGTAATCTTGACTATGCCTTATTCCATTTAAGTCATTAAGTATTGCGGAGCATAGGGACTAGTTTTGACCTCTCTGATTGGCTGAAATTAGAGACAAGTTTACCCAATGTAATTTCGGTTACTTCAGATTTACCTACGCTGTTGCCAGTGTCATCTACTGAATGGCTTAAATGGAACAGAGTGTACTCTGTTTAACGTTCCCTTGTTGTACTACTAATGATGAGAACTTAGTTCTCGAAATACGTATTTAGTTTTTGTTAAAATTAATTTTAAGGTTAAGGGGTAATCATAATAGTTTTGGTTAAATTTAACCTTAGACTCCAACTATTATTAATTTAAAGAGGTAGTAGATATGAGCATTGGGATTTGCACATAATAAAAGAATAAAGACCCTTGGTATTTGTTTGTTTTTCAAAATTTAGACGTAAAATGTTAGGAAAGTCTTTGACAACTTTAAAAAACTCTCAAAACAAGTTACAAAAGCTTTTTTTTTAAGCAAAAGCAAGCAAATATTCACCGAGAATACAGGTATTTTAGTGAGTGCAACATTTTTGACGTTTCATTTGATAGCCCAGCTGGAAGTTGCAGGCGTTACTTTACTTACTATGTGCAGAGATAGAAAGAGATAGTTGTTTAAATTGAAAAGGTCTATTAATATGATTATCGTTTAAATTGTGAACTTTTATTTTTCTATAGGTTTGTTCCTACAGCTAGTCCGAATTGTCATACGTACGTTAAACGTATGTGCATTTCAAAAATATAGTTCCAACCGACTGTTGTACAGCCCATCGGACTGTTGGTATTTTTGTTTCTATAGACTTCGGACGGGAACATGAACGCATCCACTGGTCTGTTGTACTACTTGTAAGTAAATGCGCCACACAATTTTCGCGCGGTGCGATGAAAATATTAAAGCATAACATGTGATCTATATTGATAAGCGAACAGTGGTTTGGAATTTGTTATCTGATTCATCTGTTGAAGAAATGGATTTGATATTTGGCAAACAGTAATTATTTATGTATGTAATATGATACATAATTAATATTTGATTTTAGATAATTTATTGACTGTTTTTTTTCTGCAGAGGATACAAGAATTAATTAGGGTGATATGATAAGTTCGTTGTCCGTTCCAACCATACAAAGTTTCTTACATATGTTTGAATGAGTACATGAACAAGACAAGCACACAGAAGCGTTCATGAATGCGTGCACAAACGTATCGAACAAGTCGTGTAGAAACAAACCTTATATAAATTAGTAAGTAAGTAGAAAATTGATATGTAGGTATGCAAAGATCTTGTTATGAGGCTGATGCCCGTATTCATAAACACTCGTAAAGTTTCAAAACGGCTCGTTAAAATTTTTGACAAATAGAATCAAACTTGACAAGTTACATTTCGATTTTTCTCTCATTGTCGACTGTTTTTACTGGATAAAAATTATAACGAACCGTTAAAAATTTTACCTGAAACAAGGGCGAGCGATGTTTGGTTCAAATTGAAAGAGTTTTGCAGTGTGAAAAGGTTTGAATACAAGAAAATAATGGAAGTGAAACAGAATTACACTCGCAAAGTTCTTGACAAAAGCTTCCTAAAGTTTATCCATAAAACCGGCTTAATTGGCTGGCGTGCTACTTTATTTAAGGTACAATGTTTGCGTTATACATACAAATCGAAAACGAATAACACTCAAAATTCTTGTAATATTTAATCTGACCTGTCATATTTGTTATATTTTTATAAATGCCAATTTTTATGTCAAAATAACAGTAACAGATAAAATTTTCACACTTCAGACATACATTTTTATCTTATACCTTTAATACATAAATAACCAAGAAATTTCAAACTAACTTGTTGGTTATCATGATTCGTTTCTGTCACGCTCCAACACTCCAACAGCATTAATAATATATAGTTATTGCCAATTTTGATGTTCAAATACTAAAATACTTCTTACACGATTAGTAGCTACGTGTGAGTAATTGTATTTTTCTACAGTCTATATACAAAGTAGCCATTTGCGCTCTCTTTTGTCAACGCAAAATGTCACTTTGCCGCTCTAGAGCGACAAAGTAGAAAAAACGCTCGCTCCTCAAATTTCTAACTATACAATGTTGAGGAATGCTACTTGGCTACATTCTTAATGGAAACGTTTAGTCAGGAATTAATGACACTGTAGTTACACATTACCCACTTACATAACCAAACAAAATGCCGCACTGCTGTGAAAATAAAATAGGGCATTCATTTACAAAAACGAAAGTATAAAATGCTTAGATTAGATTGAAGCAATAGCTCAAGAAGAATGAAAAATACCGATAAGTAAAAATAAATAAAAAATAAATTTTTGTTATGGTGGAGGACCCCATTGTGGCGACTGTAGAAAAAATATTGTGTGTGTTTCGAGCGCAAATGGACATTGTCGATTTCGAGAGAATGCCTCGCTCCTGCGTCGCGCGGCAACAACCTCTCAATCGACAATGTCCCATTTTGCGCTCTTAATACACAAATAGCTATTTTACAACTGATAATATGGATATTATTGAGTGACTACGTTCTTTTTTACATGACCATTCCTATAGTCAATTTTTAAACGAAGGAGAGTAAATTCTAATTTGCTTAATAATATCTACGCTACTGATGCCTAAAACTCAACCATGCTTACACCCGAACAGAAATAATCCTTCATTATGACGTTTATACTCTATCCGTTTTAACTATAGAGCGTTGGGCGAGATAGGGCCTAAGATTCTAGCTCTCTGATTGGTTCAAACGTGAACCAAGTTTACACAGTAAAATAATTGACGCGAAATTTAAATTTGCTTGACAACTGTATCAATTATTTTGACGTCTGACATAAAATAAATAAAAGTCAACAAAGTCAATACTACACGATTTATTACATATTATTAATTTCTGTTCAGTTCTGTTTGTTAAGTATATTATTGTTCTTTTCGTTTATATAATTTTCATAGAATTTTGGCGTTATATTTCACATTACATAGTTTTTGTTGTGCGCGTTTTCTTAGTTTTTACTCAGTAGTTCGTTAGTTTTGTTATTGTTCTCTTCGTTAATATTATGGATAAAAATAAATAGATATGTACGCACAAGACAAAATTACTGAAAAAATGACAATTAGAAAGATTATTTAAAATCCAGGAATGGCGCCAAAATTTGAATTTTTTCTTTAATACATGTAAAAACGGCCGCGCTCGAAACGCCATCTAGTCTATAGTTAAAACGGATAGAGTATAGACCTTTTAAAATAACCTCCTTTACGAGTAACAAAATATTTCCATGTAACTTTCTTTCAGTGGTATTTCTGGAATATAAATAAACATTTCTTACAAATATGAATTATAAGGTACCTGTAATATTGTTGAGATTAAAAATACCATAATTTAAATTTCATATAAATATTTTTATGGTGTTTTGTTGGGTGCAATTTCTGAATTTACTCTTCCTATTTTAAAAACGGAATAGAATTTAGGTTCTAGAAAATATGAGGAAGAAAAAGAAATGAAATCTTATATTATATAAATGACTATAACTCAAATTTACTTTCTTCGTATTTCGTGTCATAGTATCATAAATTATAAAGAAATTTGTTAACAAATTTAATTCGTGTTAAACAGACATAAAACTTATTTGGAACATAACTCATTTCGACATTCTTCACTTTCCTGGTCTATTCCTAGGATAAATTAGATTAAAGCCGAGTTAAAAATCAAATCTGACAATGATCTACAATATATAAGTAGTATTTTCATCATGTGAGATTATCATCTGCATTAAACATTTTAGTTGAATTAACAATTAAATTAACACTGAGATTTCTTGTGATAGAACGTGTCCACTAGCGTTACACGGAATAAATTATATTTGAATTTCTCTTTTATAACACTAATCTCATCTAACATTGGGTGAAGGAATTTTAATCATGTATGTAATGAGAAATATTCGTTTTCCGGGAATGGACTGTGTCATATTTTGAGTCAGAGCTGGTACTGTCTTAAACAAGATTACCCGACGTGTCAACCACGCTAGAGGCCGAGTTTAAGCAACAAGAGGGGGAGACTCAGTTTACAAGGTTACCCGACGTGTAAACCACGCTAGAGGCCAAATAAACCAAGTGACGAAAGGAAGGCCGAAAAGACAGTAATATACTAATCTAAAGATACGGTAGATGAGCAAGGCTAATGAGGACCAATGGGAATCGAGTTCGTAATGGTAGATTGGGCGTGTCGTGTTCCGAGTTTCACCGGTTTCCACATGTGGCTCAAGAAATAGCCATCATCCCGATTGATGTTATTAGGATGTTTCCATAATTCTAAAGTTTCCTTGTATTTACGTATGTAAAATTCAGGGACAGGAGCTAAAATGCGGGAATTTTCAAATAAGATGTTATGTCCTGTGTTGTGTTGGCGCTCTGCGACCGCAGATGTTAATACCATACCATTACGCAGACAGCGTTTGTGTTCTGACAATCTAGTGTGAACACTCCTTCCTGTTTCTCCTATGTATACTGTGCCGCAAGAACAAGGAATACTATAAACACCGGGTGACGACAAGGGTTCGCGTTTATCTTTAGTTTGGGGGAGTATTTCTGAGATTTTTTGTGGAGGTTTAAAAAAGACCTTAATATTGATTTTATTAAGAATTCTACCTATTTTATCCGAGAATCCTTTAATGTAAGGGATAGATGCAAAAGTTTCAAACGAGGTATCCACGGGTTTTTTGGGTAAAGGGTTTAATTGTCTATGAATTACATTATTGATTAATTTTACGTCATAGTTGTTCTGGATTAAACTATATCTGATGTGGTCAAGCTCCTGCTGTAGGATATCAGGTTCAGAGATTTTGATGGCACGGTGTAGAGAGCGTTGACTACTGAGAGTTTCTGCGAGGGATGGTGGTAAGAATTAAAATTGAGATACCTATCAGTGTGGGTGGGTTTTCTATAAACAGCGTGCCCTAACTGTCCGTTTGGTTTTTGGCCTCTAGCGTGGTTTACACGTCGGGTAACCTTGTAAACTGAGTCTCCCTCTCTTGTTGCTTAAACTCGGCCTCTAGCGTGGTTGACACGTCGGGTAACCTTGTTTAAGACAGTACTATCCCCCTTGCTCCTGAAGATGCCCCATACGACTGCGGGCGAAACGTTGAGCTCTGACTCAAAATATGACACAGTCCATTCCCGGAAAACGAATATTTCTCATGACTCAGGAAGCCTACGCAATTATTTCATGCATGTAATGTAAAGAAATTTATTACCAGATTTTTAATTATAAATTTCGTATCTTATATTTATTTATAGTCTTCCAATATATGCCAATTACAAGACGGATGTTACATTAATCAATATTTAGTTCCTTCAATTAAATTGTCAAAAATGTTCAAAACATCTTTGATTCCTAATATTTTGCACTTCTACTAGGGAGGATTAAAAAAAAACGCGGCCTAACCCAGGAATTTATTATAATATTTTTTTAATGATTTTTCAATATAATTAGACCATTTTCAAGTCTCTATATTATTGCTGCAATGGCATAATCTAGGTCTTATAGAATCCTGATCTGCAAAATATTCCATTACGGTTGCTACAACTTCTTTAGTGGGGAAAAAAATTGCCCTCCTAAGTGTTTTTTGATTTATGAAAATATATTAAAATCTCATGAAGCTATATCCGGTGGGTTAATGTAACAATTCAAATCATTGGTCAGAATGTTTTGAACCCGTTCATTGGAGATGGTTACAGCCTCTGATATTTCTCGAGCTTTTAATTTCCGACTGGTATATTATTATCATAACAACCCTGCATTCATGGTAATTATAAAGGGTTTCCTAATCGGAACGATATGTTTTTAAAACATCATAGCAACCATACCTAAAATTGTAGAAATCTCACTAGCTGTCGTTTGTTTTTAGTATAGTTTGACAATTCATTATGACAAAATACACGCTTCAAAAACATTTGGTTATTATCCAAAAATTTTATAAAAATAATTGTTCTTTTATTCAAACGCAACGTGATCTACGTGAAGATTTTGGTCCACATAATCGCCCTTCTGTGCTTGCTATTCGTCGAATCGTTCAAAAATTCGATACAAATTTCACTTTACACGATACCAGAACACCTGTACGACAACGAAACGCAAGAAACCAAGAGAATATATACGCTGTAAGTGCTAGTGTTACATAAGAATGCTAATCGATCCATTAATCGAAGTTCTTAAGAACTTGGCTTTTCAAGGATGACAACTTGGAGTATTTTGAGAAAAGATTTGGGTTTGCATCCGTATAAGATTGTATTGACCCAAGAAATGAAGCCACTTGACCATCATAAGCGTCGCGTGTTTGCTGATTGGGCTCTACAGCAACTTGAAGTTGATGCTGATTTTTCCAAAAAACTTATCTTTTCAGATGAATCTATTTTTGGTTGAGTGGTTAACAAACACAATTGTCGTTTTTGGTGTGAAAATAATCCACTCCAGATTCACGATAAGTCTTTGCATCCAGCAAAAGTTCTTGTTTGGTGTGGTTTATCGCATGTGGCATCATCGGACCATATTTTTTTGAAGATGCAAATGGAGATGCAGTAACAGTGACTGGTGAGCGTTATCGATCAATGTTAACGGATTTTTTATGGCCAAAATTGGATGAAATGAATTTGCAAGACATGTTGTTCCAACAAGATGATGCAACATCACATGTTGCCAATGGCACTATGGAGTTATTAAGAGAAAAGTTTGGTGAGTCTGTCTCCAGAAATGGAACTGTTATTTGGTAAATTGTGATTTAACACCTTTGGACTTCTTCTTGTGGTGTTATTTAAATCGTTGGTCTATGCCAACAAACCTCGAACTATTGACGCTTTGAAATTGAACATTGAACGCTGTTTTACACTTGATTTATTGCAAAAAGTTATCGATAATTGTCATAAGTTGTACTATAAAATAAAAAAAAAGTTTTGCTTTTGTCACAGATATTTTGTATTTTTTTAATTTTAAAAGCATATTGTTCCTATTGGGAAACCCTTTATAACAAATAACGCCCAAGGGCATTATGATTTGTTGCTATGGTAATGTCAAGAAATTGATATTGATACTGGGATAAAGTCTAAAATACAAGCAAAAGCATTCACAGCCTACCTACTCCGTAAATTTTATTAAAACTTTTTGATCCGTGATACGTAGAATATTAAAAAATTATAGTCGGATATTAAACGTTGAAGGCACCACGGGTGTTAAACAGACAATAATGCCGTCGCTCAACGTACACACGTCGGGCCAGAGGCCATCGGAGAGTATACTGTTGACCTCAGACATTATTGTCCGTATAACGCCCTTGATACCTTAATTACTATTTTCACAGCCCTGAGCCTTACCAGGGTGTTATTGACGATTGTCAATTGTGAACGTTTCTTATTCCATAACAACATAGCAGGACTAAAATAAATTAATTGGAAACATTAGAAACTTTTGATCATTACTGTATGCCTGAAAAATTATTAATTTTAATTCAATATACTCTTAATTTAAACTCGTCATGCCTGAATGGTTTATCACTATAAGGCTGGTATTTTCAGTCAGAAATATAATATGTAAAGCTAATGTGGAATTTAGGAATTACATGATTTGCAACGGCGCTAAAGAAACTATTGTATATATAGGTTTTACAACTTTATTATCTCATCTATACAATAATTCCATTTCTAAGGAATGTAATCCCGTGCAAATAAAGCGATTTCACACCTGAATTGCTCTACTCATGCAAGGCTGACATACGAGCACAACGCACGTGCAGAGCAAGGAAGAAGATATCACCTGCGGAGTGGACGAGGGAATTAAAAACTCTACAATTTACATTCGATTTCCTGCGATTCCATTAATAGCATTATACTAACTGTGGATTGGATACTAAGCGAACTGCTTTACTGAGCATGGACTCATAACTCAGCTGGTTTGTTTATTTCTGTATCTTATTACCGAGGAAAGTTAAGTTATTTGTAATGTTTATTTATATTTATAGGAATTATGATTTCTGCACTGGACTGAATCGAGATAATAAATTGTTGCGAGAGAAAAATACTTAACATGAGAATTATTAATTATATGTCTGTGGAATTATGATAAATGAAGTAAATAACAACAAAGACAGATATATAATTTTGCAATTTTGTATAAATAAATAAATATATGTATTATAATAAATATCATCTTTCCTTCTAGCCATTCACCTTGTGGGCATTTTTGAACAGAAAATGTACTTAAATAAGTACAGTGTGTTCCATAAAATTCCTAACTCGGAGTAGGCTATGAACAGAAAAACGTTTGTGTGATCATTATTTTATTTATTTTATTTTTAATATTTCATCATTACCGATATCTGTGTACAAAGCAGATTGGCACACCCAGCAATGGGTAATAAGCCGTGATGATATATTTATTTATTTTTATTTATTATTTTATTCAAAAGTCAAGATGTCAAAATTGATTTTGAAATGTAATTGACATTCGTCGTTTTCTAATTTGTTTCCATTTCAAGATTCAAGAAGGAAAGCTTTGATTTCTTTAGATAACATTTTTGACAATATCTCATGTCAAATTGACATTTAATTAAATATTTTTAAATTGACTTAGGTTTCTTTGTTCATATGCTTTCGTTGAAATTCGGCTTCTGTTCTTCCTGGTGAAACAAAGCTGTTTGAAATTACCTTGGATACGCGAAACGGAAACGTTTAAAATTTAAATAATTTTATGTGATTTGTGTATGCCAGGATATAATGCAGATTTGCAAGATTTTATAATCAAAATTTTTCGAAAACATATACTAGGAAGACCGTAAGTATACTCATTAATAATAATTAACTCATATAATACTCCAATATTATTTGTGAAGATTATGTATTTTTATTATTGAAATTGAAATTACAGGAACCGAAATGTGTAAACTTCAAATAGTCTAGCTTATGTACATTTTACCAAAGAAAAACATACAATTTATGTAATTTATGGATATTATGTACAAATTTTGTTAATAAAATTTTATAATAATTAATCTAATAACCGTGTATTTTTTTATTTTATTTCAAATTTTCAGCAAACGTAAAGTACAATTTCAATAAATAAATAATCACGTTGGCTGCGATTTTAATTTTAGTTCTGGATTGGCAACGCTAAGATGACGCCAAAATCTATATACTTTGTTTTTACATGTACTGTACCGTCTGTAAAGTGTATAGTTGGTGCCACATACTTCCTTTCTACAGCATAATAAGTTTTTTCATAAACCGAAGTTGTATTTATACAACTAAAATTGTCAATGAATCGGGTGGAATTCTTGTCCTACTATCTACAAATTAGTTGTAAAAACATACATATTACTAACATAAAATATCTTACAAAATATACCTTTCCTAGATGTCTTTTACGCACGTAAAACATCAAATTGAACATAACCTAAAATATATATTAGTTGGGCCGGTTAACATTTTCAACAAACAAATTATAAAACCTACGCAAATGGTACGAAATTTCTTTCTTTCGACTGGTTTGAAATATAGATTTTAAACATACAAAAACTGAATTTGTTATTGAAATATTCCGCCATTTAATATTGGGTTACATCGCCTTTATTAGTAATACCAGCTTTAATTCTATTAGGCATTGGCATTGACTCCCTAATTCCTTCACATTTTCCTGTGAGTATTGTCCCATTGTCTTGCAAGGTAGATTTTACTGAACGCACTGAATTTTTGCGAAGTTGCTTTACATTGTGCCAAGCCAAAAGTAAAAGGTCTCGGTAGAGGTTAAATCTGAACTAGAAGATGACGCTTAAAATACCGGTCGATCATCAGTCATGCAGGCTACAGTTTTTTTTTTTTTAAATTATAAGTATATTTAAAGTTGCTGAAAGAATTTTGTAGAATTTTCTAACCATTTGCGTAGATTTTATAATTTGTTGAAAATGTAAACTGGCCCAACTAATATGTGTTTGGACTCGTACTTGCTACTTATCAATTTACAGAGTTAGTCACAGAAGAGTCACTTTAAAAGTTGTGGGTCTGTAACCCGAAATACAATTTGCAACAGCGTCTAGCTTCCTCTCTTAAAAAATGGAATATTTAATCCACAATTGCTTGGCCTGTCTAGAGATGTCCTGTCATTTTGACATTTAAAAAATCAAAAAATTAAATATGGAATCAAGTATCTGTGGTCATTAATATTTTGATTTGCAAACAAACGGGCTTTCAAAATAATTTTCTCGTCATATCTCAAAGCTCACAACAGCAATTCATAAAATCATCACGGTACACTTAAGATTACAACTATTCTTAAAATGGACATAAATCATACAGAGTTGCAGTGCGTACATTCGCTCACCAAACATGGACTATTCAACACGTCGTTTCCGTTTTTACCGACGGGGACTGTGGATTGTGGACTATCGTCTACTGCTGAGTTAGGAAGCAATTTGATTTGAGTTTGTCACATGCTGAGATAAAAGGTAATGGCATTTAGCCGAGTGTGGAATATGGAATGAATTTAATATTGTATGAGTGGTTAACACCTTGTTGAAAACGTGTTATACATGTCATTGGATTTAATTGTTGTTATCACCTAATACAGTTGTAAGTTAAGTTCAAGAGCAAGAAATAGACATGCAGGTTCTTTTGTTGTGAATTTACTATATATACAATATTATTTATTATTTTATAAGAAATAAGAATATGACCACAACAACCACAAAAAAATTGTGGTCGTCATGGTCACGAAAGAGTAACCAAAACTTACAGGAACCATATTCCGAAAATGAACCGCGATCCTGAAATTATGTTTTGGTTACATTACGGAACGCATAACCAGAACCTTGGTCACCGCGGTTAAGTTACGGAATATACTATAATTAAATGTACTATAAGTATATGTTATACTGAAACAAAATTGGCGGAATCTTTGCCTTTTACATTTCATCTATGATGATGACTGAAAATGGTAAAAAATAAACACTTCTGTTATATAATATGTTTATATTCTCGAAGCTACATCGTTAACAGTAAGGAAGCTAGAAAGTTCTTTCTTTTTTAAATAAAATTGACTAATGTTGTTTTTGTAAAGAGCTCTTCAATTTAATATCTCTCACAACTTATCTAATTTAGAGATTCGAATATAAGTGCACTCTTTGTTTTGCATGTGATGATCCTCACGTCATCAGTTTCTGGGCTAGTAATAAACAGTCATGTTTGTGTCTTTGTCATTCAGAATGTGAGTGACAAAGTCACGAATGGGTATGATTGTTGGTTCTTGGTTCGGGAACTGATGACGTGAGGATCACCACTTTTAAAGCAGTGCATATGCTGGGTGTCTACTTTATTTCCCGAACATAGGAAATTTAATGTTAAAATTTTGATTTGGCGATATCTCTTTACCTATTAATTTTAGAAAAAAAGTGTAATGAAAAAAAAATGTTCAGAATGAAAACGTGCATCGATGAGTACCAAGTTTGTTGTTCAATTATTGCTTATGTACGAGTTAGAAGCAAAAGAAAATACTTGATTTAAGGCAATTATCAGAGTGCCAAGAAAAATAAAACAATAATTTATGTTTGATGTTTTTGACATATCTTACAGATTTGACATTTCATTTGATTTTATTATTATTATTATTATTATTATTATTAGAATTTGAATTAATTTTTTACTTCTAGATTGTCTTCCTATTATTCTTTAATAATAATAATAAAATCAAATAAATGTTAAATCTGTCAGATATGTCAGAAACAATAAACATAATTTATTGTCTTAGTTTTCATGACACTCTGATAATTGCCTTAATTCGTGTATTTTATTTTGTTGCTAACTCGTACATAAGAAACAATTGAACAACAAACTTGGTATTCTGCGCTGCAATTTTTCATATGAACGTTTTTCTTCATTACACTTTTTGTCTAAAATTAATAGGTATCATTAAATAATTTTTTTAACATAGTATTTCCTATGTTCGGGATATCAACTAGATACCCGGTATATGGTATTTTCGACTTAAAATTACCTAAGGAACACACCCTTAAGCTATGGCAATTTTCTGGGTTTCGACCATGTAATATTTGTCTTTATTTAACAATTATTCAATTTATTGGGTAAAAAAATGGTTTATGACGATAAAACATAATTGTTGAAAACGAGAAATAATTTTTTATAAATGCCCGGATCCGTAAATCTTAAATATGCTTCATCCATTAATTCATTGTAAATTGTAACTGTGCTGGAAATAATAATTGAGATCAGCTGCAGTTTTTAAATGATATAGGTAATAAGATAAGTACAGGTATTCTAGTATCCAAATTGGAAATATTATTACGGTATTAGAGCAAATAATTGAAACAATTGAAAACGCAGAAATAAAATAACGGTATAATTTAGATTTCTGGATATTTTATGGCTAGTTCATGATGGATTTAATTTATAAATTTAGATTTACAAATTTAGATTTGAAATATACGATTTACCCTGCTGCTTTATAGTGAATTTAAAGATATGAAATATGCCCAATCAACTTACATTGGGTCACGTGATTTGACACAAATGGGATGACAGTTATATGATATTTATCACTTTTATCATAATCAATCTGTATTGTTCTGCAGATAATATTAATATATCCATATTTTCGGAATCCATTTGTCAAATTAAAATTAAAATGTTTCAACTGTCACTTGAAACTGTCATTTACCCACCAAAATCATAGTTTGAAATACTGTGAAATGATTGGACGTATTTACAAATTTACACTTAGAATATAAAATATGGCGATATTTTAAATGTAAAATCTAAATCATAAATTTCTTAAATTCATCATGAACTAGTAGAAGCAGATATGTACAATTTATATTTATAAATGTAAATTCGTAAATCTAAATTTGTATATTGAATCCATCATTACCAGCCATAATGCAGTTAAGAAAAATTTATAAATTTTAACATAACTTTTAAACGTTTTATTACAAAAATTTATATTTATAAATACATAGTTTTTGCATTATTTTATACCTATAAATTAAAATAATGTCAGAAACAAATGAATTATGTATATATACTTGTAATATAAAGAATATTTTAAATATTTCCATTAAATAATAAAAATAAATTTAAAAATATGTAGTGTTAAGAATATTTATAATGTATCGTAAATAACAATATTTATGTCTGTGATAGTAGTAAATTTTTCCTTTCCAACATCCTGTTGCATGAACAGGTATACCACATATTTGACATTTTACCAAGTACAATTAAACTAATTTCTACAAGAACACTTGTACAGCCAAAGTCAAATAATGAGAAATCAATAAAACAGTAGCAATTAATTTGCTTACAAGTATTATAAATAAATATTTTTGCATTGATATGTAGAACAGATTCAATAAATTCAAATCGATTTCCATTTAACATAGGTTTGTTCTGTTGGTTGATTTAAAAATTGTGTAAGAGTTAATTAACAGTGACAGCTACACGGGATGATAAAAAGGGATCTAAATCATTGGACGGTAACCATTTTAATTAGAGAAATGCTGATTGCTTCTGAACTAAACTTAAAAGACCATCGCATGTTAGTGAAATCAATTTATCATTCATATCACACATCTATACATTCATTACTTTTCCAATTGATTTTTTTTAGTTTCTACTGTTCATAGTTCTAGCAGTAGCTGTATAAATTATTGAAATTTTGACTCGTTAATAAAACGTTAATTAATTTTCGACAAATGAACATATGTATATAATATTTAGATTATCTATTCATTCGCATTTACATAGTAAATGTATCATTTCCCTCTTTTAAATCGCGATTTTATTTATTAAGGACGTTATACATTTATCAACTTTTTCATTACTGTCAGGAACTTAAAATAAATAATTAATTTTAATAAAACCAGGAAACAGCCAGTTTTTACTTCATTTTTATAATAGGGCTGTTGCAAGAATTTTTATATGACTTTTAAGTACTAAATTTTAAGAGATATTGTTTTTTATAGAGCCTAAAATTTGAATATATCAGGAAATATTCATTAGACATTTTACAATTAAATATTGAATTTTGTGTAATATTTTGAAAAAGTCATGTGATCTGAAACTGAATGTGACGTCAGAGTACATACAGTGATATGTGACAATCTATCGCCTACTTTTACTTATGCCGGGTGTCTTAGGTCAACCGACACATGGGGAATTAACATGGAAAATCAGTTAATTGTGAATAAACATATTTCAGGAAGGCGGTAGGATCGTGGAATAAACATGTGGTAATAATTACATGTGTTTTATTAATTATAAGGACGTTTCGACCGCTATGCGTATCATCATCAGCTTATACTAAATTTTAATAGACATATTTTACTTCACGCCAACATGTCGTATGGGTTACATTAGCCGATGAATATATTCCAAATTTAAACTATTCTTTGTAAAATATGTCTATTAAAATTTAGTATAAGGTCAGTACTCTTTAGTTATAAAGTTAGGTTAGTTTCAATTTGTATTGTTTAACAAAATATATTATTTGTAGCTTATGATGACACGCATAGCAGTCGAAACGTCCTTATAATTAATAAAACACATGTAATTATTAACACATGTTTATTCCACGATCCTACCGCCTTCCTGAAATATGTTTAACAACGAAGAAGGATCTAACCTCCAAACCAAATTTATTGTGAATAGTATCTTTCGAGTGCAAGATAATAATTTGAAATTTTGTATACTTATCCGGGGATACTAATCCTATGGATTATATTTCAAATTAGTCAATTTACATGTGTAATACTAGAAAACATTAAGAAAAATTATCGAATTTCCAGAATTGTTGTTCATATCCCGAAAAAAAAAAATAGTTCCTAAGCAACGGTTTAAATAGCATAATCGTAGCGTGTCAGCTTGGTAATAAACAAAATTCGTATGTATTTAATCTTTTATTCATATTTAATAAAATATAAACATTATTTCAATCAATTTATATTTTGTAAAATCTGAATCACACTGATTACAATAAATATTTTTGAATTTGTTTAAATGGATCAATTAAATGGCCTGCAAGATCTCCTGCCCCTTTGATATTTTCTTTGAGGTCACTTAAAATCAAAAATTTATGGCCATTATGAATTGACCACTTTAGAAGATCTTAAAACAGCAATGAGAATTAATTACAGCCTTATTTCAAATCGACAGCTGAGCAAAGTGAGACAACAATGTTATGATCGTCTCGGATTTTGCTTAGTACAAAATGGCGGTCATTTCGAATATTTGTTGTTATTTTTTAATTCTTGCTCTTGTATTTAGTGCGAATTATATTTTATAAAATAAATAAGTTGTGTTGCGTATAACGTATCCATTTTTTAATTATTAATACATACATACATACATACATACATAAAATCACGCATTGCCCACTTAGTAGGTTAGCACAAACCCGAAAGATTTAAAACATCATCCAAAAAATAATCAATCTCTCTTTCAACAACATTCTTACTAGCCTGACATCATAGGTACAACATATATTACTCACTCTTGACATATTAAAGTGACCGATTTTCGGTAGCGAAATACCGCAACCGGACCACAATAATAGTTACGAAACAATCATCCTTCGCCACACATTCCTGTCTAAGCACACTTCTTTCGCCTCGGCCACATTCATAATCGTATTCATACACGCTCTTCTTCTCTTCCCACTCGGAAACTTTCTCTCTTTTAGTACCTTATCAATCACATCCATCCGCTTACACACTGGACGGCCACGTAATCGAACACCCTCTATTTCACCAAGATATATACGCTTTACAAGCCGTTCACTCTTCGTTCTCTCCACATGACCAAACCATCTCAACTGGCTCATTCCTACTCTCTTAACAACATTCTTCCTAACCATACATTCTTGATACACCAAATTATTCCTCACGCGATCCCGTCTTACATATCCACATACTCCACGTAAATACCTCATTTCCACGGCAGTCACTCTCTTTTTATGCTTTCCCGTCCATGCCCACATTAATAATAAAAATTATTTTGAAAAATAAAATTTTAAAAATAAATTTTGCTGACGGCTGGTTTCGATCCAGTCTGTCCGAATTTTGTTTATAACCAAGCGCACTCGCTACCACCATACTATCCGAACCGTTGCTTGGAAACTATTTTTTTCGGGATATAAAGAACAATCCTGGAAATTCTACAATTTTTCTTCATTTTTTCTAATATTACACATGTAAATTGACTTATTTGAAGTATAATCCATAGAATTGGTATCCCCGGATAAGCATACAAAATTTCAACTTAATATCTTGCACTGTGGAGATACTATTCACAATTAACTGATTTTCCAAGTTAATCTCCCATGTATTGGTTGGCCTAAGACACCCGGTATAAATAACACAAACTGTTTTCCTATTGTCTATAAGTGATGTACTGTATGTACTTCCACGTCACATACGTGGCTGGTTGTTTTTGTGATAAGACGAGGGTAAGAGCAATAACAAATAAATAAACTTTTCTAAATTATAGTTTAGGAATAATATTTCAACTTGTTATCTTTGTTAATCAAAATTCTTTTTAAAAATAATTATTTTTCCTATCGCGGGTTTTTGTTTAGTCTGGATGTCGCCGATCTTTGGCAGTTATGTATTGACAATTAAGTATTTAAGTTATTCCAAGCTTACGTGCAGGGTTGATAGTTTAATATGGATTCCTTACCCTGTACTCTGCACCCCCTCGAGATATCTGCTCATGAAGATAACACTTTGTTTTTGAGATAGTCAGCATTATTTTGTCTCGTCGTGAAGACGTTTTTGTCGAGACATATAGTGTTTTAGTTTTGGGCGTTGGCTCATCACCAAGCTACAATGTAATATGTGACTATTTAGTATTTGTTTAATTAAGTTCAAATGTTTAGTTTAATCAATAGTTAATAATAAGTTGTAATTATGTAAATATAAAACTTTAGTTAGTAAATATCATTGACGTCCATGTCCATAAATCTAAGTGTTCGTCAGCATCCCTCATCAGTCAACAAGTGAGTGGAAAGGTGGTGTGTTCCTTCCTTTTCACAAAGTCGTGGTAGACCAGTCAATCGTCTACCAGTCAGTTAAAGTTGTCATCGTTGGAAAACAAGTCAGCGCACATTAAAGCTCCTTAGGGGACCCCCCTCGTGTTACATTTTTCATGGCTATTTCTGGCGCCAATCTTCTGATTTAAATATTTACGAAAATAACAATCCAAGTCATCTCAGAAATGTTATCATTAAATTTGTTTTATTTTATTAATTACTCATAAATATTCTCTTGAACATCATGTTCTTTGTTATTACTGAGCAGAGTATTTCCTTTTTAGATAAACCATTATAAAAAACTTCTCTGTTGTACGTATAAGAAACTCAATTCCAGTTCATCAAGAGCTAACATACGATAATCTCGTATCGAAACAGTTGAAAGACGCTAGTCGTGAGGGAATTCAACGGATGCTGGGAACGCGAACTGAACAATACAGCTTGGTTCACTAACACACTTACCATCTTTTTCTCTCTTTTATTCTTTGCATCTCTCTATCTTTTTCTTATTGGTTACGTAATGGCCCACACTCACGCCCATGTGCTAAGAGAGTTTTTAATCCAAGTGACCATAGGCTAGTCACGCGATTTATGTCTTCATCACTGAAGAAGAAAAATCAAGCATCACCAATCTTCTCAGGAAGGTTTTCTAACGTCACGACTTGCGTGAAATTCGACTGATGGGATGTTTATATAGTTTTTTGATTAGGATCAAATTTTGATGAGAATTTTTCTTGATTCACGACCATATTTGGATGAGAAAGAGTAAATATTTGGTTATGTAACAATAATTGCATGTTTGTAATATGTAATGTAAATATGTTATTAAAATGTTTGCAATTCTTACATGCAATTTTATAGGACGAAGAAAGTTTTTAACCACGATTTTAGTATCATTGAACTTATAAGCTTTGTGTAACTTTCAGAAATAATACTAGAAACATTAATTTTTTGCAATGGGTCTGGTACTAAAAAAAAGTTGCATATATTTTGTCATATTATGAAAATATGACTAATTTTAAATGATTTTGTACCAAAATATTTTTAAAATATAAAACTTTTCATTCATAATTTTATTAGAAACGATTAGCACTATAACGATATGACGTCACAACTGTATTTTTGTATCAGTGTACCAAGCGAAAAGAATATAATTTTATATTATTCATAACTTGTGAAAATAAAATCCATATATTTATATGTAGGTTCTATTTTACTTGAAACTGTATGAAACATTTATCATTTTTATTAAAATAAAGCATTTATTTAAAATCTTTATAACAGGTTTTTCCTTTGACAAGGAACAACTATAATTTTCTGAAAGTGACAGCTGTCACTAGTTAACCCTTCTTGACATAATTATTTGGCAAAATTAATGAAATTGACAGATATAAACAACTTTAGTCAGTAAGCGAATTAGAATTGCAGATATGACGTCACACAAAATTAATTAAATTTAAAAATATTATATTTCAAAAACTATACACTTTTGGAAAGTGTAACAAACGCTAAAATTCATCATTTTATTAAATTTTTCGGAAAAAAATAAATTGTTAAATGAGTACCGGACCCCATTATGGATTGAATATTATTTTTCCAAATCGGGCATAAATATAAACACTTCTTATTTTGATTTACTAATGAGTTCATGCCTATGCACGATGGCCGAATACCAAATTTTGACATTTTGTATTTAGAATTTAGAACAAATTCTGGTAAATGGAATCTTGAATGGCGCACTAATGATATAAGGTCTGTTTTCACGAGATGATATCCACGTCATCGATCGTATATCTTGTTCCAATTAAGCTATTCAGCATTGCAGTGAATAGGGAATAGTTTTGACCTCTCTGATTGGCTGAAATTGGAGATAAGAGACAAGTTTACCCAATGTAATTTCGGCTATTTAAAACTGGCGCCATTTACTGAAAGGTTACATACATGTGTTTCAAATCAACAATATTATAATATAACCTATACTGTGTGAATTTTCTTATGCATCAAAATTCGAAGTATAAATAATTATTTAGCAATAGGTTTGTTCGTTCCGCTATGCTGCGTTTTACCGCAAAACGCGGCGGTAATTGTCGCTGCGTTTTGCGATTCACTGCCAATCGTCGCGGTAATAATTTAAGTTACTTAAAAATTATTTTTATGTTCGATCCTTTTGCGATAAATTATTTTCGAAGATATTTGAGACTATTATAATTATAAAGGATACTCAGTAAAAATATATTATTCCATTTTCCATTATTTTAATTGTTTACTATTGTTATCATTTAAATTTACCTTGTTATAAAGCATAATTCATATGACATTGACATATATATATATATATATATATTACTAAAATGTATTTCAATTTCTAAAACTGAAACATTACATAGCATACTTATTGAAAAATAACAATTTTTCCTAATATTTATTTGTCAAACACAGTCATACTGGCACTTCATATGTAGACGCGAACTTTACCGCCGATTTTTTTTTACCACCGAGTCATGAGTCACTGTAAACCGCCAGCTGCCGCGGCGTTTTAATGCAAGTTACTAGAAAAACGAAACGAACAGAATCTAGTGACTTTACAGTGAACCGCGAATCGAAAAGAACAGCAAATTTCACCGCCGCGGTTTGCGATAGACGCAGTGTAGCGGAACGAACAAACCTAAATAAACCAAATGAATATTAGGCTACGGTTACTTTGGATACGAATTCGTACGAAAATTTGTTCGTACAAAAGTTGTTCGTACGAATAGATAAAACAAAGTGGGTACATATTGGCTGCAAAATCGTAGGACGAATATGAACATAATTTTCATTTTGTGCTAAAGTGCATTGGATCCAGCAACTAAATTTGAATCGTTGGAAAATTTTTAGTAAACAACATTTTTGAGTAGACGACTTCTTTATATCTAGGACAGTAAACGGAGAACTCGGAAGATCATTTCAAGATTTGCTAAAGGAATGAATCATATATTATTTCCTATTTAATTTTCTGTAATGGCACTGCTTGCATTTTTGATCCCATAAAAAATGTCTTTCTTCTGTATTTCAATTAACTTTTCACTTTCCATATACTTTTCGTGGAAATGGTTGTAAGCAATGTAATCGCACATTTGTATACTCAATTATTATATCAAAAGAGCTTCGAAAATAATAAATATTTTTTACCTGTTTAGTTTATTTTGCAATCAAATGTCCAAAATTGAATCGTTATGATGAATGTTAAATAGTTAAATTTGTTTCATTTGTGGAACAGTCAATGCGTATACGACACGAACATCAAAAATAATAGAAAATATTATTACATTTCGACGTATTGTCGCAATGGCAATACGTCTCATCCAGGGATTTGTTAACTACTAGAGATCGACAGAGACAGTGATACATAATTCCGATTTGTTGTCTTTATTTCCGTTACTTGTCATTCGTTGTTCGTTTGTCTCACAGGTTTGAGTTTTTAGGTTATTCTTGTTATCGTCAGTGAAATTTAATTATTTTAATTATTTAACTGTCAAATTTATATTCTTATATGTATACTAATTTAGCATCGTACTTGTATTTATTTCACGTTTCACGATTATAGCTATTTGTGTATTAAGAGCGCAAAATGGGACATTGTCGATTGAGAGGTTGTTGCCGAGCGACGCAGGAGCGCGGCATTCTCTCGAAATCGACAATGTACATTTGCGCTCGAAACACACACAAGATTTTTTCTACAGTCGCCACAATGGGGTCCTCCACCATAACAAAAATTTATTTTTTATTTATTTTTATTTATCGGTATTTTCCATTCTTCTTGAGCTATTGCTTCAATCTAATTTAAGCATATTATACTTTCGTTTTTGTAAATGAATGCCCTATTTTATTTTCACAGCAGTGCGGCATTTTGTTTGGTTATGTAACATACCGACAGAGCAGTTATATGTCAGATTAACTTGTGGGTAATGTGTAACTACAGTGTCATTAATTCCTGACTAAACGTTTCCATTAAGAATGTAGCCAAGTAACATTTCTCAACATTGTATAGTTAGAAATTTGAGGAGCGAGCGTTTTTCTACTTTGTCGCTCTAGAGCGGCAAAGTGACATTTTGCGTTGACAAAAGAGAGCGCAAATGGCTACTTTCTATATAGACTGTAGAAAAAATATATTTAAATGAATTTTTTGACGTGAATTTGACAGATTTGAATTTGACAGTGATGTGAATATTAAATTCACTTGTCCAAAGTGGAATTATCCTATTTCCTTCTTACTCACACTTCCTGTGTTCTCTCTGGCCGGGTACACAAGAAATACATGTATCGGTATAAGCTTGCTCTATCCAGTAGTTAACAAATCCCTGGTCTTATCAGTCGGCAGTATTTTTGATAATTTTCAAAGCTCTTTTGATATAATAACTGAATATATATTTAGTATGCGTAAATTCGCTGTAATACGCGGTTTCTATACAAAATAAAGCATTTTGATTGGTGTAAAGCATGATGAGGGGAATAGTTATAAGTATATGTTTATTAATGATCTTTTTGTACGGTTCGTACTTATTAGTACGAACAAATTTCCGTACGAATTCATATCTAGTGTACCTCCGTCTAATGGAATGGATGAAATAAAACGTGCAACTAGACCATTTCAACAGTATTTATGCATGCCCATAAACTTCCAAAACTGATAGCCTTGTTCTCAAATAAAATTATGTACGTTGAGACCCCAAATTTAATCCAAACTTTCAAACGCAATAATTGAAAAAATCGACTTATGATGGCCTTTTGACCCGACAGTAGCGAATGGTAAATAATGCCTATTGTTGTTATTCCGTTTTATTTGCTACTAACAGTAGCTGCATAGTAATAAAAATAATTTATGTACACCATCATTATATTTAAGTATTCATCTAATGTAATTAGTAACTACTGTTAGGTAGGTATGTAATATTAATTTCCGTATTGTGTATATTTACATACAATTTTTTTAGATCTTACAGTGGTGGATTTCCACACAGGCGCAGGCGCAGGAGCAAGAAGCGCGCGCTTGGGGCCTCTTAAATCGAGGGGGCCCCAAATTTCAGGTCTCAAATTAAAAAATTGTTTTATTTTATTATTATTATTATTATTATTATTATTATTATTATTATTATTATTATTATTATTTCTAATCATAATAATTAATAATTTAATAGTATTCTATAAATTAAATTGACAAATGAATAACGCCATCTATGTCATATGTTTCGTGGCGGCCTAGCGGCCATATTTCAAACCATATGTAAGTTTGCTCTGTACTGACAAGATAAAGAAAGAATATCCTCATTATTTACTTTAGATTTGGCGCTAGTACGGTTCAAAAATACTTTAATGTTAAGTACATTTATTTTATAGCAATTTACACTACATTTTCAACAAAAAAGAAATGCCAAAATCAGTATAAATTTTGCTTTCCGTTCTAATTTTTATAGAAAATAAATAAATATATCATAACGGCATATTACCCATTGCAGAGTGTGCCAATCTGCTTTATACGCAGATATCGGTAATGATGATGACATATTTGTAGCGTGCGGGCGTTTACCAGGTGTCACCTCACGGGCACTTATTGCTGGCGTGGAGAGTGCATCACATAGGTCAATTTTGTGCCATTTGAAATTCGAAATATTTGGCGTCGGTCGGGATCGGACCCGGTTCCCCAGATTCGCGACCAGACACTCAGGCACGCAGCCACGAGACTCCATAATATTTTAATTTTTATAGAATTTAATATTTTTCAACTAAACTTACGTGCAAAGAAATCGGCCCACCTTACAATCTGGATTTTGATTGTTTTTTACTTAAAAACTATACATTACATTTAATAGTAATTAACGTATCAAGGGTGTTATAAGGACAATAACGCCTGAGGTCAACAGTGTACTTTTCGAGAGCCTCTGGCCCGAGATATGTACGTTGACCGAAGGCATTATTTTCCTTTTAACTCCCGTGGTGCGTTCAACGTTTAACGTCCGACTATAATTTTTAATATTCTACGAATTACGGATCAGAAAGTTTTAATTAAATTTGCTGAGCAGGTAGGCTATGAATGCTTTTGCTTGTTTTTTAGGCTTTATTCCAGTATCATTATTTATTTATTTACAACATTACCATAGCAACAACTCATAACACGCTCTAGGGTATTATTTAGTATGTAACTACCCTGAAAGCAGGTGTGTTATGATAATAATAACATACCAGTCGGACGTTAAAAAAATTAAATAGTTTGATAGATCATTTATTAACCTTTAACATGAGCCCAAATTTATCAAGGGTGCTTAGCGGTTCTGAAGTGCAGAAACTGTTAACAAAAACAACGCCTATTTGCTTGGTTGCTGTCACGCGCGTTATTTAAATTTTTAACATATTGTAAATGTTTCTGAATTAATCTGCACCTCAAACGTTTCTCAGAATTGAATGAAGATTTAATAGTGTAAGTAAAATGGATACTACGCCGGAAGTCAGCTATGGTGGCGGTTCATGCATGATCTGGGGAGCAATTTCTATGCAAGCACGAACGGACCCTGTTTTCATCGCTAGGGCAGGACGCGGACGCCAGAGGGGGGGGGGGTTTAACTGGCGCTCGGTACATTGAAGAGATTCTGGCAGACCACGTCGAATTTCTTGGAGAGAATTTTATATTTATGCAAGACAATGCGAAACCGCACACTGCGAGAATCGTCCAAGATTATATTCGAGAAGTCGGTTTACGGGTTATGGAATGGCCAGCATGCAGCCCCGACCTAAACCCAATTGAGCATTTGTAGGACGAATTAAAACGAAGAGTTCGAGCTAGAGTTCCTGCCCCAACAACTATCCCAGAGCTTATTGTTGCAGTACAAGAATAGTGGTATAACATTCCACAAGAAACAATTTCAAATTGCTAAATCCGCCAGTGCTTGCTTAAACCATTAATTTCAAATTTTATTTGAAATATAAATAAAATCTTCATTGCTTCACTATTACACAATTTATTACCTGATGCGTGTCTCATCTTGAATGAAGTAGTTATTATCAACATTAAAATCCACACGTTTTAATAATAGTGCTTCGGCTGTTGAATTCGCAATCGGCTGTAAAGTGTTATTGTATCATAGCTATAATATTATGCAAATCTCGGATCATAACTCATAATGAAACATTGTGTATCTACAGGTGAACTTTCATAAATTCAGCTATAAATCATCCTAAAAAACTATAGGTACATGAAACGAAAAACATAATATACATGTTTGTGGCAGCAAATGGCATAGTTTCACTTTCCGGACTGGAATCTTTTAGTTCCAGGCAAACACAATAGACAGTTACATATTTTGCAATTCAGTTCAAATTGTGCATTGTTCTTAATATTTATATTAACTCTACAAACATCTATATTAGAGTTACTAAACGTTGGGTGTTTACTCTTTTAGAAATAGTACTATATTACTTGAGCCTATTAAATGAGCACTGTTGAACATTGTTGTTTGATATTAATAAAATTAAATGACCATTTTGGAACATGTTAGAACCTTTTCGAACTTTCCAGAATATTTAAGTAAATCTAGACTGTGGATTTTTTTATTTTAGCTAGTCATTAAATACAGTGGCCCGTATTCCGAGCGCACTTTTATAATAAAAGCGCTTTTATGGAGCAAACTCCTCATAAGAATATAATGTGAAAGCGCGCTCCATAAAAGCGCTTTTATTATAAAAGTGCGCTCAGAATACGGGTCAGTGAATTTAAGAATAATGTGGTGAGTATGTAAAGTACAAACCGCTTATTTTACTGTTGAAAAAAATAGAGCACAATTTGTTTAATAATTATTGCTTAATCAGAATTTTTCACATCGAAAAATTATTAAATTTTTTACTATTCACCTAAATTTCTGCCGGTTAATCAATTTAAACTTTAAGTCGCAGAATACACAAAATTATATCAATTATTAAAATATAAAAAATACAGTAATATGTAGTTTTCCTAGGAAGGGGGCGGGGGAGGCAAGGCCATTCTAGGGGGGGGTCCATCCCTGACCACCCCTTAGTTACGCCTATGGCGATGGCTATGGCTTGTATGGTGACAAGACTTTGTACATGCTTTGAGAACCAAGGAGTACAGCTTGAAGAAGTGCACTAGCTTCATTTGGATTTGTGTACATAGTATGTGTTACTATATTATTAAAATAAAAGTCAATCGTATGTAAGTGGTAACATATTTTTGGACAACCCGGTAGTTTTTAATCTGAATTCAAACGACAAATTTACGATAATTACCGATTAGTAGGCTCGGAAAGTTCATAGGGATTACGTCGTCATGTTTAAAATAATCAGTGTTGTGACAGATCAAATTTTAAAGGATCTAGACCAAGATCAAGATCTATACAATTCATATGTTCTAGATCAGATCATAGGTCAATTTCTGCGATCGGATCTATTTTACAGATCAGATTAGGAATTTGGGATCTGATTTTCTTAGATCTTAAAAATACCTTTTATTTCTTTACAAAAAATAAAGTAGAAACAGAAACAATAATAATTTTATTAGAATTGTTGAAATGTAATATATTAAGACAGGCCATTAATTTTCGTCTACTCCAATTTTATTCAAGCTTCCCTTTAAAAATATTCAAAAGATTCAAATCTACTGTCACTTAAATTGCATCTGCTAGGAAGTAATATTTGACTGCCAACACTAATTTTCACTAAGTTTCAATGGTGCAGATGACGGTAGGATAGTATTGTATTTAAGATATATGAATTTTATAATATCTTTCGAAGGCTTTTATTTTATCTTTTTTTAAGATCATAGATTATAGTTTTTAGATCTAGATCCAGATCAAAATCTAAATACATAAAAAGATCTAGATCAGATCAAAAATCATACTTAATGAGCTACATCAGTGATTTGGATCAAATGACCTAGATCAGTCACAACGCTGAAAATAATTAATCATTTTTATTACAACAAAGTAATATTTCATCATTTTTTTTTACTAAAATTCTTAATTTAACGTATGCTATCTTATAATTACTAAAATTTACTATTTCTTTGCTAAGGTACCTATATACCTATTTTCTTCAAACTTATTATTAGTATTTCAATTCCTCACAGTTTTTAGGTTTTTGTAATACAGAGAGAAAAATAATCGACGTACATCTAATAAAAATTAAACTTAGTTGAAACAATTTCTAATTATTACCTATTCTCGGTGAGATAATCTGTTATTATTAGATCAACTAATATTAATAAGGTGCAAAAGAATTATAAAATAAAATGAGATAAATGTTGGACTAACCTCGCCTACTATCAGTCCAATTTGGCATCGCGGATCTCAACATCTCAAGATATCAGCTACATCTGCTATGCCAGCAACGTTCACTAGAACAAAATTTCAGTTATTTCATTGTAGTCCACTGAAAACCATCACACATTAAAAATTTACATCACGAAAGTTAATTTGACATTAAGAGAAACAAATATACATTATTTTAACTCCCCCATAAAAGTTTTGCACGAGAATTGCACTTATTACAATTAGAACACATTTTCATTTGTAGGATACATAATACACAATGACAAGACAGCAACAATAAATAATAAACTTCGGTCTTGATATTAGCTCGAACTTGTCTATTATAGCCACGAAATTTAAATAAAAATAATAATGAATTATTTATTCACTTAACTAATGTAGCATAACAAATAAATTATTCTTAATAAAAAAAATCGTAACAACTAGTGGTGCTAAAAATATAAACTTGAAAAACCAATCCTTTACGAGTAATTTTGCTAAAATGAATGTCTGACTTGTGATCAATATCACAATCGACGTACATTTGTGTTGACTATTATATAAGTATTGACACATCCTAAAGGGTTAAATAATTCAAATAATACTTATTTAGAGTTTTCAAAACTCAATGGGCCAGTTGCATAAAACGTTGTTAGCTGATCATGTGTTTAACTACACATTGTAACCATGGATACGTATCAAAAATACATTGGAAAAGAAGCCTTGTCAAAGTTAACAACGTGATTAAAGTTAACAATGCTTTATGCAACTGGGCTTATGGCTGCTAGCATACAATTGAGGGTGATTAGCAGTGTTTTATCTGTCAATCATTTATCAAATTTTCTATAACCATTCGTCATACGTTGTTAGTTTAGTATGGTATCTACGCTCATTCAAATTTTGTGAAAACTTTAAAACGGTCTTCCTACAAAACCATCAATAATGAGTTACGTCAATTCGTGTTATTGACCACGACATGTGACCCACCCGCGCAAATACATGTCCACTGATAAAGTTATCAATCATTCCCTGTAATTAATATTTGTATAAATACATTACAAAGATTGCATTAATTAATTTAATTAGTTGTTTTAATCATTATTCTACGTGTGGGTAGACTAATCTGTTACTGAAATACTTGTAAAGTAAAATATGCGTCTATAGAAAAAATAAATATCTGATGCATAAATTCTAGCTTAATTTTTTTTATTGTAAATGAAAAATTACTGGCAATTAGTGACTGTATCTAATTGATAATTACATGGCATAAAACATATGTGAATTTAATAATTGCCAAAGATTTATTTTACTGCAAGTAAATAATTGACACAATTCTACGAATTCACAGTAATAAGTTTCATAATCTCACGTTAATCAAACTGTTCGGTTTAATCAAATCAACTTTCAGTTTTTAATCCGCGTAACTAAATGAAACAAACGTAGAGTAAATAGCCTCAGGCATCCAATTATGAAGCAACTATTTAAATATTTAAAGATTTTGAAGCTTGAAGCTGGACAAACAAACAAACTTAAGAAAACGATAATGTTTTGAGAAACAAGTCCTGAAAGTAAAATGATTAATGTCCAGTTTTATAAAAGATCGAGAAGTAAATTACTAGCAAAGTAAAATTTACTCTTGAAGTATAATAGTTTATTCCAGAGATTTTCGTTTTATGAAGTAAGAATAAAAATCTACAGAATAGATTACTCCACCGATTTTCAAGGAAGTAAATTTTATTCTATAGAATAAATTTGACAGATGTCAACCTTAATTAAATTAAATTCATTATAAATTTCGTCCCATGCATTATTTTTACATTTATTTATCCCCAACCTGTTTGCTTTGTCAATTTCTGTGTAATTTTTCCCCGTTCTCTCTTTTTTTTGCAGTTTAGTTGACACTTGGCACTTTGACACTTTATTTTCTATTTTGATTTTTGGAACATGGAATATACAGAATACAATATTATTAAAACATATATAAAACATATTCCTGCGGCACATTGGAATATACTTGAGTTGGAGATTGACATCGTCAGTAGTGATCTTACTTAAGAAATACCGTCTAGTAATGCTTTATCCTGGATTTATCAATCTCTCTTATGCTCCAGTAGTGGAAAGATTAGCCGGTATAAGAAATCGTAGCCTGTAGCCGTAGCCTCTTCATGGAGGCTTTTTTTCCTGTCTCCAGTTAAAGTGTAGTTACAAATTGCATAAAATTAAAATTTTATTGCCATTCTGGCGTACAGGTTTTTAATATAGTAAAACAATATTATGTTTAAAATTATAGAAAATATTAAAATATCTATATGCAAAAATCACAAAAAAAGACAGATGTCATGCCTCTGTCGGTAAATCACTAGCAAGATCACTAGGATAAAATATTTACTCTGTAAGTAGTTATTTTACTCTGTAACTTGTTTTATAAAACACATGTTTTTATTTACCCATTGATTAAATTTACTTTCAAAGTAACAACTCAGCAGTTTATTCGATGTTTATAAAACAGGGCATAAATATTTTTTTTTTATTTGAATTAAACTTGGAGCCAATCTTACCATCTTCTGTGAGATTGGCCCTTAGATGAATTATTTCAACAAGAAATGGCTATATAAAATTTACGGCATTTGTGATGACTGTTTCTATATCTAAGCGTTTAAAAAAAAATCTGTCGTGGCCAGCACATTACCTTCCGTCAGTTCTATGTATTTTGTACAAATTTCATACAGAAAATTCCTTGCTAAAGATTATATTTCTTGTACTTTTACCTTCCGGCAGTTGCATGTATTTTATGCAAATTTCATACAGAAAATTTATAGCAAAAGATCTTATATTTCCAGTAAAATTATAAGACAAACACACTATGTCAATTTCACTTGACACTGACATCTTTCAATCAAAATTTTCTTAATATAGTAGCTGTTCCATAGCTATGGCTACTTTATGAAATTTTATTTCTTTATAATTTTTTAACTCTATATCAATTTAATATTAAGTATAAAATGCAGTCAAATCGTATAGAGAATAAAATATTCTTTAATATTTATAATAACATTAAATGTGAAAAAATGATATTTAGCATAGTTTTTTCAAGAAAAACTGTTAAAATCTTCAAATGAGGGTACTCCCGGTTGTCCAATTCTAACCAAAATCTAATCAGCTCTTCACATGGATTTAACGAAGAGAAATACGAAAGAATTATAATTTTTAGAATTGTAGTATGGAAGTTATCGTAGACGAAAATTTTGTTACACACACACACACACACACACACACACACACACACACACACACACACACACACACACACAGACACACATACATACATACATACATACATACATACATACATACATACATACATACATACATACATACATACATACATACATACATACATACATACATACATACATACATACATACACACATACATACATTACACACACACACACACACACACACACACACACACACACATACAGACACACACATACAAATAGTAAAATCGTATTCTAGGGACCCTAAAACGTGCTTATTCATCAAAAATTCTACGTATTTCATATAAATTCTATTTAGGTTTTGTGTAGAAAAATATCTTGCACAATTTTTAAGGATTTATAGTACTGACCAAACTAATTAAAAAACGTTTAATCAACATGGTTGCGATCTTCAATTGTTTCCGAGATATAAAGCAGTGAAAAATCAGTTTCTACGGGGTTTATCGCTGTTATCTCGAAAACTGTAAGACTTAAAAGAGATTATTTGTCTACCATTCAGAGGTCATTTTATATGTGCTTTTTTTTAAAAAAAACAAATAATTGTACTGTTAAATATTGTGGTGACCTTGGCCAATATTTGATTTCAAATAAATTCGTAGCTTTTCGAAATTGAGAAAAATGTCTCATATAAAATTTTATTGTTTTTTTATAGCATATTTACTGACATACAAAACTATACTCGCCGAGCTCCTTTCGCACGGCCGAGTCAAGAGTCAGGCTCGGCGAATGTGTAATAATGGAGTGATTGACAATATGTTGCTTGTTAAAATAAATTCCTATATGTAAAGGTACAGTGGACCCTCGGTAATCCGACAAACGTTTTGCAGGGCAGTGTCGGACTATCGAATTTGTCGGATTATAGAGTACTGCCTAAGACCCCCTATAGTCCGGAATTTTTTACAAACGAGTACCTTGTAATCCGACAAATTACAGATCCAGTGATAAAATTCTATATGTTATACTCTGAAGTACAAATCATACTTCATTATGTATGTCAAATTTAGTAAATTAAACAACACAATAGAGAGCTTACGTTTTATTATGAAATTAACGTCATTAATGCTATAGAACTTACAAACAATAATAACTTTACATTAGGAAATATGTAATTGTGTACAAACAAATGTACATACTAAAATAATCAAAAATTATGGATAAAAATCATACTATGAATCAATCATCATCATACTATGAAGCATGAAAATATTCATCAATTCAATATCACATGTAGTCAAATTCAAACTAAGCAATCAGAATCAAAACAATACCTACGCGTCGAGCACATTAGTGGTGGGGTCATGTCGGATTACAGGGGGTGCCGGATTAGACAGGGACCGGATTACCGGTGGTCCACTGTATTTAAATTTTTAATTTAGTTGTTTATTGTATTTTAAGCTCGATTTTAAGTTACAATGAACTTAAAATTGATGTATAGGGGCAATCGATTTTTGTTTATTTTTTATAACCTTTCCTTTGAATATCGTGCGTTGATAGAGATGAGATTACAAATATATACATCAACCAAACAAATCTGATTCGGAATTCGAATCTATAGCTCGGAATGAATTTTGCAAGATTGACGAGATTACCACTGAAATTGTAGACAGATACTGGAACGACTTCTATTTACTTAAGATTAATCTAGTTCCTGTTTGAATAAAAATGTCCGAGCTATATATTATAGAAAATAAATTCCCAGCAATAGATTACACATTTTTGTAATTGTGTGTGAACTGAATTCCCGGAAACTAGAAACAAAATCAGCACGAAGTTGAGTTTATCTAGGCATCAATCTGGCAGAAAATGAATTATGAACGTGGTATAGTTCTGACAAATATTTATTAGAATCTGTCGAGTGTTCTACATGCAATTTGAGCCTCTGCAATCTGATGTGGCGAGTAAAAATCTCAGCCAGGCGCTCGTACATGGATACTTGAGAGCAATAAGTGTAATTTTCTTCAAACAATAATTTTATCGTCCATCGGACAACACGAACCACGAACCAGGAAGGTCAGACGGGTCAGCCAGAGCGACGAGGAAGCACGCAGAGAGGAAGCAGTAAAATCCGTTGTCGAAATTTCTCCAGACATAAAACACAAACTGTTTCAAATAGGGATATTATTATCATTGTTCAAATTGCTCGTGTTTACAGTTATATAGACATTGCTTAAACTGTAATTACCCATGTTTGGATTGTAATTTTTTTTGACAATAGACTTGTTAGGAAAAAGTTGAATTGTGTTCAACAGTGTTAGTAAATTGAAATGAAAGGTGCATTATAAATATACGTAATAATCATACAGATTATCATAAGCAAATTTGATTAATAAATAATAACACGAAAGGTGTAGGTATCGTCCAAACTCATCCACCCAACTGACTTAGCAACCAATTTTATTGACCACTTCTTTATTTACTGCGCGGTGTCTTAAAAATAGAATATAATATATTAAATTGATGTATTTTTAGTGAGCAAGCTCTATGAGATAAATATGAGTGTGGCTATAATAAATTTATATTAGAATTGACCCCTGTGGTGCACTCTCCACGCCAGCAACGGTGCAAATATTTCATCATTACCGATATCTGTGTACAATGCAGATTGGCAGACCCAGCAATGGGTATATTAAAAATGAATAAGCAGAAGACGCACGTCATCAACCTGAAATACAAACTTATAAAATGAAATATAACTTGTAGAAATTATAGGGTGTTATTTATTTTTTAAAACAGAAGAAATAAAAAATACTAGTATTAAGAAACGTGTATATAATAGTACATTATGTTATAAGGAGTAGAAAGTGGTCTTTTTGTGTTGAACTCAGCTATTGCGGCCGAGGCGCTAGCCGAGGCTAGGCAAGCTGGGTAAAACACAAAAAGGGCGTTCTACTCTGAATGACATATACTATTTTTTCTTCAAGTGTTCCAAAGAATTTTTTGACATTTTTTTGGAATTTTTTAATAGTAGTGTTTGCAATTTCAGCCAAAGCTGGCTATGTACACTACAAAACAAAAACAACACAACTGCTAAATAACAATTTTCAACATAATATGTGTTGATGTGACAACTGCCGCCGCCAGCGGTGAACTAAGACACTAACATTTTTTTACTAGTGCAACAATAACAACATTTTTGTACTAGTAAGACAATGAACATCTTCTATAGTGTGTGTACAGGAGCATAATATGAATATTATATTACGTTTGAAGAAAAATGAAATTTTCCTTCATATCTAAGTCACTCCTTATTCCTTTTAGGGAATATAAAATTATTTGAAATAATTGTAGTTGATTTTTGTATCACAACGGTATCACTACTGAGAACTTTCATGTTTACATTGAATTTAAAATCGCTCAAATATCGATCCTGTCCCTGTCATTTGATTGTCAGTGATAGTGATTGTCAACTCATCTTATCCAGGCACGAGTGACTTGAATTAATATAAATAATTGTAAATATCAAAGTAGTTATCAATTATTGTTTCGTAAAAAATATATAGAACTGTCAATTTGTTGTCAATAAAATATATCAATATAATATATCGTTCTAGTTTATCTACCTATTGTACTAATTACAACAGTTTCTTCCGAGTAAAGTATTTGCGAGTTGTGTCTTGTGCTACAGAATTACTGCAGTGTCCAATTACTGGATAGGCTGACAAGGCTGTAGCCTAGGGCGCACAGAATTTGGGGGCGCACAATTTTCTGATTTTATTATAGTTTTTGGGGGCGCTTTGATTTAGTTAGAGTTAAGACGACCTAAACCACGCCCCGAGTATTATTGGTTTGTTTTAATAATACTATATGTTCCGTAAGTCAACCAAAAAACCAGGATCTTGATTCCGGGTATACCATGGTTCCTGAATATTTTCATCCATTTCGGGACAGAATGACATTGAATCATATGACATTTAAAATTGACACAACCTAACAAAAATAAAAATTAACCAAAAGAACGATAACGTTGAATAATGTCAATACAAATAACCCAGTCAACAATATGTCAAATATAAATAATGTTTCATACTTACATCTATAATAATTATTAGTAATACCACTAAAAATGCGGTTTAGAAATTTGACATTGACGGATATCGTTTGATTTTTTATGATGTTTGAATGTAGCGGTAGTGGGAGGTAAAAAAAAGAGAAACCAGGATTATTTCGTGGTTGCTGTGATCCGACTTTTTACCAACTTTTTTCAGGAACCGCGTTCCAAATAGAAACCGGTAAATAATTTCATGACTTACGGAACACAAAACCGTAAATCTTGTCGAACCGGTTGAGTTTCGGAACATACTATAAGTATTACACGATAATTCGTCTGCATGTATTGTATACAGTAAGTTATGCAACACGCATTGCATTTTCTAGAATAAAATAGTACCCCATGTAAACGTAATAATAAGTGACGTCATTACCTAGTAATATTTATTGATGACGTGCGTCTTCTGCTTGTTCATTTTTAGTATAATAAGCCGTGATGATATATTTATTTATTTATATTATCTATTTATACTGAAGTACCGCAGATAAAGAGCTAGTAATAGTTATTTTTGTATGAAGGTTCCGAAGTTCTAATTTTTAAAATGATTGTGGAATTTAGTTGCCGAGTTCGTGAGGGCGAAGGAAATAAAACATATGAGTGATAAAAGGACCTTCATTGCCGAGATGTTAATTAAATTTTATTTGAAATCAAATTTCGTGAAAATGAAAGCAATATGTATTTTATAGGTCTTGTTTTAGCACTGAATAATTTGAGTGTCTATTGTCATTATTCCTTTTGAGCAGTGTCTTACAAATTTTGGCTTAGGCCCACTTTTATAATTGATGGATAAACTATGGTATAGCTATCGGAGGTATAATTTTATCCTAGTAATTATACCTTCTATAAACAAGACTGTCTTTTACAATGCATTTTTATCTGTCAGATAGTTATACCAGGTATTACGTTAAATCACTTTAGGTTGGTATTGGCACAATAAAATTATCTTCTTGTTAGACTATTTCTCTTCATTATTATTATTTCTACCTTTTAATTTGCATTTTTCACGATGTTGATGATATAAATGTTATTTTTGATTCTGATAGTGATGATGAAAAACTTGATTGGCATCTGTCAAACGTATGAATAACAAAACATCGTTTGTGTTTACGTGGTATCCATAAGAACAAGGGATAAAGTTATCCGATGTTTATACGACCAATTTTCATGGGATAAGAAATACTGGTGTTTATTCTATCTAAGGTTTATCCGAGGTTTGTAAAATACAATTTCCAACTTTACACCTGGTATAGCGTTATACGAGGTTTATCTAATGATTGTAAAAGTGGCCCTTAATATAATAATTTTAAATGTTGGAAGTGAATTTAATTTTTATTAAATTTTGCGTGTATGGTACTCATACAATTTGCGTCGTGATCCCGGAAATATGTACAAAATTTTGGATGAAAATTTGGGAAAGAAATTGACAGCTGTCAAAATGGGCTGAGCAGAAGCGTGGGTATTGGTTTTATAACCAGTATAAATTCGGCAACTATACCAGCACCAGCTATTCCAAACAAGGAATGAAGGAACATCAAAATCAGTGTTTTTTACAGTTTCGCTTTTGTGTTATTCCTAATTTACTTGTTTATATGTACGTGCTGGATACGATAAAATAAACAAAATAGGTTATGTTGATAAATTTGCCTGTTGGTGTCAGGCAAACAAATGAACTTATGTTCAGTTTTGCGAACCTCTGGACATTGAAGTTATCGTAATGGATAGTCAAAATTATGTGTATTACAATACTTGTAATTATCATAATGTTGGCAACACTGCATATGCATGAAATCGGCGTATAACGGATTATTTTTGTGCCGATTTCTGAACTTTTAATGACGATTTTTATGTACTTTAGTGACGATTTCAATTTAAATACAATTATGTTTTTCATATAAATAGTTATTTTATGTATCAAACGTGCAAATTTAAGTTACTGTTGTCCAGATGACCCTCGCTTTTATTTATCGAAAATTTATGTAAATACTTATATTAAAGAACGTTAAATTCTTTATTCGATAAATATAATTTCATTATTATATCTTTTATAGATTTAGAGATAATGAAATGCATATAAAATAATTTGATGTAAAAAATCTCAGATCAAAATACTTCAAGGCAAGAAATTCAAATGTTTGTAATTGACACATAAATATCACTGTCAAAAATATTTGTTTGCCACTGTCAAAAATATTTGTACATCATTATGAAGATTATGAAAATAAAAAAAAGTCAACCACGCAAAAGAATATACGTAAAAAAGAATATAAAAGGATTTTGCGAAAAAATGACGAATATAAAGAAAAAGAAAAGGAATGTAGAAAAAGAAAATTTCAGGATATTGAATATAGAGAAAATGTATGTATTGTACATAATTTATATTAAAATATCCCATAGATTTTGCAAATATATGTGAGAATTATTTTGTAGTGAGACATGAATATATGTATTTGTATTTAAATATATTTTTCGTTTTATGCGTACAACCAGGTAAAATATCTTGCGAGAGGTTATGTGCTGGCCACATCAGATTTTTCATATAGACATCCTTTATATACTACAGTAAAAAAAAAATGCATATGGCATTGATTAAAAAAAATTAATAGAGACGGTAATACAAAGAAGAAAGTAAATATATTATCAAGGTCATTATTTAAGGGTAGCATTTTATTTGCAGATAGTAGATCGTTTGCGAGACATCATTGTACTTATTTCTTTCTCTACTGTAAAACCTGCGTTGGTGTTGAGCTAAATAATGTGGGAAATCGAAACATGTGCGAAGACCCAAATTTAAATACAACACCTGGCTCGAGGTCATTCGAATCTCAGTTTAATAGCGAACACGAGAATCTCCATAAAAATTCTACAAATTTCCACATAATAGTTGCTTTTCTACTATTTTAAATATTTATAAGTTTTCACTGGTTATAGAAGCTGATTGATAACTCCACTCACAAACACCGAAATCAAGATAGACGGGTTATAGATGAATAAATAACAAATAAGTAGCGATAACATAGGAACCGCATCGCGTAACATGGCTCACTAGATGGGACATAATTTACGTCGTAAAACAGTTGGATGTCCACAAAATCTGTAAATCACAGATCGAAGTGGGCAGCGATGTTATCTTGTTTTTATAGCTTCCATAGTTGACTTGAATGAGTGTTTTGTTTTATATTGTTGTTTTAATTTTGTGGTATTTTTATTATATCCTGGTTTTGTTTTTATGCTAATAACTTGATTAAATAGATATAGTAATTTTGATAGAATAAAGGTATAATAAAATAAGTGTTTTATAGTACGATGTCGAAGTGTATCTAAACTGCTGATATGAAACTAAATATGTAGTTGTATACTATAATAAATAATTTAAAGACAGTTAATGTTCTAATGTTATATATATTTATTAAAAGAAAACAATAAAATGTGGATATATATATAGTTACTCCTCTAAATTTAAATATTTAACAATGTGAATCATCTATAGGTACAAATAGAAGTGTGAATTTTATATAACAATTTTTTCTACGATGTTTGAAGTCTATACTTAATCAAAAAATCTGATGTGGCCAGTACATTATCTTTTGTCAGTTCTGTGTATTTTGTACAAATTTCATACAGAAAGTTCCTTGCAAAAGATTCTTTTTCTTGTACATTACCTTCCGGTTGTTGTATGTATTTTACACAAATTCCATTCAGAAAATTGCTAGCAAAAGATCCTATATTTCCAGTAAAATTATAATACACACTTATGTCAATTGCACTTGACACTGACATCTTTCAGTCAGAATTTTCTTTAATAGTAGCTGTTTCCATAGCTTTCTTCTTTATGAAAGTTAATTTAATTATAATTTTTTATATCCATTTAAAATTAAGTATAAAATGCAGTAAAATCGTGTAGAGAAAAGAAAAACTGTTAAAATCTTCAAATGAGGGTCTTTCAAATTCTAATCAGCTCTTCATATGGATGTAACAAAGAAGAATTCGAAAGAATTATAATTTTTGAAATTATAGTATTAGAGTTATTGCAGACGAAAGTTTTGTTACACACACACACCAAAACACACACGCACGCACGCACGCACCCACGCACGCACGCACGCACGCACGCACGCACGCACGCACGCACGCACGCACACACGCACACACACACATACATACAGACACCATCGAAAAAATAGTATAATCGTATTCTAGGGATCCTAAAATGTGTACGCACGCACGCACATACATACAGACACCATCGAAAAAATAGTATAGTCGTATTCTAGGGATCCTAAAATGTGCTTATTGATTAAAAACTCATCGAATTTTTTTTTACAAAAGACAATACTTTCCTTACCTAAAGGTGACGGAAGGTAAAAAGAGATTGGCCGTATTCTGACTCATCTCTCGAAGTATCATTTCTTCCGAAATAGTGCTTTTATAATGTTATTTCATTTTAGGAGTAGGCAAGGTTTCTTTTTACATTAAGCTTATAATGTTAGAAATAAATGATAAATATTTATAAAATACTATATTATTCATAATGTTAGGGAAAACAATATTAAACCATCACCAGGGCTATCTTAATATGTAGTTGGAAAAACTAATAATTATATTACGAAAATGAATTAACGCAGGGATGAAGGTATTGCCACACAATTTAAAGAGTGATAAAATGCGTGCAGACATCAGAGCTACAAAAGTTAAACTGATGATGGTTTATTAGGAACAGAAACGTCGGAATTGTTAAATAAATGACAATTTAATAAAATCGTTTTACGAAGACTGCTTCGCCAATTTTTTCTTTAACCATACCAACAGTCAAGAAATACCAGTAACTATATTATTCATAATGTTTACTTTTCTAGACTGTTGGATTCAAGACAAAAGTGGTGAGTCAATTTTTTAAAATATTTATACAATGACATACCAACTCAAAAACGTTAAGCCGTAGAAAGTTGAAATTTTGTATTTAGGATTATTATGACATCTAGTTGTGCAACTCCCTTTTTGGTCATTACTTAATTTCCAAAATTGGTACTTTACTTGAAGCCTATAATAGAGTTTAATGACAAACTATTTTAAAATATTATCCAAAACTTTTCAAATTTGGTATATAAAACTTTTATGTCAATGGGAATAACATAGAAGATTTTGGTTAAAATAGGCTTACCGGAAGTGACATATTACCTGAAATTATTTACGGTTTTTCTTGAATAAAATGGTTTTATTCAATTAAATTCTGCGTCTAGCGCAACCAATATTATTAAATTAGCCCTTTGTATAAGCGAGATATGTAAATTTAAAAATTATATACTTTTAGGTTTTTGTAATAAAGCTTGCTATGGATTGGGACAAAAAAGTGCAAAAAAATAAAATTAATTTTAATGTCAAATTACGTCAAATACGTGCAATTTTATAATTAAGTCTATATTTCATGTTGGTCTTGCGTACAAGGAAGTCGTGTGGTGTCCACATTAGATTTTTAATTTTTCGGAACGTACGAATACATAATCTAATATGAAGATTAGTTTATTTTCTTGCTGTATTTGTTGTTTTGTAATAAAAATACAGTAAACGGTACTTTATGTTATTTAAATGCATTTTGCGACGACCTTCTAGTTATCGCTATTTCGGTAATCCGGTCCAACTGTGATCTAATATGTGCTGGATTAGTACATTTTTATGTAAATAATCTTCCCTAAATAAAAAAATAATAATAATAATTTCGACATTATATTATTAAAATGAATTGTCAATTAACTAAAAATAAATTAGGTAAAAATGGGTTAAAGAAACGTCATCTAGTACCAACCGTCTAAAACAAAAAATTGTGTATCGAAATGAAGGTCATTACGATACGCAATTGCGTATCGTAATGACTTCATTATGAACGCAATATATAAAAGTATTACTTTTAAAAATTATATTCCATCATATGTAATAATTTCTCATTGTGAATTCTCACGTTTTCTTGAGCATGAAGTAGGCTGTTGAGATAAATTGCAGAAAAATTATCTCTTTTTAATTTATTGTTATTTAATGAACTACCAGCATTTTTACTTTATTTCTAATTTATTTAGGTATGCATAAATTTAATTTCTCCGTATGTTCTCCACAAAGTTTATTTCTGTAATTGGAATAAATACACATATTCCTGTCACATAAAATTGTGGTAAAATATAGACAATATCTGCTCCGGTAATATAGAATGATCTTTATTTGAATTTTAATCAAATATATTCACTAGAACGACAATGACCATGATATTCCATTAGCGATATTTACATTAATTTTAATTAAAATAGTCATAAATTCCTACGAGAAATGATATTAATTCAAAAGGAACACGCTAGTGGTCGGTGTAATAGTTGAAGTATTCTTTGCAACGCCCTCTCGATGAAGGCAATCTGGTTATAAGGAAAATGTAGGAAATTATTAGTAAAATGTGCAAAAAAGTCACATATAAATTATGCAGAATAATTTATGTGGTCGCTGCATATATTACACACATTGTAACTGTATATGAATTTTAAAAGATTAACGTGTTATTTATTTATTTATTATATTTATAATTTATTATCTTAAAAAAAAAAAACATTCAACTTTTATTTTTGGAATTCCGGCAAACGTACGACTAACTTTTAATTTTAAAAATTATACTTTCATAATTTTTTGCTTTCTTAATTAACCCTCCGTCTGTCTGGTGCCCTTCCTGAAACACTCTCGATCGGGCGTGGTCTGTGGACGCCAAAATAATATATCCTCTGAAGGGTACGAACATATCTGCCAGTGCTAATTTCGTTTAAAAATATTTTCTACGGATCTGTTTCTATATAATGCCTAATACAGGACTAATTCCAAAATCTGATGTGGCCAGCACATTACCTTCCGTTGGTTCTATATATTTTATACAAATTCCATACTGACAGTTTCTTGCGAAAGGTTCTATATTTCCAGTAGGTACATTACCGTCCCTCAGTTCTATATATGTTGTACAAATTCCATACGGAAAGTTTCTTAGAATTGATTCTATATTTGCAGTAAAATTATAACACAAACATACTATGTCAATCGCACTTGACATTGAAATCTGTCTATCAGAATTTTTTAAAATTATTTTAGCTGTTTCCAATGCTATTGCATATAGGGATTCACCAAGCCAAGCTACTTGGCTTGAAATAAAAAAGCTTGGCTTGGCTTGAAACTTCAAGCTTTTTTTAATGTTAGGCTTGGCTTGGCTTGGGCTTGATGAACACAGAGCTTGGCTTGGCTTGAAAACTTCAAGCTTTAAATATTTTAGGCTTGGCTTGATTTTCAAGCTTTATCAAGCTTTTTCAAGCTTTTTCAAGCCTTTTCAAGCTATTTCAAGCTTTTTCAAGCTTTCAAGCTTTATAAATGCGCATGCGCACAGTAGGTATATAAGTCTTGAAAACCATTAGTACTTGTTCGGTATCAAGATTTTAATATAAATATTCGATGTGAATTAAAATAAATATATCGATATACCGATAAATCCGATATATCGATGTATTGGAATATTGATGTATCAATATATCGATATGTTATGTCGATGTTTCATTGTATCGTAACAATGTATAAATCACGTTTTGTTTTACATAAATTTATTGTGGTACAATTGAAAAATATCTTCTTATGCGTAAAGATTAACAAAACGATACAATAAAATCTATGAAACTTACACGAAGTGTTTTTTCTTTGTAATTATTAAAATATAAAAATATTGAAATGTATATTTTATTCATTTATTTTATTTTTAAGAGTAAACAATCAACATAAATTTATTATCTTTTATTAAATATTTACCCTTCAATTTTTATGTGTCTTTTATTATTTTAGTTGACTGCATCTATTCAAGTAAGCATATGCATTAGTTGGACTTTATTTATTTTAATAAGTAAAATGAATAGGACTTAAGTTCATTTTTACTCGAAATGACCTCCCAACAAACTGTTTGTCATACTATACAGTTCATATTCATCCTGTATAAATAAAAAAAAAAAAAACTCAAGACTCCAAACACGCAACAACAGTGTTCAAATAAATACACAAATATTTTGGAATGTACAATGGGATGAAAATAACCTGAGACTTTTATACCTACTTCAAATACATCTGGAAATCATAAAACCCTATAGACGGAAATTTCCCCGAAATTTTGTTTGTTCGTGACATAAATACATACTCGCCTCTTATGAAATTTCTATTGATTTTTGAGTACTAAGTTAAATACATAAATATAATTACAGTAATCATGTGCAAATTCAAATAATACACAAGGAAATACCCTCAACGATACGAATATGTCGTTATTACCGAAATTTGTGAAACTTTTTCAACATCTTATAAATTTATTTTGTATACTTGATTGTGTGCGCGTTCTACAATGTGCGACTAGTTGGTTCAGATTGAGAAAATAAGTGGTCTTTGCATAATAAGAATGATGAAGAGTATAGTTTCCTATTTACAAAGTTTTGTAGCTTACTGGACTGGCAGGTAATGAAGGCTGGTCCTTTTGGAAACTTCAATCCTTAGAAGTTCGCAAAAATGTGCCGAAGCAATGAGAAAGTACGTTACCACCATAAAATTACGGATTTGTCGGCTTCGACAACATTTCTGAAGAAAAGCTTGAAAAAGCTTGTTTTCAACCAAGCTACTTGACAGTCGAAGGCTTGGTTTGGCTTGAAAATTCAAGCTTTTTTAAATGTTAGGCTTGGTTTGGCTTGGGCTTGGTGGAACAGAAGCTTGGCTTGGCTTGAAAAGTCAAGCTTTTTTGAACGGCAGGCTTGGCTTGATTTTCAAGCTTTTTCAAACCAAGCCAAGCCAAGCTTTCAAGCTTCAAGCCAAGCCCGTGAAACCCTAATTGCATAGCTGACTGCTTTATAAAATTTAATTTCTTTATAATTTTTTTAACTCAATATCCATTATGAAGTATAAAATGTAATCAAATCGTACAGAGAATAAAATATTCTTTAATATTTATAATAACATTAAATGTGAAAAATTGATATTTAACAGCGTTTTTTCAAGTAATACTGTTAAAATCTTCAAATGAGGGTAGGTACTTCCGGTCGACCAATTATAACCAAAATTTAATGAGCTCTTCATATAGATTTAATGAGTATTATGAAAAAAAAAATCAGTATTAATGGGGGAGCTTTCGAATTTTTGATTTCTGTATGTCAAAATATTTTTAAATATAAAGTATATTTACTTTTAAATTTTGAACATTTTCTTGCCGCCACTACGGCATACATAACATCAACTCCGTGCGACTTAGATAGCAACATACGTGCCCAAAAGAAAGAGACAGAAGCAAAACACGGCCATCTCTTTATGTTTACATTTGACTCTTGATAATTTAATTTCTTATCGTATTTTCTAGGTTTTACAATTACATATTTAAAATCAAATTTGCTTTTAGCGATTTGACAAATATAGAAGACATACGTTCATGTTTTCATTCTAATCTCGTAGCGGACAACTATGGCGAACCAAAGATGTTGCATACGTCATCGTATTGCGGGCGGTTTAACTAACGATAAATTTAATATCGTTTGTACAAGAAAGTACGCTGTATTTTATTACTTTCATTGAATTAATAGTAATATTGCATGTATAGTATTGCAGTAATGTGGAAAAGTCATTACATTTCAACATGACTAAACTCCCCTATTAGTTCGCAAACTACAAGCGATTGAAGACGATTAATAATTAGTATGATGTATCATATCCTAAGTAATTTGATTGGATACATGATTTTAAAAGCGAGACTCATGCTTCTTGTACGCCCTCCCACCATGAAACCATAAATGGGCACATACTAGCGCCACCTGCCTCCATAGTTTGTGTCACAATATTGTCAAGCAATGGTCAAACTGTTTTAATGTTCTATAATAGGTTTATTCCTACAGCTAGTCCGGACTGTCATATGTATGCTAGAAGCATGCGCATTATAAAAATGTCGTTCCAACCGACTTGGACAGATAGTTTGAATCTGATCCAGAATCATTGTTATCTGATTGATCTGATGAAGAAATCGATACCTCGAATAAAAACCGTAATTATTTAAGTAATAAATAATAAATATTTGTTTTTAGATAATTTATTGACTGATATTTTTTCTGCAGAAAAGACATTAATTAATTGTAATATGACTGTTGTCAGTTCCAACCATACAAAGTTTCTTACATATCTCTGAATGAGTACATGAACAAGACATGTGCACAAAAGGGTTCATGAATGCGCCCATGAACGCATCCAAAAAGTCGTGTAGGAACAAACTTAAAATGTCTTATTTATTAGGGAAAAAATGTGGTATATTTATGTTATTTATGCTTAACAATAATTTCTTCATGAATGTAAGGAAAAGTTATAAAAATATTGCAGCTTTGCGAACATGAAAAATTTGTACTCTCTAAAACAGTTTGTCGACCAGTGGTGAGTACATGCTACGTTACATGCCAAATTCAGAACTTTAATAATTTATATTTCGCTTATTGCGAAAATTTTTTAAGGCCCAGTTGCATAAAACATTGTTCACTTTAATCACGTTGTTAACTTTGATAAAGCTCTTTTTCCAATGTATTTTTGATACGTATCCATGGTTACAATGTGTAGTTAAACACAACGTTTTATGCAACTGGCCCTTAGTTTCGTTTGCAGTAAAATTCTTAGATCATCCTGTACTTCTAGAAAAACTTGGTATAGGCCCCATTATAACATACGTTCTATAATATACTATTATTTACCTATTAAAGAAAATAATTTATTTGCTTTGAGTAGGTGTCATGACCAGTACGATGACTGCATTTATGTATGATTAAAAGTGTATGAATAAATTTTTGTAAAAGTATGAAAGTAAATGAATAGTGACCTTATTCAAATAACAAGCTACCGGAATTCGCCAGTGGACAGAACTAAGAATAGACATATTACGCTATGAGGGACAATAAATATTGTTTTGACAAGGAAAATTAACTGAAGCTTACGAGTAATTCATCTATTATTCTCAAGGAGCATTGCTAATTTTTGCAGGTAAAATATAATTATTCATTTTTCATTGTCAAGTAAAATAATATAGGTTCTACAGGAACTGCAAGGACGTTGGCGCATCATACGACAGCGTTAAGATATATCGCGTACGATTTATCCTGTCACAAAAAAATACACATTAGGCGTTTTCGTAATCAGCCGGAGCTATCCTACAGATCTGTTCGACGACGTTACAGATATATCACGCAGATCCATCCGATTATCGAAGCTTTTACGATCGCGTCAGATCTGTATAATATTCTGAGGTTTAAATCTGAGGTTATAAAAAAATGTTTAACTTGTTAAAATGGATAAGAAAATTGCGCTTGTTTCTGTAGCTGTACATAATTTTATATACGACGACTCAAGTAAGATTGAAAAGCCACTTGAATCATTTGTTTAGATTATTTCAATTAGAAATTGTTTCACGTGGTCATTTATTTCTTCGAAACAACTCACAAAGTGCGAACAGCCATATTTTCTTCAGAACTTGCTGTAGTGCCGCAATGTTTATAATCAGAAACATTTAAACAAATACACTTTCTGAAACACAAATGTTTACAACCTGTACTAATCTTGCTCATGGATCAGGGTTAAAATTTTTAAATCGGGTCGCTGATTTGGTTGATCGGAGTGAGTTTACGAACGAGTCAGATTAACCCGATTGACTTTACGAACGCTTGACTACATCGGATCAATCCGATAGACTTTCCCAATTCCCAAACTGAATACTATTGCTATAATATTATTATAGCTTTACTCGATACGTATCTTTTGCTGAGTAAATATTGAAAACTGGAAAGAAAGAAACGCATTCTGCTAGTAAAACGTGTCACACAAGATTTCGACAAAAAAAAATTGTATTGGCGATGTAGTGATTTATGGAAAGTATATTGAACCTGTTCACTACTACAATAATTAACAAAGGGCAAGAGTTAAGCTTTAACATTCATATTTAATAAAGAGCTAGTTAGCATACAACGTAGTTTAGCTCTGCCTTGCTTCATAACTTCATGAGTCATTGGCAAATATCAAAGTTTACTTCGCGTACCTTTTGAAAAATCCGTGGCCTTAATTGTTTAAGCCTCCTACCCATTGTCGTACAACTTTCTTTGAAAGTAATACCCAAAATGTTTCAATAGGTCTCGCCTGTAGTCCATTCAATTTTTTTTTTTCATAAAACTTTTGTTACATGTTATTTCTATTTTATCGCAGACGTCTACAAAGATTGCATAGTGATATTGGGTTTACTGTATTCTATGAGAGTCACGCTAGAATTATTGAGTATAAGAAAATCAGGTAGGCCGTGGAACAAAATTACTTAAACATTTTAAACAGTAAATTAAATATATGATTTTTTATTTCCAAATTATTAACAATATTAGGAAATTGAGACTTTTTAACAATGCGTTTCTCGAGATATAAAATACTTATAAAAAATGTTTTGCACATTGTTCCATTGTTGAACTACGGTAATTTTTAATAATGTTTAATTTACTAGAAGAACATTCTGTACTTTTTACAGACGCAGAAAATCTAACGATCGATAACAGTCAGTGTTGTGACAGATCAATTTATAAAGGATCTAGACCAAGGTCAAGATCTTTACAATTAATATGTAGGTACTAGATCAGATCATATGTCAATTTCTGCGATCGGATCTTTTTTTCAGATCAGATCAGAAATTCGGAATCTATTTTTCTTAGACCATAAAAATGATCAGTAACGATTTTCAAATGCTTTTTATTTCTCATTAATTAAATAGGAATGCAAATAAAAAAATGAATTTCAAAAAATATACAGTGTGTCAAACAGATCCTCACTCGGAGTAGGCTATGAACACAACATATGTCTTAATTTAAAAGTGTTAAATTAAATGTAAATTTGACTTTTGAATTGAATAATGATCAGACACACGCGTTCCTGTTCATAGCCCACCCCGAGTTAGGATTTTTTCTGAACACACTGTACCTAGCCTTATATATAAAGTATACCTTACTTATGGAAGAAAAATTAGATACATACTTAGTTGTATTAATACTAAATTAATGAATAAAGTAGACACAGAAACAAAAATAATAATTTTCGTCTTCTCCAATTTTATTCAAGTTTCCCTTTAAAAATATAAAAGATTGATATTTATTATCACTTCAATTGCATCTTTCAAATGGTGCAGATGACGGTAGGATCATTCGAACTAATTTATTTTATTTGATCTTTTTTTAAGATCGTATATTATAGATCTAGATACAGATCAAGATCTGAATACATAAAATGGTCTAGATAAGATCAAAATCCATATTAAATGTCACAACACTGATAATATTTAGTGCAGTTTATAAGTAATGAATTTAGAAAAAAAAAACTATAATTGTTCAATTCCGTTATTTTATTTTTTTTTCCTTTTTTGAGACCGTTACACAGACTCTAGATGATATTACTAATAAATATAAATGAAATAAACATAAATATGGTTTTAATTATACGTAGGGTATATAACATCTCAAAAAATTAGCACAGCACAATATGTGCATCATGAGAGATCCTTAATCAATGTACGTGTTTGCGCGCATAATACTTTTTACAGTTACCGTATTATAATTTAAAGATTACAATCTTTCGGATAAAATAAGAAAGAGAGAAAATTTTATTTCTTGTCAGGCGAGTAATTATCACAAGGCGAAAAATGCTAATTAGCGAGTGAGATAAAACGTAGGCGTGGTATCTCAGAGCTATCTCTCCGGGAAGCTTATCTCCATCGCCGTCAAAGGAATTTCAGTTTTTTTTCACCAACTTTTCAAATATATACGCAGTTCCCTACATTACACTTACAGAATGTAACAATCTAATTAGATTTTCCTGCTATGCACACTATCTATATTATATTATATACGTAAGGTAAATCAAGATATTTACATGATAAGAGCATCTTTTATGAGGCGGCACTTGTTTCAAGTTCCTACAGATACTAAAACGTTTATCGGATACTCTTCTTTATATATAGTAATTTTCTAAGAAAATATTTCATATTTGAAATACTGTAATAAGAAAATGGTTACTTTGTTATTACGACGCGATACGTGCAATTGAATTTCTTAGTCTGATCAAGGTCTTCTTCGAATTTTTTGAGTTAAGATTTTAGCTCCGCCCACTTTGTCAAACTCAGAAGTATCGTGTACTTAGTTTTATGCTGGTACACCGTTATTTTGTTATTATAATAGTTATTTATGTAACAAGTGAGTAAAGTATATCTTTTTTTTTTAACAAGAATTTGCCGCACGAGCCGAAGGCTTGCAATAACATAGATTTAATTGTTAACGTTATAAATGTCTAGACTGCTGACATCTAGACTAAATAGATAATTATTGAAGAAAGTGTTAATTATTTTTAAAAAGAATTTTGACTTACAAAGGTAACAGAGTTGTTATATTGTTCCTGAGACTATAATTTAGTAAAGTTTCTAAAAATACTATTTACTTGTTATTGCTCTGAACTCGCCTTGCCACAATCTATAAAATTATGATTTTATGAAATTTAATTGCCAAGTTGCTTTTAATAGTATTTTATGTACCAAGGGCGTTACGATGATGATAATGCCAGGAGGGCGACAAGGATCTAGCCCGAGGACCTCTGGCCCGAGGGATAAATGTCGTCCGATGGGCATTATCATCTACTAATGCTCGTGGTGCATACAAGATTTTATGCCTTACTAGAATATGTGAAATAAGTTTTCATTTATAATAATTTTGATTACAACAATGCTTAAGCTTTGGCGTTGCTAAGGGTGTTGTTTAATTGTTTATTATCAACATTTATTTATTTATTTTTAAAACATCAACGTTCTATATCGTTAGAGATGATGAATGGGAAAATATTTTATCGAAACGGTGTAAAGAAATTTTTTTGAATGCTTCTGCATACTTTGAGGGAGACAAACGCGTAAATGTTTCCCTAATTATTCTCTTCTCGTCTGTAGAAGATGTAAGTATTATATTTTGAGGTTCGTTTTTACGTGACAGATCCCAGTTCTTTATTTCATATGCACTTATTTCTGAATATTATTACATTTTAATTTTAGAGAGTTTGTACTGGTTTGGATGTGTCACATGTGACGGTAAATAATATCAAAAATGTTTCAAATGTGAATAATATCGTCCTCAAAACATTGTAGTCTGTAATTCAACGTACTTACTATTTACATGTGTGGTGAAAGTAAATTGCTTTTTAAGGCATTTTTAATAATCAATTTTAAGTATTATAATTAATTAAAAATGATTTCTGTGTTGTGCTTTCTAAGTTGTTTTCATATTATATTAATTGTTGTAATCAAATAATGTATTACTTGTTATAATCAATCCTTATTATCATTGTAATGAATTATAATTAAAAAGAAAATAATTTTCATTATATACCGTTCATATTATTTCTAATTTAAAGTCCATAAAGGATGATCGGATTATAATGAGAGCATAATGAACTATTATGCCCTCATATAATGCCCCGGTTGTTATATGTTTATATACAACGTATCCTAGTAATAAACAGTTCATAATACTTTAGTGAGACATAAATTAAAAGTAATATCTATCATACTCATACAGAATTAAAATTTAAAAATCCTATGTGTACTTTCATATTATTTACTAACGCTGTAAACTGTTGTTCTATTTTCTCTTTAAAACGTTACTATTATTAATTTGAAATTATTAGTTTTTTGACAGTGACATTTATCTGTCAGCTACATACATTTGAGGGCGAACTGTAAAAATATAGAATAGTATATTCTATAACTAGTATGGAATAGATAATTTCCGCGCGAGCGAAAAGTTTGTAGGAGTGGCGGAAATACTATTCCATACGAGTTTTAGACTATACTTTCTCTAACACTATTTAAAAAAATATATTTTGCTCATCACTTGACATTTTTGGTAAAAATAATAAAATATTATTGGTATGTTACAAAAGCAATAATTTTTTATTGAAGTTACCATGTAAAAACTTCAAAACGCGTAAAACAGTTAAAGGTATTTTCCGAAGAAAAACTATGTTGAGCTTCAAGTAAAGTTTCTGTAATTTATTTGAGTTAAGAGCGTAAAGAGGACACACACACACACACACACACACACACACACACACACACACACACACACAAACACACATACACATACATACTATCATCGTGAAAATGTTAAAATCTGATTCTAGGGACCTTAAAACGAGGTCATTTACCATAATCTCGATATGCGATTTTTATCACGATCCCTTTACCAATGCTAGCGGGAGGTAAAAAGTACTTCAACTAAAATAATCCCTTAAATACAAATCTATAAAACTGGTAAAATTTAAATAGAAACATTAGTTGTAGTTGGAGAATAAAATTGCAATTAAAAAGTAAAACAAAACATTTCACTCTCACATATTTCTACGAAGTATAAGGACAACAACTACAAAAACCTTCTCATTTACAAGAACAAAACCTGAAGTGTCAGAGTTCCATCAGTTCACAATGAGCGTATCATTACCGACAGAACTGCAAGAAGTTGTTGCAGCTGCTACGGTTGCTAGGCAGCGAACAGTTGCCGGACGACGGTGAGGCTTTGCAGCGTAATCGTCGGTAATGAGGCTCTCTTCTCGTAACACACAAAAAGCGGAAAAAAAGAGTAAATAACTCGAAAAAATCAGACAAACGTGCAGGTTTTCTATACAGGTGATTGTTTTATAGGAAAAATCAGTGTAGCGGATTTGAATCTAATGCATTTTTATCTAAACTGATTTCAATACATTCTATGGTATATTATACAAGTGGATGTAGAGAAATTTGATTTTATATGCCGGGATACGATTTAATATAAGATCAGAACATCTTGAGGAACATTTTTTACTGTTATAAGCACTTTATACTTTACCGACAATAGATTGATGTATGCACGTATAGATGGCTCTATTTCGAACAAGACATAATAGCATTTATAAAACAAAATGCTTTATATGCGTATCTTCTACGCGTCACATTTTATTAAATAACAATATACAAGATACAAGTTATTGCTGTTCATTTCCACGCGGATGAATTGCAGTTCCCAGGCGTCGAACCCGACACCTGAGTTTTCTGTTTCCAGCTTATAGGTTTTTGAGTAGTTTTAGTTAGAGTAAAATTTAAAAAATTAACATTAAACATAATAAATAAATTCGTATTGTAACGTTTTTATTTATTTGGGTGAAGTGTAAAAATCAAATAATTATTATTAAATAAAAAAGATGTTCATTAAATTGATAAATAACTAAGGTTAAACAAATATTAAATACTAATTAAGACTAAGAATATAATTAATTACTTAAACACTAATGGGTCGATTCTGTTCACATCTGGAAGCCTTACAGATCTGTAAATTTGTAAAAACCTAACAAAAACGCATCTATTTTTGTTAATTAATATAAAATTATGAATAAGAGTGGTAGTTTTCGTTGAGATTTTGTTCATTTTTTACAAATTTACAGATCTGTAAGTTTTACAGATGTGAACAGAATCGACCGATAAGATTATTTATTTATTTAAACAATTAACACGACTATATATTTTCACTTCAACACCAATGGAGTATTCACTCCAACTCGCTATTACTGTGCTTGTATACTCTAGCTTCCCAATACTCAACACTACCGAGTATTCACTTCCAGAGTTATCCCAGTATACTACTAACTTCCCGACTCGCCGTTACTGTCCTCCTATCCTATAGCTTCCAAATACTCGCCAACACAACCGAGTATTCATTTCCACAGCTATCCCAATATACCAGTAACTTCCCGCCGCCGTTATTGCCCTCGTATACTATACCTTCCCAATACTCGTCAACACTACCGAGTATTTACATCCACAGCTATGCCAGTATACCAGTAACTTCCCGAGTACTCCACTCGACAGTATACTGCATACGCTTACCACGATACTGCTATTTATGTAACTCTACTAACAGAACTCCCACAGCCTCTGCATACACAACTAAGCATCACATCCTCTGCTGTCCGAGTTCACCTTCCCTCACGGCTTCTCACTCAGCTGACTATCTAACTATGTAACTATGTATGTAACTAACTCTCCGTCATAGCTGCGTCCCTTTTATATAGCTGCCATTACCTTCTAGAGAGCTCTAGACTATTCGACCCCATAAAAACAACGAACACAAAAGGTTCAGGCGGCAGGAAGTAATTAAACACGTCGCGACTCGTTTGTTTACGGTCGCCCGGCTGCTAGCGCGATTACGTCATCGGTATATATTTCACTCATTAATTTATAATCCAATCCAAATTCAGGATTCTATCTAGTTACCAAGTTTCATTTCACAAAAAAAATTTCGCGCCCTTTTAGCCAATAAGATGTCGTATTTTTACAAGTGAGTTTTGATAAGCGAAAATTTTTTGACGTTTCTGAAATATATTGTTTACACACCTGTCAAAGTGTATATATTTTCAGTGTTATAAGTTTTTATTAAAAACTAGTCGATTCGGACAGGAATCTATTTAAAACGTTGAAAAAGCAAACTTAAATATAACACCTCAAAACAGAATAAAAATTAGAAGATTTTTGTCAAGAAAAAAAATTTAAATGATTACCTGATTTTTATTTTGGAAATAGTCATCTGAATACCATTCGTGGTTAAATTTTATACTGGAAAAATTTTCCGATTGCTTTACTCGAGCCTGTTGCCAATTTATCTCGCGACATTGATCAAAAATCACTCGTTTGACTTGTGATTTTTTTGTCAATGCCACTCAATAAATTGCTAAGCAACCAGATCTCGTAATAATCTGAAAAATTTTCCGGTAAAAATTTACCACTTATGATATTATATATGAAAAAACTGAGTTAATCTCCATGTGCACCTTGAAAAAGAATATCACCAGGTATGTATGACTTTGTGATGTCTTATAATTATTATAATCGAATTTTGTAGCTCCTGAAGATGACCCAGGTGGGGTCGAAACGTTGAGAATTCAATAAAACGAATACGATTGAAACCCAGTAGTAGTAGATTTATTCTTCCATAATAATGACAAAAACTTTTTCTTAAGAATAATTGTATATATTTAACGATTACTAAATTAATGAATTGTCATTTTACATAAAGGATGATATTTTTGTTAATTTCATAAATATGTAACTTTCAACAATGAACATAATATAAAGTAAAACTTTACGTACATATTACGAATGAAATTCATAAAAATCTTTTGTAACTAATGGATTTCTATTTGATTCCTTTGCAAAATGCAGTAACTGCTATCTGTCTAATAATTTACGGACTATCCTCTACGACTTTAGTTTGCCTTGATAATTTTGACACGAACATATTTCTCCCGTTTCAACATACAGATATACGATACATATTCATACGAACAATAAATTCTTCAATGTCTTTTGCTAGCTCTACTGTATCTCACAATAACTAAAAATAATGATATTCTTAGTATAACGTTTTATGTATAGATTGTATGCTTATGTGTTTCGACATAGTCTAGAATGCATTAAGAAAGCTTTATGAAAACATAAAATTTATAGTATAACATTAACATTAATTTAAATTCACATAATGTAAAAGTGTAATCTAGATCTATTTAAAATCAATGAATTCATTTCTTGCAGCCAATATTTATTAACTATTGCATCCCCCACTTTCAGACTAGGTTCTTCGTTGTAAAGAATATACTTACATGATAAAAATTTAGTAGAAGAAGTAGAACGGATTATTCAGAAAAGAAACAAAGCCAAAGAAAAAATTCAAATTTTATTTTACAATTGACTTGTAAAATCTTTTACCGGTTTCAGGATGTTATTCCATTGTTTACATGTACAAAAGTAGGCTGATAACTAAGTAATAACTGTATCTGTAGGGTAATATTATTACCATACAGACTTGTCAACAACGATCTACAAAATAAAAATAAAATAAAATGAAAATATAATGCTCTTTATTAATACATACAGATAACGTTAGCCTATCGTTCTAAATACGGTCTACTTTATTCTAAAGTAATAAACATGAGAAATAAAGCACCTACTTTTAATATTTGGCATATTGACATATGTCAAAATAATTGTTCTGTTAACCATAGCAATCTGAAAATAGCATTAATGAGGAAATTTCAAAAAATGATATTTATCAATAATGTCTTAATTTTCTGAAACCGATAAACTATTGAACAAACCACGGATGTTATGAATCATAACAAGCCTTAGATGTCTTCAAACTTACATCTGCGGCAGTTATGATGTGCATAACATTCCTAGATATGTAATAGCTATTATTCACAATATCACAATCATTACGGTAATATGTCGATGTTAAATGGGAAATACGTCATTCCTAACTGCAATTACACTCTCTTGGGTGGGAAATGACAGATCAGTGATCGGCGATCACACTTCCACCCCATTGGGACCCGCGTAATAACATGTGACATCAGCGGAATTTTAGGGAACTAAATTAATGGCGGCCGGTAGGATAAGTCAAATATGTAAATGTCAAAAACCATGTTTCGTTTAACAGAAAAATAGGTTGTCACGCTCTGATTTAAGCGAAGTGAACATAATTGTACAACAAAAAGTGCTGTGTTTAAAGATTAATAGGAGTATAACAAATATTCAAGACATTCCATAATTTTTGGCAAAGAAGAAAAAGTTAATCGACTGATCGTATGGAAAAGATATTTAAATATATCGCAAAACTCTAATCTTATGAATAAATATGATTGTTCTTTGCATTTCACAAATAATGATTATAATATAATTTTGCAGGTATTTAGTTTTAATACAATTATTGATAGTACTGTTAAATAATAGTTATTGATGTTATAAGAATCGTAAAGTCAATTATTATGGTACTAGTCGTGTGCCATATGATTAGTTACGATCCGTATTAAAATGAAGCATTTGGTATTGACCGAAAAAAATTAATCTGAAAAATCAGGAATGCTGTTTTCGATTTGTTTGTAAACAAGTTACCTAGTTACCATAGTTCATTACGGTACTAACTACTCTAATGGAAGCATTATGGTCCTTGGCCTATACTGAAAGACATTAGAGTACTCAAATTGAGGTTGTCATTATGACACGGCAGCATATAAAATTTATAATTTCATTGATTTTACAAACATTTGTGCTTGCAGACTGCAGTTTCAAGCCAAAATTGCCGTAAGTCGAGTTACGCCATAAGTAGGCATTAATGAATGTGTGAATTGTTGCCCCTTAACTATGTATCTTGATGAAGGAAGGATTCGACCAAATAAAATTAAAAATCATGTTGAGTTGAACTGTTAACAATATTTTAGGGCAGGAAGTACTCATTCAAAATGTAAATAAATCTGACATGTTCTACTTGGCTGCCATGACAGATGCGCTTAAAGCGCAGTCAGCGGATTTTGCGGGTCCCAATACCCCATGGATTAGAAATGTTTTTGTAGAGTTGCCAAGCAACATTCTCATAAATCCCTATAATAAAGTAGGCTGAATAAATTTGAATATAGCTGTCAAAAATATTCATAAAATTAATAGCTATTAACATACCTAGGAATGTGGAGTACGATGATCGACTGGTAGCAGAATGGAGAATTGGGAAATAATCGGACACGCAGTCTAATGTAAATAATTTATTTCCTGGCCTACGTTTCGACTGTGACTACAGTCTTCCTCAGGGCTCTAAAAGGTATACATGGAGATACAACCATGAAATTTACACTATAATAAGTGTACCTTGTTAATAGTGTAAATTTCATGGTTGTATCTCTATGTATACCTTTTAGAGCCCTGAGGAAGACTGTAGTCACAGTCGAAACGTAGGCCAGGAAATAAATTATTTACATTAGACTGCGTGTCCGATTATTTCCCAATTCTCCATACCTAGGAATGTTATGCACATCATAACTGCTGCAGATGTCAGTTTGATTGAGTTTAATACATCTACGGCTTATTATGATTCATAATATCCGTGGTTTGTTCAATAATTTATCGGTTTCAAATATTTAAGACATTATTGATAAATATAATTTTTTGATATTCTCTTATTAATGCTACTTTCAGATTGCTATGGTTAACAGAACAATTATTTTGACAATATGTCAATATGAAAAATATTCAAATTATGTGCTTTATTCCTCACGTTAATTACTTTAGAATAAAGTAGACCGTATCTGAATGTATTAATGAAGAGCATTATATTTTCATTTTATTTTATTTTCATTTTGTAGACCGTTGTTGATAAGTAAGTATGGTAATAATATTACGATATAGATACAGTAATTACTTAGTTACCAGCCAACTTTTGTACATGTAAACAATGGAATAATATCCTGAAACCGGTAAAGGTTATATTTCAATGATTTATTTTGAAAATTATTGATTTAAATGAAGATGATTGTAAATAAAAGTGTACAAACTATACAAGCCCAAAGTCATATTAGTTGGGCCAGTTTATATTTTCAATAAATTATAAAATCTACACAAATGGTTAGAAAATTCTACAAAATTCTTTCGGCTGCTTTAAATATAGACTTAAAACTTTAAAAAAAACTATGGGTCGAATGACTGGTGATAACAGTTCAACTGGTATTTTAAAGGGTCTTCTTCTAGTCCAGATTTAGCTTCTACCAAAACCCTGTACTGTTGACACAATAAAATGTAACTTCGTACAAAAAATTCAGTGCGTACGATAAAATCTACCTTGCAAGTTGCAAGACATGTGGGACAATACTCACAGGAAAATGTGCAGGACTTAGGGATCCAATGCCTAATAGTATTAAAGCTGGTATTACTAATAAAGGCGATGTAACCCAATATTAAATGGTGAAACACTTAAATATCAAATTCAGTTTTTGTAAGTTTAAAATCTATATTTTAAACTAATCGCCCAATTAATATGAGTTTGGGCTCGTATACCTCGGTGAGAATTTCATTACAGTCTCGCACTATATTTGACCTCGAGGCTTCGCTTTACTCTAAAAATCTAGAACCACAAACTAAGAAATATTGCTCCTCTATTATCCTCTCAACAGTGACTTTTGTTTCCTGATAATATTGCCCCATACATCACCTGGTGCATCGTGCTGATAGTGAGCACAATAAATCCTCTTGTCACTGGATGGTTGAATGGTGGTTTAGCTCCGCCGTGCGGTAATACGGGCGTGAGCTCGATTTACCGTGTCAATCATAGTGAGCAGGTGCGGGTCAGTTTCGGGTCAAAGGGTAAGCAAACTAAGCAAGGAGGAATTGCAAGGTGTGGGAATAGCCGAGATGAAGATGGTGATTAAAGTAGGTATAGGAAGAATAGATTATGGTAATAGTATATTGCGTATGAAGTTCGGAAAGTGCCCAAACCGACGTCGGTTGTCGTTTTGGCGATCGACAGTGGTTTCCGTTAGCTTACTTAGCTTTATATTATGCTTAATATTACATCCCTAACTTTTCGGGGCGGCAAAAACTTTATTAACCGTGGTGTTAACTGGATTGCAAGAGGGGCTGGTATTTAACGTTGGACAAAAATTAGTTCTATTGGACCCTGTAACCCTAATAAATATTTACAATGTGCATATCATACCACTATGCATTTTTACTGGAACGTATGTACTATGACACTATACGCGCACTTCGACACTTAAATCATATATAGTTGGTGATCAAAGTTGGTACATTGGCTAGACGCCAATTGAGAACAGTCATTTGAGAGCCGGCTGCCATTTAAATTGTATCACCGTAGCCGGCACGCTAGCTCTCGTTGATAATTTTTTGGGAACCGACGTCGATTGACTTTTGATCTGTTCTAATTAATCCTACATACAATTTTGGTGTGAACTGATCCAATAGACGATGGAAAATAAGATCGTAGCGCCAAAACGGCTTTTAAAAAAACTAATGTAGACACGGGAAGACACTGGATTTCCTGGAGACACTGGAAATAAAAAAGTGTATAAAAAACCCCGCATCAGAATGCCTCAACGACCAAACCAATCTGAAACATTCAACTTTCCTGGACATATTGCAGTAACGTACACCTCCCACACTGGTCACCACAGGATTAAGGATGGTTTCAAATTGTTGCAGGTCCTTTCCATTAGTTCAGCAGACATTTTGATTTAAGCACATGCTAAAATTTTTTTTTCCTTTTCATTATTTTATATTTGTATTATTAATGTTCCGATTTATATTTCACTTCTCAGCCGTAATGTGTAACCTGTAGATTGTAAGTACTATCGCTTGAAAATGTATTTTAATTTGTATTTCATAAAACTTTTATATATTTTGTTTCTCTTGCAGCATTGTTCTCCGGTTGTCTGAGAATGGCTACTCAGTAGCCGAAACCGGTCACTTTATTTATTAAAGAACAGTGTGATTAAGAATTTTTGGGATTTGTAATAAAAAAATCTTCCCTTTCCTTGATCTTCCACGTCACACTTGGGTTCCCCTTCTTCATTAAGAGATATTACATATCTAAACGCAAATACTATGAATATAATAGATAACACTTGTGTTTATACAGTCAAACAAATGTCACATGTATAAATTATCCCGTCAACTATAGTTCCTCAAAACACCACCAGATGTCATATTGCTTATTTCCTATCGCCTATAGGGCTATTGCAATAATTTTTCAGCACTTACTACTCGTATACAAGGTGATTCATCGGTCAGTTCTTTTTTAATAACTCGATTATCTTAAATATTATGAAAAAAATTTCAAACGTAGTTTATTTTAAAAATGTCTATATACCGTGAGTTTAAGCTAAGATGCAACATTATTGTATTACTATGGTTACTAGTTACACATACAACAACGTTCCAGATAAAATGCAACATAGGTTGTCAAAGTTATCATAACGTTTTAAAGATGTTTACTAAAGAAGAAAAAATTCGAATAGTTATATACATATATATATATATATATATATATATATATATATATATATATATATATATATATATATATATATATAAATATATATATATTTAATATTTTGACGCGTCGGCCTGGATGGACTAACGTCCGAAATCGATCGCCACTTAAATAAATAAATAAATAAATAATACATTTTTTCCCCTATTACTAGTATCCATAGTAACAGTATAGTAAATGTTGCATCTTAGCTGAAACTTAAGTGGACGACAAAATATTTGTTCTAATGGGAAAAAATGGGCGCCGCACAACTAAGTGAATGTGCCAAAACACTATCATAGTTTCACGAAGCAAACTGTAGAGTAGCGACAGTGCTTACATTTTAAGAAAATGGATTAAATCACCTTTGAGTTCAATTTTTTTTGCAATATTTCGTATCACAAAGGCAAAGTCATCACACATGTCATTGAACGTACGCTTCAATATATTTAATTATTTGGGAATTCAATTTGTAACAGTTTATAGTTTTAGTTATAGTGCCAGTAGTAGTTATTTCGCGATTTCTCCTGTTTTAAAGTGTATTATTTGACGCAAGAATGGAAATTTAATAAGCTGATGAACATTCGTTGTGCTGTTTGATATAAAGTGCAGTGTAAAGAAGCAGACAGACGTTTACTTTTATATTTAATGATGAAATGTACCATTTCCAATACTCTTTTATCTTACATATAAACAAATATTAAAATAGAAGTGTATGTCTATGTGACAAGTAATTTTAAATTTATTTAGAAATGAATTTAAAGTTATTGTTTTATGATTTCTTAAACTATATGCATGTATCTATATTAAATTCTTTTATTATCTTTTATTTTCAAAATTCAAAATTTCAATTTATGTATACAATGACATGTCACCTATGTCACAGACCACCAAGCCGACCAAGCCATCGCACTGTGCGTTAGTTCATGGAAGCAATATGTAGAAGTCACTATTTCGTATTTTGAGAAATACATTGACTGTCCTATTTGTAGTTGAGGTCATGCGTGGCAGAAATTCACGGTATATATAACGATTACTAAATTAATGAATGTCATTTTACTTAAAGGACGATATTTATGTAGTAGAACTGTACATACATATTACGAATGAAATTCATAAAAATCTTTTGTAACTAATGGATTTCAATTTGATTCCTTTGCAAAATGCAGTAACTGCTATCTGTTTAATAATTCACAGATTACAAGTTCATTCGACATTGGCAACTTTGACAACCTATGCTGCAGTTTATCAGGAACGATACAGTATTTGTAATTAGTATCCAAAGTAATACATTAATAACAGAATAGTAAATATTGCATCTTAGTTGAAACTCATTCCCCGCCGAGAATATAGCATACCTACTTTTAGCAAGTCGAAGGATCAGGTAGAAGTACATCATTTGATACAACATTGAGTGTTGAGCCAGTTGACATTGACCTGCTAAGAATGCACGGTAGAATATAGAATTGTGTACACCGAAAATGTATAAAACCCACAGGATCATCAATATTTATATCTAATTTTGTTGGTACACGTATATGGCATAGCCTATGTTCTGCAGATTAAAATTTCTTCATCAAATGAATTTTCTACGGGGATAAATGCAAGCATTTTTCATTATTGCACAGCACAACATGTAGAAAAAATTACCAATACCTATACAGGAAGTCCGCCATTTTATTCAGTGACTGGGCGATGGCGTTTAAGCTTTGGTCTATTTGTCACACAATCATGATCTTTAAATTAATTTAGTAGCTGCAATATTATGTTCTTGGAAGGCAGATTGCGATTGAAAATTTAATTAATTTGATTCTCGAAAAGATGAATTGCATTTTACCGGAGTAGTTTTTCAGGCTGCAGTCGCAAGGAATGCACAAATTATTGTACACTTTTAATTAATTTTAATACACCGGCATTTTCTGGTTACTAATTAAAGGTGATAATTTGATTTCCATGATTGATTATGAAACGCGTAGATGCCCGCGGTCAATGATCAATTTGGATTACGGTCGCGACCCTTTTTACATAAAACTTGAAAATTAATGTTACCTGGATGTGTTTATTTTGTTAAAATATGCCGATGACGTGTGCAGACTCGAATATTAACGAAGGGAGGCGGAACTTGTCGAGAGAATCAATAGGAATGCTCTGGATACATAACTATGTATGTGCATACAATATGAATGGTCTAGATGTCTAGACAACACGAGTAACAAGCGTGCAGTGAGATAACGAAAAAAATACGGAAATCTTGCGGCCAGTATATAAGCAGTGAAACAAATACGCCATACGCCAGAGAGATATTCAGTCAGAATGTAATAGTTATTCAGTTAGAATCTGTGATAGTTACAGTAATAAGGTATTTAGTTAGAGTCGCTGATACTTTAGTAATAAAGTATTCAGTTGGAAATGGATACGAATATGGCTAGTATATTTGTGATTATTGTAATGTGTTTTATGATTCTAAAATAACATTTTTTAAAACAAATTTGTGTCATGATCCACAGCTGGGTAGATCGTCTTTTTTCCGGGGAAGACAGCAAATCGTTCTCCAGGATATTTAAAGTGAGCACCAAGGGTTAGTATTTGGAATACCATGATATATTTTTCACGTAGCACTACACCCATATTTTTTGTCATGTGATATATAATACAAAGTAAGAAATTGTTCGAAGAATAAAAATAAACAAGGCCCCTTGATATTACTGAGCCGGGGATTTTGATTCCCCCCCCCCTATCATCGGATCTGTGTACGACTGAAGATGCATTTGAGATTTTCCGTCATTTCTGCCTTACATATAATTTTGCAAGAAACAGAAAGCCTCTCATATATAGGGTGTAATCATACTTCGGTAAACATGCATATAGTACTGACAAAATTAATAAAAAAGACTTAATCAACATGGGTCCGATAGTTTCCGAGATATAAGGCAGTGAAAAAGAAGTTTTTATGGGGTTTACCTCTGTTATCTCGAAAACTATAGGAGTTATGACTTCGATTAAGTAAAACTTTTAGTTTACCTTACAGAGGTCAACTTAGATGTGCTTTTGTTTTTTTTTAAATCAAATAATTGTACTAAGTTAAATATGGCAACCTTGGCCATTATTTGATTTTCAAATAACTTCATTACTATTAGAAATTGAGAAAATTTTTAATATATTTTTTTTTGTTTTTTTTTTATAGTCCATTTACTGACATAGACAAAATTTTGTTCGATCACTATCTTTGTCAATTTTCTTCGATTCTAATAGTAAATGGCCTCTTTCTCTGAAACAGTTGAAGATCGGACCCATGTTGATTGTCTTTTTTACTCATTTTGGTCAGTACTATGTATATGCCCTTTCAGTTTTTTCCCGAAGTATGATTACACCTTGTATTATTGCCTGTGAAATACCAACAAAGTTGTTTGTAGACAATTTACTTTTTTGCCATAGACAGCCAATGGAAAATATTTCAAGCCTAAACAGCACTTGAATGTAAACTACCACTTACTGTCAACAAAACTACGGCATTATGATACATATATTTTCGTGGTAGGTAAGTAATATACTATGAAGAAAAAATGAATGAGAGGCCATCCAAGGACAGTAATAAATACAGTCAATAGATTGAAGAAATTCTTTGTATTTATAGGCGTAACAAACCAATGAATTTAATGAACATTATTTAAAAGGTATTTAATATTTTGAAACCGTTATGAAAAAAATATTGTACATATGTCAGTTGAGACGTAGGACGTAGCGGAAGACTTTGAAGACACTGTAACTAAGTGACTCATTCTCAGGCTCACTAAAGACATTGGGTTTTGCAGAGGTGTAACTATGGTACATAGCTCTTATGGTAAGTTCTGAAAATGCGCCTCTGTCTGACAGAATTCCTAGCGGCAAAATTACTATTAAAATTAGCGCGAAATTTAAATGATTATCGAAAAACTTCCGTAATTATTTATACGAGTTTTTTAGTCAAGTATCTTTAATGGACATTATAAGTTATACCTACATAAAGAAAAATATACGGCTCTTCAAACATGTCAAATACATGTACGTGATGTCTCTTTTGGAGAGTACGTATAGTTACGTGCAACTTTTTTCCAGTATAAATCTAACAAAATAAAAAAAATAGAACAAAAATTTCATACTAGCATTTTAAAATAAAATTATTATTCGCATCGCTACTGTCTCATCAAACTAGATTAGATGCACTGATATCGAAAAAAACATTAAACATGTTCTGCTCGAAATTTTTTTTTTAAAGTAAGCGTTTACATAGACTACGTTTACACGTATGAGAAAAATTTACTTTAACTTGACTTTTAAAAGGCGACTTATGAAAAGTCAATTTAATGGTGCGTTTACACATAAGGTCAAATCTACTTCACTTTACGTTTGTTACATGTCCTTCACTCAACTTTGACTTTGACAGCAAAGTGAAGTTTGGTTATAATACGTGTGATGTAAGTTACCTATTTAACTATTATCATATAATCATAATTAAGAATATATTATTTATAGAAAAAATGGATAGTAAACTACAGTTACTAAATTTAAGTGCGATATTTTTAAATAATATAACTATGCAGCAACAATATTGGATGCGAAATAGATTAAAAAATAATCGCATAAAATATTTTAAAATTCGAGAAATTTTTAAATTAATATATAAAACACAAAATTGTGTAATTAAATATCGAATTACTAGGAATTTGTGGATGAAAACTAGCTGTCATTGTTAGTAAAGTAAAGTATGTTTCGTTCGTTGGTTCATACGTCTTTTTAAAAGTCACTTATATGAGTCAAGTCTATTTTATTTTGGACTTGACTTTAGGAAGAAAAGTAATAGGCGAGAGTGTTTACACAACGGCAAAAGTCGCCTTTTGAAAGTCAAAGTCAAGTCAAAGTACTTTTTTGCTATACGTGTAAACATAGTCATAGTTGTGTAGTCACAAATAAATACTGAATTCTATATTATCTATTTAACTTTTGTAGAATGCAACTCGGTTCGGTTATGTTTTATATGTTCTAGTTAAGAATAAATTTGGTTGGTATGTTTCTCGTTGAACGAGGTATACAGGGTGTAAACGGAACTAAGAATCGTGATTTTTCTCAGAAGTTATTAGAGATACAAAAAATACTATAAAATAAAGTTGTACGAGACCAAAGAGGACATCCCATTACAGAAGAAAATATTTTTTAAACCAGTGGTTCTCAAGTTACAACACAAAGTCATATTTTCATTAATGAGATGGTATATATTTTTCAGGCCCATTCCATAGAGTATTTTCTTCTGAATTCAACCATTTAATCATTTTGTATCATTACATAATAAAAATATTAGGGAAAATTCGATTGAAATTTAATAATTTTTTTTTTATATTATTATTATTATTATTATTATTATTAGTATTACTATTATTATTATTATTATTATTATTATTATTATAATTATTATTATTATTATTATTATAGTAGGCCATCTATGAAAAACAAAACATGATATTTGTTAATTTGAATTATTTAGTACATAATAATTCCTATTGTTGCAGATAGAACTACTACTACTATAAAAATAAAATATATTTAAATTTCAATTGAATTTGTCTGATTATTTTTATTATGTAAAGATATAAAATGATTACGTTGTTGAATTCAGAAAAAAAAATACTCTATCGAATGTGCTAAAGAAATATATGCCATCCCATTTAAGAAAATATAATTTTGTGTTGTAACTTGAGAACCACTTTATTTCTTCTGTTATGGGTTGTCCTACTTAGTCTCCTACAACTTTGTTCTACAGTATTTTTTGTATATCTAATAACTTCCGAAAAAAATCGCGCTTCCTATTTTCTTTTACCCCCTATATATCAGGATTTTAACTCCTGAATATAGATGTCTGTTATTATTTTTCTTTTATGGGTAGATATTCTACTTCTTTGTTCAGCAGATAGAAGTTTGTGGTGTGGTAAGTAGCTAGGTACCGAAAAATGTTTGGCGAAAACAATTTACTTGTGAATAAAGTGTTAAATATTAATAGTTGCTGTTTTTGGGGTTGGTACAGGGTTTTTCAAATTGAATGTCTGGATTTTAAATTGCTCTCATCCAACAACCCCAAGAATTTTTAAACATCTGGTTTGATAGAAACAATAACTAATGTTTGATAATTAATCATGGAAAAGTTCGCAGTCCAACAATGTATAAAAATTATTCATCGATATTACGAAAATTCGCGTACTGCAATTTGTAATTTCGCCCGAAAAATAATTTTCAGCGACGAGACTAATTTTTGGCTGAATGGTTTTGTGAAATAATAAAATTGCCGTATGGGCTGAAGACAATTCACAATAAATCATGGAGCGCTCATTGCAGCCAGAAAGTTACAGTTAGGGCTGCCAGCAACATCGATCCCTCCTTTTTTGAGACCATTTAGGGTCGAGAATTCACTGCCAATGGAGAAAGCTATAAAGCAATGATACATGATTTTTTGTGGCCTTTTTGGCTTGATATGAATCTCCAATACATTTTATTTGAAGAAGACGGCGCTACGAATCACATAAGTAGTGAAATAATTGTTGTTTAGCAAAACGGCGATATGAATTGATTTAACACTTTTAGACTCTGGAGTTAATAAGCCAAGGACAATTCAAGAGCTGAAGAAGAACAAATGACGCGAAATAGCCGGTGTGGAGGCTCAAATATGCCAAACTTGATTGAAAATTGGACTTCTCGTATGTGAGCCGTCAAACGCAACCGTATTTTCTGTTATTAATGTCAATGTTTATACTTTCATTAAATAATAAAAGTTTGTTGAATTTGAATTCGTTTTATTTTTATCTATTTTATAAATGCATTGTAATGAAATATGAATTAGTGAGTAATATGAAAGCCCAGCAATGGTTCACATTTGACGAGTGAAAGACAAATGGCAGCGCGCGCAATTGCAGACGCTAATGATTCGCGAAACAAGCGAGGTACCGGCCACGGCCAACCTGATCGATGAGTGATATCCCGCGGTTCAATTATCGACTGATGATATTTCAATGCGAGCCATTTAACGTCAGACTTTAATTAACAAACTGCAATTAATAATGCTGCAAGTGTAATGGGTAATCATTGTGCATGAAGGTTTATGGACAGAGACATCAACGCCTGATAAAAGCAGATGCGGGGGTGTAGTGACAGATTGTTGTTGTTTTGTTAAATAGACTGTTCCAACAAATCAATTAAGACTACAAATGCATGAAAATTAACATACAATAATTGAATTACGTTTTTATTTGTACTTAATGATTTAAGTTCTCATATTCCTTCGGAAAAAAGGTACGTTATTTGCATTTGATAAAAAGGTATTCATATCATTATGCATCGATCGTATCCGAATGATATAATTATGGTTCAACTTGTCAATAATTTTTTTATAAACCTCTTTTCGTACTCATGCATTGAAATTTGGTGTTTCGCGTCGCCTAAACAACATCCGAAACATAAATTTCCCAGGTCTCCACCAAATAGGCGACCGAGAAATTTTAGAAACAACACTATCCTATTTGTAAAGCATTTCTTAAAGAAATGTATTTATAATAAAAAAGTATAAGACAGAGCACTCGGAAAGTCGGTAAAACATAACCAACAAACGTAATGTAAGTACTAACAAAACAATAAGATATTTAATAAGTTTATTAAGTTTAAATTTGCTATATACTACAAGTGAAATACTTGGTGAGTAATAAATAGTTATTTAGATACCATGATTAACACTAAATTACATTAAAAAAAACATTAAAATAATTAGAATTTAAATTTGACACATCACTCTGAATTGAGCAACAAAGCAGTTTTATGTAATAAAGTTTTAATAAATGAAATTACTAATTATTAGTTTTATCCCATTCGTACGAAAAATATTGTACAAACCATGTGCGTGAACTTGGTCCCCGGAATCGTTGTATGGCAACGCTCGCAAGCTCGCGCCGCCAAAGACTCATCCGGGAACCAAGCGTTCACGCACTTGGTATGTAAATAACTATTTCAGCTGCATACCTTAATTGAAACATGCCTGTGTAGTTTAAATGTTCAGATTATTGAGACTTCACTGTATATCGTGTCGTAAAACATGAATGGCACCTACAGATTTATAAAAGCATACAATTATCATGTCATTTTATGACTGACATTGCATTTTAAACGTTGTCTAGGATGCTATTTATACTTTAAAATTTATTTATATTTGACGGGTAATACAACCTAAGTTTTATGTGAACACATGTTTTAATAACGTTGGTACCTACTAATTTGAAATTACATTTTACTTTTTGTACATACATGCTAATAATTTGCTGCTATCAAAAATCATAAAAATGATAAAGTTGTATATATTCGTATTCAATCAAAACTTTAAGTTAAATTATAAATATATACAGGAACTATTTTTGTATACCTACACCTGGAGGTTCCCCAAACGTGCCTAACATAGCCATAGCAGCTGAGTGGGGGGAAAGTAGGACTCCAAACGTGCCTGACATAGCCATAGCAGCTGAGTGGAGGGAAAGTGTGGAGGTTCCCCAAACATGCCTGACATAGCCATAGCAGCTGAGTGGAGGGAAAGTAGGGAGATTCCCTAAACGTGCCTGACATAGCCATAGCAGCTGAGTGGAAAGAAAGTAGGGAGGTTCCCCAAACGTGCCTGACATAGCCATAGCAGCTGAGTGGGGGGAAACTAGGACTCCAAACGTGCCTGACATAGCAGCTGAGTGGAGGGAAAGTATGGAGGTTCCCCAAACGTGCCTGACATAGCCATAGCAGCTGAGTGGGGGGAAAGTAGGACTCCAAACGTGCCTGACATAGCCATAACAGCTGAGTGGAGGGAAGTATGCAATGGCCATCGCAACTAAATAATATCTACGCAGTCTTTGTACATGAACAGTTTATTGTAAGTAGGTAACTAAATACAAATAAATAAATAAATAAATAAATAACAATAATAATATATAGTGCGGTTTTAATAAACATAAGTATAAAGGTGCCCGCAATTCCCGAACATAGGACTTGAACATGTAAAAATTTACTTTTATTATTAATTATTTCAGGTGAAAAAGCTTTAAATAAAAGTTGTACAGCATAAATTTCTGCATAGGAATAAAAAAAATTCATGCTTTGTAACAACAGAAATTGTACTCTGTTCCATTTAAGCTATTCAGCAGATAGCGCTGATGTCAGCGCTAGTTTCAAGTAGCCGAAATTACATTGGATAAACGTGTCTCTTGTCTCCAATTTCAGCCAATCAGAGAGTTCGAAACTATGCCCTATTCTCTACAATACTGAATGGATTAAATTGAAAAAGGTATAGGTATTAAAATGTGGAAAATCAACACAAAAATTGCGATAGCCATGGAATTGAAACAAATAAATTAAGAAATGTTTAACATTACATTTGTAAATTTGTTAATTTATATTTATTAGGAATTATTTGTAATTTCTGTGCAAGTGAACAATTATATATTAATTTTAAATAGAAAATTGTTCACTTAAATAGAATAGCTTGACAAATAATCGTTAACATTTGTTAATTTTTTCTTTCAACTCGATGGCTATTTTACGGTGTGATTTTCGACACTTTTTATACCTACATTGTACCGCTATAAAGTATGCAAAATTAATTGTGTTTATTGATTCAGATGCAAAATTTTATGCTGTACAACTTTTTTACCTAAAATAATTAGAGAAGCTGGAAATGATAAAAGTATAATTTTACATGTTATAGTTTTATGTTCCGGAGTTCCAGTCAACATCCTGTTTGTGAATGTGTTTGTAAAAAAAAGATTATAAACTATAATTCGGAATACAAATTTAGTGTAAATTGCTATTATTGCAACATTTTTCCAACTAATTGTAAGTTTAAGTAGAGAAAAACTCTAGTGAAAAGAAAACGACAAGATGATATATTTATTTGATTGTCGCAATAGATAATTATGCACTGATGAAGCTGTTTGTTCGCATTCTTAGAATCTTCGGAAGAGTATTGAGGTGCGCAGAACACAACAGTGCGTTGCGCAAGCCGTACGATTAATGTGTACGTTTTTCTTTTCGCGTTGAATTGTTACAAAATCCGCACAAGAGGCTGGCCGCGAAGACGTGAACACTATGCGACTTACACTGCTAACAAGAATGCAAACGAGAAGTTCTTTCATTTTTATCTTCGTTAAATTCACATTCACCGTAGGGTCCCTGCTACTTTCTTTATGTCGTTTCCCCACAGTTTCTTTAATGTTTTTAAATTTCTTCTGAAATTCAATGGCGTTTATTCCAAGATTGTTTTGGGTTAAACTTCATTATTTCTCATCATATGACAGGATCAACTCCATTCCAATGATTTGATTGTCTTTGAAACGTCTGCTATTCTTGTTAAGTTGTATATTTCTTGTATTATTTTCTCATGGTACTTGTTTAAGTGTTCAATGTTTGGTAATAAAGAGGGGATATAAATACTCAGTTAAAATTAATTGCCTAAAGTTAAACTCGAAGGATAAGGTTGACATTTGGTTATGGATGCCATATGATATCCTACACCCTGTACCCTGCGTCCCCTCCGATATACTCTCACGAAGATAAAAATAGTATAAGATAACAATGAATGTCTTTGTCTGTAATATACAGGATGAGTCTTTGAAATGGCCGTCTTCGATATCTTCTTTGTCGTTAGAAATACAGCATAAATTTATAAAAAAAAATTATTCGATTACTCAAGGAACATAACGTAAAATTATTTTCACATATACTGGGTGTTGCATTACGGCTCGGCGAGAATTGTTTGTCTTTTGTCAAATGGAACAGCCTATATATTTTCATATATTTTAAATTATATTTTATTCACTTATACGGAAATATAAATTTTGTTTTAGTTTTCCGTGGCGTTGCTAAGATATTCCGTTTATTCTCTAAAAAAGACCCAATACACCCATTGCTTTATAAAGGCGTACTACAGTTATTTTAATAGTAAAAATTGAGAAAAAAAAATTTCTATACAACTATAACTATACTCTATGTTCTCATATAATTGAAAAAAATATAATTATACAGAGTGTTCAATAAAGCGAATCAAATTTACTCAATTTCAAATGGCTACAACTCGTCATTTTCAAATGGAACATCCTATGTTTTATTATTTGGTTGTGTTTCATTTTGTGTTATCTTTATATGTTATTGAGGGTATCCTATGCCTAAAACCAATAATTTCGGAGATTTTCACCATTTTTGGTATCATTTTTGAAAAGTAAAAGTGTTGTATATGAGGCAAAGAACCTGGTCTGTCATCTGACATTTCTGCAACTGAAAAAGACAGAAATCAGTTGAATCTCCAGTTAAAGAAATCTTCAGAGACAATTCATTTGGAGGGAATTTCGTTGATTAAAACAATATATATATATATATATATATATATATATATATATATATATATATATATATATATATATATATATATATACATACTAATTTTTGAATTTTGAAAAAATTCTTTTTGTTCCGTAATCAGGACATTAAGAACTATATGCCCTTCTAATATGTACCTGAATTTATGGGACACCCTGTATATCCAACTGTATTATATCTACGAATAAAATATTATTTACCGTTATTTGTTTTTTTTGTCATATTTTTTACCGCCCGGTGGGCTTTTGCTTTACACTTTACCGTCCGCAGGGTGTAATCTTTCATTTTCCGCCATGGGAACTAATACGTAAACAAACAATTACAATACAGTTGTGCGTAAATAATTTCACGTTATGCTCCTTGAGTAATCGAATAAATTCTGTTGATAAATTTATGCTGCATTTCTAACGACAAGGGAGATATCGAAGACGGTCATTTCAAAGACTCACCCTGTATAATAAATATCCAATCCGGTTAAATGGTGAGGGTTGGTGGCAGAAAATGCATCCGACTGTAAAATCTGTGCTAAAACCAAAGATGGAAAGGACAGGATCGAAAGTGGTATAAGGGATAGAATGTTCCTCGCAAGTGATATGCAGTTGTAGCCTTGCCTGACCCCTGCGCCAAGTCAGTTAGAGCCATCCCATCGTAGGCAAACGGGGTTAATGAAGCTAGTCCTCAGGATTGGAACTCTCTGTCAGGAGTATGAGGATAGCCAAAGAGAAGGTGGGAGGACTGTGTCGCAGAAGACTTGAGAGAAAGAAAGGACTATATGGAGAAGATGAGTTGGACAAAGATTTGTGAACGAGAAGAAGGTACAGCGACCCCTAATAAAACAGGGAAAAGCTGAAGAAAAAGAAGAAGAAGAAGAAGAAGGAGAAGAAACCATGTTTAAGTGTGTGGTGTGTGTTCCTCCGCATAAAATGGTCTCCAACCACTCAATCGTCCACCAGTTAGTCAATGTGTCATCGTTCGGTAAAAAAGTTAGATAATTATAGCGTCATAGTCGACTCTCGCATTATTACAATTAAACAAATTAATAACATGCTTCATGTAACACGAGGGGGTCTCTGAAGTTGAATGACGGAGAGGATTATGCTACTACTGCTTCTTATTGTTTACTACTGATAACTCCCACCGATGATACACTTACTGACTGGTGGACGCCTCGGATGAATGGCGTCCACGGCTTTGTGAGAAAGAAGAATACACAGACACTTACTACACTTTACACTGGATGAACACTACGGACATTTTACGATTTACGGACATGGACATTACTTAGGTTTACATAACTAACTAAACTTTATTTACATTTAAACTAATACAACTAACCCATTACTAATAAGTTACATGCCGTAACCTAGCGGGCGGGCGTCGCCCCAAAACTAAAACACTACATATTCAAAAACAAAACACGTCTGCCCGACGTGACGAACCCCATGGCTCTCTAATGTCAACTAACTTCTTCCCGACGCGACTAACTGATTTTGACTCTTGTACATGTTAACTCCACGAGTATCTAAATCCGACTATCCTAAAAACAAAACGCTACCTTCAGGACAGGATGATCTTAGGGGTACGGGGTGCATAGGCTAGAGCATTCAAAGTCACGTATACATAATAATTTCTAGACTAATGATAAACAAATAAATGTCGTGACTATCATAATACAATATGAATTTCTAAACTGAATTTTGACTTAAATAGATAAAGGGGTGTATTCTGTAAAAAAAATGTTAATTTTAACATGCCTTTAAAAAATTATATTTTAACATGACTGTTAACAATAAATTCGTTTTTTGGTATTCTCTACGCGAAAATTTGACACGGCTGTTAAAATCATAAATTTTAACATGTCTGTTAAAAACTAGAATAAAGTGATCAACAAGATAGAAAAAAGGCACGACTTTACTAAAGTCATGTAGTTAGTAACCATAAAACAAATAAATAAACATGATAAAAAGAGTAAACAACTGTCAGTTTATGTGTCACTTTGAAATTTTAGAAAACGATTCTGTCTGTCACTTTGAAATTTTAGAAAAACGAATAGAAATAATGCAAGAAAATAAATAAAAATCTGCTGCATAATCATGTCTCATTTTTTAGGTTCCATATTAAAAATTAGTTATCATTAGGTATGTAAAAATTCTTCTTCTTGATCCTCAGAATTGACTATCCAAACGTTACGTTACGTTGGTTTGGCGAACAACACAGGAATAAGCAATTTTAACTGCATTTAATACCTACTTTATAACAAAGAACTATATTTTACGATACATCTAAATTGTGCTCTCGGTATACTATTCAAAGATTCAGTTGTGAATCATTCTCGAATTATATTAATTAAATATTTCTACTGACATCAAGCTGTGATATGCAGACATACGATGGAACAGGTGACCGTTATTAAAAAATATACTCCGTAAAACAGTTGTATATTGTATTAAATATCACCTAGATGTTTTTTATCATCATCCATAGTAATTTTATTTCGTTTTCTATTACATTTACATTAATTAGAAGTGCAACATATTCAAATGCTGTTATAATTTTATTGTATAAACGTATGTTAAAATTTTAAAGACATCGATTTGAATGACGTTAAAATATGCAGTTTTAACAACTAATTTTAACAAGTGTGTTAAAATTTTAACAGAATTGATAGTTACAGAATAGAAAATACATTTTAACAGCAAGTTTATTTTTAACATACTGTTTAAAATTAACAGTTTCCTTACAGAATACACCCATAAAGAGTTAAAATATGAATATTGAAACTATAATTTAGAAAAGTTTATAAAAAGTTATTTATCTATTATTGCTGTTACCCTCGCCTTCTCACATTCAGAATAGTCGACAAGAACCTAAAACTTAAAAAATACAACAATTTGTTTCCGGATATGGGTTTATTAGGATTTTTATTTTCGTCTGTGTATCCTGATACATTTCCCAAATATTGTCCTCTATTTTTTAACATCTATATCATAACCACAATGAAGTTCTCTGTGAGTGAAACGTACAATATTTATCTACAAGTTCGTGTCTGATTCATTTTTCGAATATAAGTTCGCCAGCCTAAGAGTTAACAGTGTAGTTTGTTGAAGAAGCATCGGGCACAAGGGAAAGTGCGATGGCATCTCCAGGTCCGCACCGCAGCGGCAGAACACGGCCACAAGTCGCAGTTCTTGTTAATTGTGACTCCGTAACACGCTCATAATTGCATACGACCTGATACCATCAGCAAAGCACCATAACGATAACATTACCAACCCGAACAAAATGCACACACAAAATACTAGCAAATTGCGTCAACATTATCATTTCCACGAATACACACATCTAAGCAAATACTTGCAGGTATCCCTTAAACCAGGGGACTCCAAACTACGGCCCGCGGGCCAAATCCGGCCCGCCAGTGTCATCAACCCGGCCCGCGACAGCTAATGACCAATGTCACCAATCCGGCCCGCGACAGCTATTGGTTTATTTTTGTAATTGTTGCGGTGATAAGTTGGTTAAAAAAAAAACACAGAATGATAATAACTCGGTTTTATTTACTTGTTAGGTAAAGATTAGTGACAAGTATAATACGCAGAAAATTTAACTTAAGCATAATAATTAACAAATAAGTGAAATGAATCCTACTAATATTATAAACTAGTGAACATCCCGCGGTTTCAATCTCGGTAGTTATGTTGGTGTAAAGAGTATCGTATATGTATGTCTATCGATGTTTGGAATGTATATATCTTGAATCACACATATGATTTTTATTCTGAAAATCCCTCAGGAACGGAAAAGCTAAATTAACCCGAATGAAAGCGCGGGGTGTTCACTTGTAAAAAATACTAATGAGATGTAATTGTGATTTTTTACTGACAATAGTTTGTAGTTGTGGGCCAATTTTACTTGTACCAATTATTAAAAAAGATTTAAGATGCTCTTCGGTTAACTTAGATCTGTAAATATTCTTCGTGTACTTCATTTTGGAGAATGTTTTCTCACACAAGTAAGTAGTACCATGAACATGTTCTAAGTTTGCTTTTTTTAACTGTATTGAAATTTTATTTTGCGGCAAATAATTATTGTTATTTTTACGTATTAATATTATTAAATTATTTATAACTTTTTTCAGATGCGTATTTTTATTTATTCTGTCACATGAAAGGGGGTTAAAAAGTGCAGTTACGTGTTACGCATTCCAGAATAAATATTCAATTTAAAGATATTTGACCTTGAACTAAAAAAAGGCGCATTTTTCTTTACATTTTTAATTTTATTCAAATTTAGCCCTGGTTTTGGCCCTAGGAACTTACTGGAGTAATAAGTATGGCCTTAAGGCTAGAAAATTTGGCGACCCCTGCCTTAAACAACATGCTATTTTTACAACGTGGATTAGAGAATGAGGACTTCTATCACAGTAACAAATTAGAACACGGTCATTTATGTTAAAACTAAAACTTAAAAAACTTATTTACTTTTTTCTTTATTTCTAAATTTTATCACTTACACCAATTATTCCACTGAGCCATTCAATTTTTAGTTTTAAATTTACATTCACTTCCAGAACAAAAGTGTAAACAGATAAAATGTTCAGAATTAAAAACGGCATCAAATGAACCTAAATTTATTGATATAAGAGGTTCTTGTCATGAGGTAAACGTAAAATAAAGTGGGGCCATGCAGGACAAAACATAAGTAGAATTAAAATAGTCGGATTCTTTGCCTTTAGCAGATAATAGTTATTTATGTTATTATGTTACAAGAGATGTAGGTACTATATACCACTCGAGGACGATTTTGGGCTCGAGCGATAGTGAGGGATGACAATTAAGTTCGAGAGTGGTCAAATGTACTTACATCTCGTGTTGTATATAAGATTTTTTCCACTCCCGATGATTTATATTTCATCAGTTCATTTTCACTGTCAGATATCTCAAGGAATACCGTTGAATATTGACACATTAAAAAAAATCTGATGTGGCGAACACATGACCTTACATCAATTCCATGTTTGAAATAGCAATGATCTTTAAGTAAACTATCACTTCCGGTTGATCGTTTGTAAACAAAATCTAATTTGTTGTTCCAATAAATAGAAAAGTCTGTAATACCAAATTTTAGATTATATTTTATTGTTTTTCCTCGAAAATCTGTTAAGAGCTCCAAATTAAGTACCACTTCCGGTTTAACATATAGGTATAGTCAAAATATAATGTTTCAAATTTTACACGAGTTTTAAATACCAAATTTGAGACGTTTTGAATCATGTTTTAATAAATTATTTCAAGAAAATCTGTTTATAGCTTCCTGTAAAGTCGTACTTCCGGTTTATCAATTTTAGAAAACATCTAGTATGTCGTTCTCATTAATATAAAAGTCTTTAATACCAAATTTGAAAAGTTTAAGATTATATCGTCTTATTTTTGACGGAAATCTGTTCAGAGCTTTAAATAAAGTGTCACTTCCGGTTTATGAATTTTAGCCAAAATCTAATATGTTGCTTTCCTTTATATAAAAGCCTTAAATACTAAATTTGACAGGTTTTGGCGTATATCATAGTATATTTTTCACGAAAATCTGTACAGAGCTTCAAGTAAAGTATCACTTTTGGTTTATTAATTTTAGCCAAAATCTAATATATTGTGTCCCTTGATATAACTGTTTTAAATACTAAAATTGAAGAATTTTGGATTATATTTTAATATAGCTTTTCATTAAAAACTGTTATGGGCTTCATATAAAGTATCACTTTCGGTTATCCAATTTTACCCAAAATCTAATCTACTCTTTATATGAATGCAGAAAACTTAAATACGGAAAATAGAAATATTTGGAAGTTTGTTATAAGAGTTATCGTGGACGAAAAAATCGTCACACACATACACACACACACACACACACACACACACACACACACACACACACACACACACACACACACACTCCCTTTATCTCACGAATAAATTTGTAAAAATAGTAAACACGTGTTGTAGGGACCCTAATTCGTGTTTATTTACTGAAAACTCACTATAGAATTTTTGGCACGATTACACTACCTCCCTTACCTACGGTATGATGGGAGGTAAAAATATAAATTTTAATTAAAATTCTATTGTTACTTGTCTTACAAAAAAAAAAAGGAAATGACAATCAGTGCCATTATGAAACTCAAAATGACATTCAAAGTAGTGTAATAATTACGTAGTAGCGCACTGTCCTAGATAAATAATTTAACGAAATCAATAATTATTAAAACTATATGACAGATTTCTTCTCCCAAACTCAAGTAATACAACGGTTTAACATTTTGAGCTTTTGCTCATGGCACTCTGTATAAATAGTTAAAAATAATAACTTTTATTTTGCCTTTTTTTCGCGAACAAATGTAAACATTAATTTTAGACTTATTCGATGCAGCTTTTTATTCTGAACGATATTTGTATTTATATTTTTGTTCTAACATTAATAGGGAAGTAATTACAGCCATATGTAAATTCTATTATTGTTTTCCTATGGTCCATAAAAAAACATAACACCCGGTAGGTATATAATTTCGTTATATAATTTGGACAAAAAATAAACTCTACCCAGATAATTTCGTTCTTTTTTTTGCACTCACAGCAAACATAACTCAATGTCAATCTTGATTCTTGATTACAATCTTGATCCTTACGTCGTCGAATAAAATCCAGTGTAGATCTACTTCTTAGCCTTGTTGACACATGACAATACTTAAATCAGTATTCAACACCAATATTATTTCAAGCACGTTGTTCATTTATTTACACAGCCTGCTGTGTGTAAGACATTCATCGACAACGCTCCAACAAAAACCATAAACACTCGCGACAAAGAGAGACAATTACAATTTCACTTAAAATACTTGAGTGGAAGAGAGAGGGTGTATTGTAATAAGCGTCTTGTATGCAATTATGCTACGTTCACATGTCACATTAGCGTGTTACGTCACCAGTTTATGTGCGTTTACGGACGTTTTGCGCGCAGTTATGGAACAAAACAAAAAAACGCAGGCCTTAGGCGACTTTCTCTGCTGATGCTCACTTGTCTTTATCCTAAATCGATGCTGTCTTGATTTCTCGTGTCAAATGCAAATTAACGTGGAAGAGAAGATGCGATTTGGTTACGCGGAAAGTTTTGGAAAGTCTGGATTATTGTAAATTTGGTAATTTATTGATATGTTTCACTTGATTTATTACTGTTAATTTGGAATGTAATTTGCATTAAGATGTGATTTGAATAAGAATGCATCTTTCATTTAAATTTTATATTATATGCTAATTATAATTACCTACCGGAATAAATGCGAGAGGGAATTAGTACCAGTTTTAAAAGAATTGTAGAAGAATGGTATGCGTTGAAAACAATTAATCTTTATTTTTATTTACAACAAATATTTAAACATTGAAAGAAATATTTGTTTAGCGAATCATTCTTTATAGCGATGAAATACAAAGAGTTATATCTTTAAATAGATCTACAGTGTGTTATATTTTAATGGACCCAGCAAATATCTCGCTTATTTATTAATTTGGTAATTTCTTTCATATAACATGATTTATACAGCAACATGTAAGCTACTTGATGACGGATATACATTCCTGATACCACTTCCGGTTTATTAGTAATTAATATCTACTTTGAAATTTCAAATGGAACATACTAATTTTTTTACAATCATGTAAAATAATCCATATGTTACATTATTAAAAAGTAAAATGGCGGGCATTTTTTATACACGTAATTGGAAAGAGAATAGTGAGCCATGACTGTGGCTTGTGTTCCTTATTCTTATTTTCTGTATTATTATGACAAAAAAATATTTCGTTTAATAATAATAGTTACAATTGTTTTAGTTAATTGTTTTATTTCAAGCCACAGTCATGGCTCACTATTCTCTTTCCAATTAGGTGTATAAAAAAGTGCCCGCCATTTTACTTTTTAATAATGTAACATATGGATTATTTTACATGATTGTATAGGAAATTTGATGTATTTTTCAAATTTGTAAAAAAATATAGTATGTTCCATTTGAAATTTCAAAGTAGATATTAATTACTAATAAACCGGAAGTGGTATCAGGAATGTACATCCGTCATCAAGTAGCTTACATGTTGCTGTATAAATCATGTTATATGAAAGAAATTACCAACTTAATAAATAAGCGAGATATTTGCTGGGTCCATTAAAATATAACATCCTGTATAATAGGGTTTAATTTTATATGTACGATAGGTAAATTTACACTCACTTTTAATCCTAATTGACATATAGGAATGTTTATTACAGTCTTGCCTAAAATAAGAGCTTATCGACAACAACATCAGTTTCAGCTAACACACACCCTCACATCTGTTGATATCAGGCGTTGATATCTCCATAAATTTAACGATTACTCATTAACATGCACTTGCAACTTTATTAATTACCTATATACAATTTATTTAAAAAATTATTGGATGTCTCGTAACTATAAAAATTGTAAGAATATAATAATATAATTCCTCTAATATATAGGGTGGCCAGAATCGATTCTATTTTCATTTTCAACTTTAAACTACAGTATCTTTCCAAAATAAAAATACTTGTAACATTCTCCTCACTCTGTTATTTTACAAATTATATCTGTGAATTTTAGTGGTTTGAAGATATCAAAAAATTTATATACCGTGAGTTTCAGCAAAGATGCAATATTTACTACTCTGTTATTAATGTATTACTATGGGTACTAATTACACCTTCTACATCGTTCCCGATAAAATGCAACATAGGTTGTCAAAGTTAATGTCAAATGAACTTGTCATCATAATTTACTGATTTATAAATATATTAAGAAAGTAATAAGAGCAGTATGAATAAAAAATCAATATATTTCAAATCACAAATAACAGCATACTTTAAAAAAAGTGTCCCATTAACAATTAAATAAGTAATATTTAATTGATTCATTATTTATTTGTGAACTTGGTTTTTAGTGATTTTTCAAACTCAAAAATCACTACACTTTAGTACACTACACAAAATAACAAAACCAAACTTTGCTGACTAAATAATAAACAAATTTAGGGATCAACGAGGCGAAGTGCTGAAGGGGAGAGCATTTGATTGACTCGGCCTTGGTATATCACTTCGCTCTTTCTAAAAATTTGATGTCCTTTTCTAAATTGTGTGGAGGGAGGTCCGCCGCTGATCCGCCGCGGGTGACGTCAAATTTATAAGTCTCCATTGGTCAACAAATCACCATAGACCAGAAAAGTGTAACGGTCAAACTTAAGCGCGAAATTCAAACTCAGTTCATTACGCTGAAAACATAATTTCAATCCCCGTGTTTTCTTACCAAGGAAATTTTTGCTCAACTTTAAAGGCCGAAAAATCTTATAAAAGTAAATCTCTTACGCAAAGCATTATATGTAGCATCTAGACCGATCCTTTATCTCCAGATTCGGACAATAATATTCACATGAACTCTGCACAGTTTATAATTATTTAAATAATAATACAACACTATAAATTTCATTGAACGTATGTCTTAGTTTGATCGTGCATGCTTCATCTTCTATTGTGCTGTCCTATTTACTGGTGGGTCAACGACATACGGTATCCTTGCTTGCACCAAGCATTTTAATTTCTAATAATTTTCTTACTTTACCTTTTCTACAGGTTTAAACTGTTGCAATCTATTACTGAATAAACAAACTATCGAATTCTTAGCAAGAGCTGTTTAATTTCTTTTACAAAATATCTTTTTTTGTCTGTACAATTAAACTCCTATATGAAACCTATACTAGGGAATTCAAACTATGAACTCGCGCCAAAGACAAATTCTAACCTAACTTTTTGGTCTATTGCTATCTCGAGAATATAAGAGCTACAAAGACGGCTAAATTGGCAAACAATATCATTAATTCTATATAAAAAATAACATGTTTTCATTTATACCAGTCATGGCACTCGACTAATAGTCATAATATAAAATATGCGCATTTTTCCTCAGAAAAAAAAATTGTTATGTGAGATGTGAAGGTAGGTATAAAAAAAACTGGTGAAAAAAATGTTTACTACATTAGTCTTGTAAAATAAAAATTGTGTGCCAATTTAACCTTCTTTGTAGCTCTTACATTTTTCGAGAAAATAATGGCGGACTTATTTTTTTTTACACGGCTTTTTGATTTGGGAGTGGACTATTCTGAATTTTCATTGGTGCTTATAAATACAAATTAAGATTCCTTTCAACTGACAATATCGTATCGAAAAGATATGTCAAAAGAGAAATTGAATTTCCTCTTACAAATTTTGATTTGCGGCTTTTATTTATTTAAGTCTGGATTAAAATTAGAGTCTAAACGCGCAGTTGAGTATGTATAAGAAAATTCAACTTTTGTTGAGTTTCTTATGTTTTATCAGTTAAACGGTAATTAAAGTTTATCGCACGATTTATACCTCTCATAACATCAAGACGAATCGATTCTAGAACAAGTATTTGCAGTATTTTATTTCACGGCAATACAAGACTTATACGAGCGACAGTAAATTAAATTTGCAACAGTTTTTGTAATATCCTTTTCATCGAACAAAATGGCTTTTAATTCTAAAAGTGAATTAAATTATTTTATGGCAGTATTAGACATCTCAATCATGAACTATTAACATATGTAAATGGTTCATGCGTTTGTAGTTGTTATTTTAGATTACTTAAATATAAACCGTGGTCATTATTTTCAACTACCTACTTACAATGTGCATTTATTGTTCAATTTAATAAGTTAAATCAACAAATGTATGAGAAATAATCGTTTAAAATTGTTGTAGACATTGTAGAGTGTAGACTATTGTCACCTCAAGGAATTTAATATATAATGTAGACATAGGCAATCATCCGTTCCGGTCAGATTTACTTCTTTCCGCTACTTGACTCTATCGATCATGTCAAAGAATCACAGAAAAGCCATAAGCAAACTTAGGATTATGCTGCTGTTGTATTACAAGAGTACTTACTACCTACCAGTAACTGCTATGTACTTTTACCTACTAGGTATGTGATATTATATTTACTTGATATATAAATCGTACTTTTCTGAGTGACATATTTTAGATAGTTTCCAAAAATGAGGTTATCAGATTTTAAAGGTTTTATTTTATTAAGAGGATCGTCTACGCCTCGTTTTACTCTTTTCCAAAAGAACGAAAAGATGCTCTAAATTTTTGCTAATTATACTGAGACTGTACTCTCTGTTATCATGATTATTATTTATTTGTTCATTTATGCATTTATTTGTTTGTTTATTTATTTATGCATGTTTAAAACTAACATGTTTTAAATGAGAGAAATTAGGAATTATTAACCCCTTGAGGTAGCAACCCGCTGCACATAAGAATAGAACGGTTAACCCGCCCTGACTCTATTTAAATAAGTCAATAAATAAATGGAAATAACTCTTTGTGTTACTTGGAAAAATTAGTTATATATTTTTACGTGTTTAAGTTTAATTTTAGTATTGTTTGAAATAGCTGTAGTATCTTAAACTAATTATTAATATTAATATTATTGCATCTGGTTTCAGGCGAGTGCGTGCGCACCCCCACGCCAAGCGTAGTGCCGCACAGCATTGACCGCGCTGATGAGAGTGTCTCTGGCTTGCAAACGGTAAACACGTATCGCGTCGTCGTCCGCGAGAGTGGAATTTTCCACCATTTTGCATAGAACTTTCTGATTTTCATATGGTCAGTAAAGTAATTGGTTGTTTAATTATCGTACGCGTAGCTTGATTAGCCTAACACGACTAATTCAAGGAGTATCGTTCGGTTTTCATTTAATTTGGTACTTTATAGTCCGCGAATACTTTCCGGCGCCATTTTATGCAGCTAATAGACACATCTCAGGAATCAATTGTAAAATCGAACTGTACAATTTGATTTCTCACGGAATTCGTGTTGTTAGGGATTTGATTCATATTTCCTTGGGTGAAATTATTATTATTTCTTTGTACACTTGTTTACACACGTCCACCTTCGAGTGACGTCATTCACAGCGCATCTGCTGTTATTGTCGACTAGGTACATTCAATGCAACAAGTTTTGCAGTCTAGTTGGTTGTTATTAAGTTCATTTAGAGTTCTTAATATTGTTTAACTACATTTGTTTGTTCATACACTTATGAAATGATTTAGTTAATTTATACAAATATCGTATTTGTTTATCTTTGGTTTATTATTGTTTATGTCACTTGTATTCAATACGCTATCACATATTTCTCAGAATTGGTTTTCAGTTGTTTGTTATTTTGTTGCAATTATATTTAGCACGTTTGTTAGTTCGTAAAACTAACTGGTCCTTCGTTCGTTTTAATTAGTACATTTCACAAATTAGTATTATCCCGTTTATTGGCCAAGTCCAGTGATGTGAACTAGCTATCGAAGGTTGTAATTATTTTGGTTTACATATAGTTTTGTTTTATTCATTGAATTTAACATCAAACACATTGTTGGTGTTTCTAGACCGGATTCGCTGATCTAGAGACATCGCATTTGGGCTTGCGAGCAGGATCAAAACATTTTGGTTCTTCTAGACCGGATTCGCTGGTTTAGGGTTTGAACATTTGGTCCTTCGAGCCATTAGGTCCTTATTACTTAGTCCTTCGCACCGGAGGGACGCAACAATGCACTTACAATAACCAAACAATTATACTGTTAATGTTCTTATGAGGATTCGTTGCAAGTGACATTTGTAGTTAGTATTTAATTGCGATGGCCATTGCATAAAAATATTGTTGCATATGTGTTCTTTGTTTCTAATGCTCAGATTAAGGGTTGGCGCCAGGTAGACGCGCGAGCCTCAGACTCTTGACACTGCAACACAGGGCTAGCTAGGGCCATCTGGCAATCCGTTCCTGATAAGGAGCGATGACAAACTTATGATGTTCTAGAACGTTCCTCGAGCCACCCAACCACCCACTCACACCGGTGACGGGGAGGTGCAACCCTTAACCCCGAAACGCCTAAGATCGGAAGGAGGCAAGAGGGATATTTTGGTTTAAATACGGGGATAAACTCTGTATTCGGCAGTCTGGTTTCGGCCAGACTCACAGACCTTGGACCTCTGGCATGGTTGACATGTTGGGTAACCCAAGGCTCTGAACTCACCAAACTTACTCACAGACCTTGGACCTCTGGCATGGTTGACATGTTGGGTAACCCAAGGTTCTGAACTCTTACACTTGGCTTGTCCGAGGTAAGTTCTAAGTCCACCTTCGACTCCGCTCTCCAATACCTACCTACTTTCCCCCATTCAGCTGCTATGGCTATGCCAGGCACGTTTGGGAACCTCCACGCTTTTCCTCCCATTCAGCTGCTATGGCTATGCCAGGCACGTTTGGGAACCTCCACGTTTTCCTCCCATTCAGCTGCTATGGCTATGCCAGGCACGTTTGGGAACCTCCACGCTTTTCCTCCCATTCAGCTGCTATGGCTATGCCAGGCACGTTTGGGAACCTCCACTACTTCCCCCCATTCAGCTGCTATGGCTATGCCAGGCACGTTTGGGAACCTCCGCTACTTTCCCCCATCCAGCTGCTATGGCTATGCCAGGCACGTTTGGGAACCTCCACGTTTTTCCTCCCTTTCAGCTGCTATGGCTATGCCAGGCACGTTTGGGAACCTCCACTACTTTCCCCCATTCAGCTGCTATGGCTATGCCAGCCACGTTTGGGAACCTCCCCTACTGTCCCCCTTATTCACCTGATTTGGCTCCCTTTTTCAATTACGTGGAACTTAACTTGGACAAGCACTATATTATGATCTATTGTTGTCACAATGATATAATGAATTTTTATCTACGTGACCTAATATTGGTTGCCAATCAAACGTAATTTTGCGGGTCTCGCTGCTTGCAGCCACCCAAGCTCAAGATGTGTGCCGTATCAGCACCGAACGCTGGCAAGTCCACGTTCACTTGGGTATCACTTTACAAATTACACCCCGACGGGTACGACACAGGTACTTGTCGGGATAGACAGTATGGCGACTCAGTCGCATACTATAGACGCCTCGGCTATGCCGGGCGGCCTGGACAAATGGTGATGCCGGTCCAGCGGCGAACCAGGATTGTGTTGCTAACTCCACGCTTTCCATACAAAAGCAGGCCGGCGGCGACGCCGAGCGTCATGACAGTTTACCAAACTTACACACTCACCTTCACTTACACAATTACGTTTATAATTGACTAGCAATATACAGGTCGAATTAAAGTATTATTTCAATGTTGTTAATATTAAATTGTTGGGACAACCTTTATGTGTTACTATGTTTAATTTGTTATAAACTATTTGTTTAAATTGTGTCTCGATGTCTCTCTGTACGAGGTTTTTGCTGTGGTTTCCCTCGCACGTAAGGCGAATGCCAGAGAGCGGACCTTTCCACAGCAGGGTGTCGTGTTCAAGCCCTTACACCCGACCATATATCTCACATTGTTTACTATTTGCTTTCATGGTTAATTTTCAATAAATGCACAAAGATAGACACATTTTGTCTGCTTTTTGGAGAGAACATTATTCTTTAATTACGTCAAATACCTATCCCGATTCCTCCACTTTTGACAGCTACTCTATATTACGAACCAGGTAAAGGGTTACTTATTAAATATAAACACAACGTAGGGTAAGTACAACCTTCTCTTAGACGAAGCCAAGGTCATAGGTATAGTATGGCGCGTTACATAAAATTGGTTATGATGACCAAGGATGTTCCGTTACAATACAAAATTTATAACTTATTACTTCCATGTACAAAGTAAAGGAAGTATTGTATTCGCGAAAAATTTCGGTTTCCAGATTTCAACGGAAATATCCATTTTGATCATCCCTGAATCCATTCTGACTAATTTCGTCGTGACGTCTGTAACGTACGTACGTACGTATCTCGCATAACTCAAGAAAGGTAAGCCGTAAGAAGTTGAAATTTTGTATTTAGGACTTCTATAATATCTAGTTGTGCACCTCCTTTTTGGTCATTGTATAACTTCCAGAAATGGTACTTTATTTGAAGCCTATAATATATTTTAATGACAAACTATAATAAAATATAATCCAAAACTTTTCAAATTTAGTATATAAGACTTTTATATCAATTGGAGTAACATAGAAGGAAGTGATATATTACCTGAAGTTGTAAACAGTTTTTCGTGAATAAAATGGTTTCATTTTGATTTTAGAAATAAATGCTTCAAATAAGAGTTTTAGAGAATTAAATTCTGCGTCTAGCACATCAAGTATTATTAAATTATCCCTTTATATAAGCGAGATATGTAAATTTAAAATTTATATACTTTTTGGTTTTTGGAATGAAGCTTGCTATGGATTAGGACAAAAAACAACAAAAAAATAAAAAATAGATGTTAATGTCAAATTACGTCAACTACGTGCAATTTTATAATTGAGTCTATACTTCATATTAGTCTTGCGTACAAGGAAGTCGTGTGGTGTCCACATCAGATTTTTTTTATAATGTTATTTTGTAACTTTTTATTTGTACTTTAGTGTTGAAAATACACAAAACACGTCTCAGATTTTTACTGATACTGAATGTATTTGTCATTCATTTGTAATAAAATTCAAACCCTCGCTCTTAAAACGTATGAATTTAGATGCGTAACTTTTTAAAATTTTAAAATATTTGTTCTTTATTAAATTAAATTAAAAATGTGCTACTTTTAACACTAGAATTAAAATATCGCATTTTTAATTGAAGTATGCAATTTTTAATAGTGTTTGTAGAAAAAACAAATTATAGAGCTCGTTGGTTAATTACTATATCTCATTTACTAAATATCATAACTGAACGTTGAATACAATTTCCCACAGTATACTCAAAAACAAAAAATTCTAGAAAAGTTATAAACGTTATAAATTTATTACAAAGTAAACACAGTGGTAAACGCACAGGAACTCAGTACTACTCAGCAGGTAGCATTCCGGATGGTGGCACATGACCTTAGCAGTTGCACTGACATTAAATTAAACGATAAAAAATATTTACCCTGTACTTTCCTCGGCGTGTAATAAATTGAAATGTTTAAATTACGAGTAAGATTTACAAGAATTAAAACTGTTTAGGTGGAATTTATGTAGCAATTATTTAAGTTGGTAGTAAGTGAAAGAAATGAAATTTCCTGTTGTACTGGCAGTGGCTCTCATAAAGCAAACACTTTGCCTCCTACAACAAGCGGCAACGGCAGCCATTTTGATTTAAGTGGCTTTCAGCCATCAACCATAAATCCGGTGGTCGTGTAGAACCGCGGCCAGAGACACGTAGCGGCAACCACTTGAAGTAGTTACCATTCCAGTTACCGCACTTACTGAGTTTTATAGTTTTCTCGTTATCGGCTACCGTGTGTGTCTTCAGCGTTCAACGAACATGTTCTCTAGCCTGTTTGAGTTATGATCGTTTTACGCATGCGCAACTTAAACAAGCCACGTAAGTGTATTTAAATAAAGCCTATAGACAAATGCACTAACCGGGAATTATTAATGAACGAGTCAATTATCAGCAGATTCTCAAGTACGAGTAGATTCATATAGAATCAGTTGGTGGATTCAAAAGCATGAATAAACAAATATCACATATCCCAATTTACATATTTTTATAGTTGGTCTAATGATATAATACTTGTTGAATGCGGCGCTCCACCATAGTAACAAATTAGAAAATTGGTCTTTTATTGACACTAGTTAGACATTAAAACTGGATTTTGATGTAAGGAACAATAAAAGTTTAAAAAGTTATTAGTTTTTAAAAAATTCGAGTCTTTAATCCGTCACAACATTGCTATCTCTCTTTACCCCTCACACGTCTACGCTATTCCAGATTCTTACTACTTTTAAGGCTTATGCATCCGTTACGAAAAAAAAACACGAGCCTTTGTACGGAAATGAAAGATATGTTGAATGACATATGTAAGCAGTATCATCATGCCAGTGGCAATCAATTTTATTATCCATGCATATTAATTAAAGTGGTTCCAAATAAATGGAAAAAATCTGATGTGGCCAACACATGACCTCCCGTAAATTTCATGTTTGAAATAACAATGAACTTTAAGTAAAGTATCACTTCCGGTTGATCGTTCGGAAACAAAATCTAATTTGTTGTTCCAAAAATTGAAAAGTCTGTAATACCAAATTTTGGATTATAGTTTATTATGTTTTTCTTAGAAAATCTGTTAAGAGCTCCAAATTAAGTACCACTTCCGGTTTATCATATAGGTATAGTTAAAATCTAATGTTGTTTCAAATTATACACGTGTTTTAAATACCAAATTTGAGAAGTTTTGGATTATGTTTTAATAGATTTTTTCAGGAAAATCTGTTTATAGCTTACTGTAAAGTAGTACTTCTGGTTTACCAATTTTAGAAAACATCTAATATGTCGTTCTCATTAATATAAAAGTCTTAAATACCAAATATGAAAAGTTTTGGATTCTATCAATATATTTTTCACAATATGCTCAGAGCTTCAAATAAAGTATCACTTCCTGTTTATCAATTTTAGCCAAAATCTAATCTGTTGCTTCCCGTTATATAAAAGTCTTAAATACTAAATTTGACAAGTTTTGGAATAGGTATATTTTAATATATTTTTCACAGAAATCTGTTCACAGCTTCAAATAAAGTATCACTTCCAATTATCAATTTTAGAAAAAATCTAACAAGTCACTCTAATTAATATAAAAGTTTTAAATACCAAATTTTAAAAGTTTTTGATAGTATCAATATATTTTCACGAAAATCTGTTCAGAGCTTCAAATAAAGTATCACTTCCGGTTTATCAATTGTATCCAAAATCTAATACGTTGTTCCTCTTCATATAAAAGTCGTAAATACTAAATTGGACAAGTTTTGGAGTATATCATAATATATTTTTCACGAGAATCTGTTCAGAACTTCAAGTAAAGTATCACATCTGGTTGATTAATTTTAGCCAAAATCTAATATGTTGTTTCACATGATATAAAAGTCTTAAATACTAAAATTTGAAAGTTTTGGATTATATTTTAATATAGTTTTTCATTAAAAACAATTATGGACTTCAAGTAAAGTATCACTTCCATTTATCCAATTTTACGCAAAATCTAATCAACTCGTTATATGAAAACAGGAAGCTTAAATACGGAAAATAGATATATTTGGAAGTTTATTATAAGATTTATCGTGGACGAAAAAATCGTCACACACAGACACACACACACACACACACACACACACACACACACACACACACACACACACACACACACATACACGCACGCACGCACTCCCTTTATCTTACGAATAATGATTGGGATTTCAAATTTTGTCACCATATTCTCGGGTCATTCTAGTATATATTCCCATATTGAGAGGATTTTGTAATCCTCCTATTAGCTTAGAAAAAATAAAGCTCCAAAATGTGGCAAAATTCAATGTTATTTAAATGGGAAAAATCGAATTCATTTAGGTTTATTTTATTTACCACTTAAGTTAAGCAACAAAATATATTAAATATGAATACGTAAAAGTTATTATTCTACAAAAACTCTGGTTCGAATGTTTAAATATGTAAAAAAAAAGTTAATTTAGTAATAAATAATAGATAATATAGCAGGAAATAACTTGTTGGACATAAAATCAGCCTATTTCAGAATTAAGCCTCACTTCATTTTTTGATTTACGATTATGCTAATATATGTATATGTTGTCAGTTAAATTCTATACGGTTAACCTGCTACATCTAAAAGTTCTTAACATTCACACGCATATTTTTGTTTCGTAGATTTTTTGGTTATAAAATATCATTATAGGATTTCAACTGAGATCTTGTAAGAATTTATGACAGTAGGAAACGAAGATAATTACTGAACCAGAACTTCTTGTACAATGTTCATTTACTTTTTAGACGTATAATAACATTGATTAATACAGCAATCTATGTTATTAATATATCCTAAGATATAAAATTTATATACCGGGTGGAAAGGACTACATTTGTACATAGGCGTTTAAAATTGGAAACAGTTTTTCTTTCCGTAAATTATTTTACGAGCGCCTGATAAAAATAGTTGAAAAACGTTCTGTATATAAATCAACAAACATTAGTTATTTGTATTCCAAGGGTTGAAAGTAGCATAGAAAGACCGAGGCTAAAGATTACCGCCCGAGAGTAGCGAGGGCTATAACTAGCTGTGGTCCGGAGAGCCTAAGGTGTGCACAATATTTTTTTGTCCGTTTACCCAGCAAGTGACCTTTTTCGTGACTGTTTTGCGTGCGTAAAGTGGTTCATTCTTAACAGTTCGAGAGACCGTGCGCAAAATAAAAGAACCGTGCGTACGGTCTGTTCGCAATGTTAAAAAATGAACCAGACGCAAAACAGGCACTCAAAAGGTTACTTTTCGGGCAAGCTGAACAATAGTATATTATGTTGTTAGGAGTAGAAAGCGGTCTTTTTGTGTTGAACCCAGCTATTGCGGCCGAGGCGCTAGCCGAGGCTAGGCAAGCTGGGTAAAACACAAAAAGGGCGTTCTACTCCGAATGACATATACTATTTTTTCTTCAAGTATTTCAAAGATTTTTTAACATTTTTTTTGGAATTTTTTAATTATATTGATACAATTTCAGCCAAAGCTGGCTATATACACTACAAAACAAAAACGATTCAACTATCAAATAACAATTTTCTATATAATCTGTGTTGCTGTGACGACTGGCGCCGCCAGCGGTGAACTAAGACACTAACATTTTTTTACTAGTACAATAATAACAACATTTTTGTACTAGTAAGACAATGATTATCTTCTATAGTGTGTGTACAGTAGCATAATATCAATATTACCTATAATACGCTTGAAGAAAAAAAATATTGCATTTACCACGAGTGCAAAATGACATTGCCGCTCTTGCATCATTGATGCTTTAAAAGAAATTAATAATAATTTTGGAACTTTCCACTTATATCATCACATCTATGAAAACAAAAATTTGAATGAGTAGTCTGTAAAGTATCTACTTTATATAATTATGCGCAAATTAGCAACGGTCTCCAATTGACGTTAGAAAAACTTACTTTTTATCGATTGTGCAAAAAATTCATTTCTTATATGTTTTTGAAACTTTAGAAATTAGATTTTAAAATTTACAAAATTACAATTTTATAATGTCAGAGCCATGGAATTAAAACAAAAGTATACTAATGTGTTACATTTTATCTGTCATATAATTTATTTTTCCCGAAATCGTCACTAAAGGCCCATACACACTATTATCACGTCACGTAAACTCAGCGTCATCTGTTGAGACCAATATTTTCCATTTATTTATATTGCTTGCACATTATTTATGTGATTTCACATGAATGTAACAAACGGCAACAGTGTGTCGTCTCGCAATATAAATAAATGAGAAAAATAGGTCTCAGCAATTGAGACTTGACACGTGAAATTATGTAAGTTTACGTGACGTGATAGTAGTATGTATGCCAAAATAGTAGCTAAAGTAAAACTTTACACACTTATATCAAAATTTAACTATACCTGTCAAACTTGAATGACAGATGAATACGTAAAGAAAGAAATTTGCCATAAGTCTGTAAAGTTATACTTTAGCTATTCTGGCTAACTGCGTGGAGTGATATTGTGTCGATTTCGGAAATAATATAATGTATATCTCAGAGCTAAAGTAATTTTTTATGGCTTCGTAGATTAAATTTCATATTCGTAATAAAAAAATATACTTTAGTGCTTAGATATTAAAATAATTATTGATTTATTTTTTGTGTGGCAAGGCATAAAAGGTACATAATTTGATAACTATATTTAATAAAATTTATGAAAAAGGTACCTACTTATTATTATGATTTATTAACAATAAATTAGTTGTACTAACACATACATTCTAATAAATTAACAAATCTGTCAATGCTGAACTTTATCAATGTTATCTATCTAATTTTAAAATATTTAATTTTAATAGTTAATAGTTGGATTTGATGTAAAACAATACCATTTGATTAATACCTGTACCATTTATTATTTATTACATTAAAATTGGAGAGCAGATATACGAGTAAATGTGAAATGTTAAACAGATAAGAGATTCCACCCGGTAACAAAATAGTACGGCAAAAAACTATTGCCAAATATTTTTTAATTTTATTAGTTACGAAACTGTACAAGATGCGATATAAAATATAAAAATTTTGTCAATGATACATATCAAATGACAATTTACATAAGTCTATAAATAGAAAATATATCCATGATTCATATATATCTGCACATAAATCTAATAATTTATAACAAATTGCATGATTTCACATTAAAGTTAATAACTGAAATTTGCATTTGATTAAAAAGTTGAGAAATCTGTCGAACAATGACGTACTGCAAGAAAATTTGTGTTCGGAATGACATCAGCTTTATAACTGTCATATCTGATAATCATTGTAGAATATAAGGGCAATTAGTTTATATCCTACTGTGACCTAATTGTCGTATCCTTCAAGCTAATCGCATCACGTTGGCTAAAAATGGAAATAATTTTCGCAAACAGCTAATTATAGATTCAAGAAATGTTGCAAAACACCAAAATTTATTTTTAGATGTGAGAAATGTTTATTATTTGAAAGTTGATAAACTGCATTTTATAAACAAAAAATGTTTGCTTTTATTTGATTTCTAGGAAACGAACGAAAATTTCTGGGTATTGTAAAATTAGGAATTGAGTGTATATGAACGGTATTTGGGTGACGTTAAAATAAAATTAGATGCTATACTAATTTATAGATAATATTTATGTCATTATATAAATAAACTGTTTTAATATTAATAACATTTATTTATTTATCAAATTTGCTGGTTTATTATACAAACATTATTGAAGAAATGATATTAAGCATAATGGTAGAAATAAAGTTTCAATGTAAGAACTTATTTCAGATTTTAAACCCCAAACTACTTGATTAATAAACCAAGAAAAAGGTGATTTTAATAACGATGCTATTTATTAGGTCAGTATTTTAAATAAATGATCAGTAACCTATAATAAAAATCTGATGTGGCCAACACCAAACCTCTCGCTATTTAATTTTTATTAATTTAAATATATATATATATATATATATATATATATATATATATATATATATATATATATATACTTACATATTTATTTATTGCGGAAACTGTATTAAGATCCATTCCATATAACTAGGGTTCTATTTACAATTTTCTTTTTAAAATGTTACTGTTATTAATTTGAAATGATTAGTTCTTTGACAGTGACCTGTCAGTTACATACATTTACGATATGAACTGTGTAACCAAGGAGTTTAGCTTGTTTAAAGCGTAGGCTCCGGGATTTAAATTATAGATAATTTTATAACCTTATCCATAATATATATATATATATATATATATATATATATATATATATATATATATATATATATATATATATAGAAAAAATATTAACGAAAATCTGTAGAAAATTTAATAATCTTTAATTTTTATAATAACATTAATCTCGAAAAAATAACATTTAAAGGTATTTTTCGAAGAAAAACTATCTAGTAAAGTACCATTTCCGGTTATCCGATTTACACCAAAATCTAATGGGCTCTTTCCATTACAGAAAAAGTACGAAATACAAGGTTTCAAAATTTTCTGAATGATAGTATTTGAATTAGAGTAAAGGATCCACATAAACACATACACACATACATACACACAGGCATCATCTTGAAATGTTAAAATTGGATTCTAGGGACCTTAAAACATGGTCATTTACCAAAATCTCGATATGCGATTTTTAGCACGATCCCTATACCTCCCTTACCAAGGGTAGCGGGAGGTAAAAATGTAATTTAACCTAAACTAACCTCAACTACCCTAACCATATCTTAACTTAATCCGAACATAATATTAATATTTACTAATTATTTATAGGTCTGTTCGATGACTTGCACAAGGGGGTTACATTGTTAATGTTTTAACAACGAAGCATTTTCGGAGAACGTGCAATTTGAACAGGCTGTTAGATGAGAAAAATTTCAGAACTAGTATAGTATGAATAGCGACTGAAAGCTGACATTTTAGTAATTAACGTATCAAGGGTATTATAAGGACAATAACGCCTGAGGTCATCAGTGTACTTTTCGAGGGCCTCTCTCAATTCAATTGTATGATATTTCCATGATAGTTTTTTGTCAATTACCATTCCTAGAAATTTTATTTTGTCAGTGAATATTATGTTTGTATTGTGAATTTTTAATTAGCATTGGTGATTTATTTTTCTTAATTTAGTAAAATGTATGGCTTTCGTTTTTTCGTTTGAAAAAGTAAATCCAGTTTTTTGTGACCATTTTTCCATATTTTTAATTTTACTTTGTAGATTTTTACAAACACTTTCTAAGTTTTTTCCTTTACACATTTGTTAGGATGTCATCAGCAAAAAGTAATATTTTTGTGGGATTTTGGATGTATTAACGGAGTTAATGGCTAATAAAAATAAGGTTACCGATAGTACTGCACCTTGAGGCACACCGTTTTTTTGTTGTTTTATCTCTGATATGCAGCCGTTCACTTTTACGTTAAAGGTTCTATCTGTCAGAAAGTTTTTTAAAAAATAGTATATGTTTCCCGAAATAATTTTTTTTTACCTTTTAAGTTTAAAGATGCATATCTATGAGAGATGTATCTAATAAATTTAATAATGTAAATAAAACGTTGACATTCATTGAGTGTGGTCGTAGGTCAATAGTAAATTATTATGACATATTATTTAATTACTTTATGTTTTTAATAAAAATATTCATTTATTCATAACCGAAATGAATAAGAATAAGAAAATATATCTTATTGTCAGTATCTCAGTCTAGACAGATATTTTCGTATCAAATGTCATTTTCGATTTTTCGTAATATCGTAGTTGTATTCATAAATAAAATAGACATATCTAGCCTCCTCGATCCCTGAACTTTGGAGACCTGAAAAATTACATTATTTAATATACTTTACTATGTTTTATGACAAAAATATTTATGAACCCAATAGTCGTAGGTGCAGTTTTTCGTCAAGAATGCAGTTTGGAACCAAGACCCGAAGGGTCGAGGTGCTGCAAGCATTCGAGATCGAAAATTGCACTTTACGAATTTTATGCATCAAAAAACTAATTTCAATCGAAATTTGAAGTATTATTTCTGACCTAAGATGTTCAAACAAAACTTTCGTTTCAGACTGCGAAACGTTCAAATCCCGTATAAAAACTGTTTTACTCGTACACGAAATATTGTTTCAGAGTATTTAGCAGCAACTATTGTGGCGGCCTGGCTACGTTCAAGCGCCTCATTCTCACAGGTCTCCAGCGGTCTAATGACCAGCGTGTCTACTTCTCATCAAACGGTCCCAGGTTCGATTCTCGGTCGCCGCAATTTCCAGTCTAAAGCCGGCCCCACACTACTCGCTTTGTGTACTTGTATAAGTATTCAAGGGCATGCACGAATGCCGAGTCCGATCTCTCAAATCACTCGTGTATACTTGCAATTGTGCTGCCTCGGTAATACTTAGGAATATTTTGCAAGTAATCATTTAATTTCTCGCAATATTAAATTTGTCAGTATCATGATGGACAGCCAAACAGACGACATACTTCTCGCTAGTGCGGCATATGTTATTTTAAATGGGGGATATATTTTACTAAGTAAAGAAGATGGTGTTGAAAGACGAAATATAGCGATTGAACACGAACTGTAACGAGGTAATAGGGAGTGGTGTAGGAGCGTCGGCGGCAAGTATGATAGGCAAGCTTTGGCGAATGTGTATTATCCTTTGACTCGTATCAAGATTACCTACAATGGATGAAAAACTTCGAGTGCCAGTACGAGTTAGTACGAGGACTTTCAAGATACTTGAATATCATGATGCTTAAAATGTAAATTTTTAAGATACAAATATTTTTTAAAAGTATCTTAGATATCTATTTGAAAATTTCTTATATACTCTTAAAATATCTTAGATACATTTAAAATATTTTAGATACTATAGTATCTTAGAACTTTTAGAAACCCTAAAATATATTTGAAAAAATAAATAAATATATCATCACGGCATATTACCCATTGCTGGGTGTGCTAATCTGCTTTGTATGCAGATTTCGGTAATGACGATGACATATTTGTACCATGCAGGCGTTTACCAGGCGTCACCTCACGGGCACTCATTGCTGGCGTAGAGAGTGCACCACAAGGGTCAATTTTGTGCCATTTAAAATTTTAAATATTTGGCGTCGATCGCGATCGAACCCGATTCCCCAGATGCGCGACCTGGCACTCAGGCATGCGGCCACGAGACCCCATATATTTGACACTTTTAAAATGTCTTTAGTATCTTTTGCATACTTTAATAATATTTTAAATAGGTATTTGAAAATTATATTATTTTATATTGAATTAATATTAAGATAAAAGGTATTTTTATCAATAAAAAACCAAGTATCTAAATCCATTAAAGGTATCTAAATCCATTAAAAGTATCTAAAATAAATAAAGTATCTTAAATATTTTAGAAGTATCTAGTATACATTTTTTGAGATAAAATATACAGATAGTTTTTAAAATATTTAAAATAAAGATACATTAGGTACCTATAGGAAGTATCTAAGATAAAATATCTAAGATATTAAAACTATCTTAGATATCATCGAGTATCTTGTTTCGTAAGATACTCGCAGCTCTGGGCATGGCCTACAGCTTTACTTACGAGTATACGTAAGCATGCCCGGGACGAAATGCAACTCGCTTCTCTTCACAGCTCTCATCACGGCGAAGTTGGCACACCACAGGCACGAATACGCAACTCCGGCGACACTATCTTCGGTAAAAAGTGGACTTTACCTGCTTGGCAGAGTGCACCATAAGGTGCCCTAAGAAGCCTCAAACAATTAAGGTCAACCGAAATTTCAAGATGACGAAATAAAACTTTCATTCAGACTGTGAAATGTTTAGCTTAAATTTTCATTACCGATCAAGACAGTTTCTATGTAGTTCGTGAATAAATCATGTTTATTATAATAAAATTCATTGGAATCTTGAAAAATAATAAATTATTTCATACTTCGAAAACTGACTACGTAAATATATGAACAATTTTCTATGTATAACGCATTATACAATAAGCGAGTAATCTAGGACAGATTGCGAATACGCGAATAAATTTTCACGCTGATTCCATAACTTACTTAACAATTTTTCTTATTCACAGTTTTCACATGAACACTAGGCTTAGTTGGATATCAGTTCCGCTTGGATAAACACAGGATTCTGCAAAGATTTTCTACCTCTTGTACCAAAATGTCAGGACAATATGATCAAGAATAATTTCATAATCTGGCTCTGGTAGAAATAATTTGCATATTCTAGTTTCGATGCCTAACAAGTATTAAATTCGTGAATGAGTTATTAGCGTTAGTAATATATCGCATAATACATGACGCGAACGAAGCGATAGCTGGGTGTATCTGTGTAATGACTAACATTGTTATTTTTTGAGTTTTGCTAAGGATTGCGTTGCTAGGAGACGTACGTCATTTGTCCCAACTTGGGAGGTATCTATATGTCAATTACATGCACAACTATTTTAATCGTTTTACCGTTTTAATCAACAATAAATTGTTTGAAATAAAAGGAAGTGTTTCATAATTAAACTTGGTAACGTGGAATGCAAGGAACAGCTTCTTGGTATATTTCAGTAATTTGTTGCAATTTCTTGGATTATGAAATTACAACTGCGGAAATTGCAATGTCAAGTTCCGTCTTCATTTATAATAATTGTAATTATATAAAATAGTCAACTGTCTGCAACACACACACACACACGCACACACACACATACACACACACATACACACACGCACACACACATTGATACAGACACGCATACACACACACACACACACACACACACACACACACACACACACACACACACACACACACACACATACGGACACCATCGTAAATATAGACTACGTTTACACCGTGCGTACTATTCTGATACGCAGACCAAGTGTATACTAAAATTTATCTTAGTATGGTATGTTTACACCGGTATTTAAATAAACATACTAAATATGTTGGTACGTTATAAGCACTTGCGCAGATTTAATATCAGAGTCACCCTAACCTAAAATTACTTAACAAGGAAAAATAGTTGTGAATATATGTAATTTACATCGCCACACTATTCAAATTGAAAATATTACTAAACTTACACAATTTCCCTAAATGTTAATACACAATTTAATTGAATTAACAGTAGTTATAGATGGTAGAAAAATCGCATTGGTACGCTTGCTGTTTACACCGTGCATGAGTAAGGTTTGGTACATCCCCCTTTGAACGTACCAAAATTGTGTACCAATTGCGTACCAAAGGTTTGGTACATAGTGTTTACACCATTCGTCGCCATCTTGTTACGTCACTTGGTATGCGGACTAAATGTTTAGTACGCGTGGTGTAAACGTACTCATAGTAAAATCGTATTCTACGGAGCCTAAAACGTGCTTATTGAATACAAATCAACATCAAATTTTTTGACCGAAGACTGTACCTCATTGGTACAAACACTTGACACACAATTCTGATATTCAGCGGCTCAATTGTTAACGTTCCTTCAGGAATTCAGAAACTGAAAATACTTTATTTCCTTAGATTGTTCAACACAAGATATAAGTTTCGGGTTCGAATCCCAGGTAAGGTAGGGTTGTTTGTGTGTCATTATTACCTCATCTTCAACAACTCAACGTGTAAAATTACAAGTTTATAAAGAAATTGTAAGCAAAAAGTTGAATTAACCCCATAAATCATTAATTGTAATAAGTTGTATTAACTTGACTACAATAAAGAATTATTATTATTAATTGCATGTAAAAAAATGATAAGTACTCTTTTCTTTTTCTACTGGGATGTAAATGCTTAGATCATTTTTGTATGGTTTAAATATCGGTGGTTTATCCATTTTATTAAAATTTTAAGGAAACTATGACTGTGCATTTGACGTAATTATAAAATCTCGGGGCGAGTTAAGAATGCCAATATTATAACTCCGCCTCGGACTTTTCCAAACGATCGGTTCAACTCGGAAAAATAGTTTCGGCCCATTTTGATGATTAACTGAAAATCAGCCGGGCTTGGGGCCAGATCGGACCAAAGCTGGGGAACGAGTACATTCCTATTGAAAATAGAAATTTGTGGTTGATCGAGCCAAGACTCATAAAAGTTTGTAGTAGGTACTATGGAAAGAAGATATTAAATTTTGAATATTAGTTCTGTTCAAAATAGAACTGATTCACATGGTAAATCATATTTTAAATAAATGTTGATTTATTCAACTACTTTGTAAGTAAAATCGTGCATCATAAAGTTTCTGAGAAAGAAATAACTAAGTATATATTTATTATAACTTGAGATACCTGTTTAAAAATATTTAATACACAATATTTCATGACTTTGAATATGCACGTTCTTAAATATCATTCTTTCAGAAGTTGAGTAATGAGTACTATAAATCAGTTATTGTTTCTCCGTATAGTATAACTATAAAGTTTTCATTACAATACATAAAATAACAAATAAACTAAACAAATGACACCCGTAAACTTCATTCGCCGAGCTGTTAAAATACTTTCACGATCAGCCAATCGCTAAATGGCAATAAACAACCAGGAAAACTATAGCTCACAGGGCACTGTATTACCGACAAATAAGTCACGCCTCGTCTGTTAATCTGACGCATCGAAAGAAATGGTAAATAGCAACGGCCCGTGCGAACAGAACAGGGAATCTTAGGCTACAAGCCGTGGGATTCTGCTAAATGGTAAGATGTTGCGATAGGGTTCAATTGTTACCAATTTTTAACCACAAATTGTGCTGCAATAGCCAATTTAAATGTACACAAGTATAGAAATTACTTATATATAAATCATGATTGGTATGGTTATGATACAAATTTCTCTTGTCGTGAGTCTCGGATACCCATAACCGAAATATATTTACCTTTGCCGTAGTCTACAAGAACTACACACAAAAAAATTGTTAAATTATTTTCCATTTTAAGGTTTAAGATATAACGGACGTTTTTTACTTCTTCCCCGACCGACGCCAAATATTTCGAATTTTAAATGGCACAAAATTGACCCCTGTGGTGCACTCTCCACGCCAGCAATGAGTGCCCGTGAGGTGACGCCTGGTAAACGCCCGCACGGTACAAATATGTCATCATAATTACCGATATCTGCGTACGAAGCAGATTGGCACACCCAGCAATGGGTAATATGCCGTGATGATATATTTATTTATTTATTTTATATTTTTACTTCTTTGTACTTAGTAAAGGAAGTATTGTAATCGCGAAAAATTTTGGTTTTCAGATTTCAACGGAAATATCCATTTTGACGATCCCTGGATCCATTTTGACTAATTTCGTCGTGACGTCTGTACGTCCGTATCTCGCATAACTCAAAAACGGCCGTAAAAAGTTGAAATTTTGTATTTAAGACTGCTATAACATCTATTTGTGGACCTCCCTTTTTGGTCATTACATAATTTCCAGAAATGGTACTTTACTTGAAGCCTATTATAATAGATTTTAATGAAAAACTATTTTAAAATATAATCCAAAACATTTTAAATTTGGTATGTAAGACTTTTATGTCAATGAGAATAACATAGTAGATTCTGGTTAAAGTAGGCTAACCGGAAGTAATATATTACCTGAAGTTGTTAACAGTTTTCTTGAATAAAATGATTTTATTTTGATTTTAGAAATAAATCTTTCAAATAAGAGTTTTAGAGAATTAAATTCTGCCTCTAGTACATTTTGACCATCCCTGAATCCATTTTGGCTAATTTCGTCGTGACGTCTGTACGTACGCATGTACGCAAGTACGTATCTCGCATAACTCAAAAACGGTGAGCTGTAGAAAGTTGAAATTTTGTATTTAGGACTGCTATTGGTATAACATCTAGTTGTGGACCTTCTTTTTGGTCATTACAAAATTTCCAGAAATGGTACTTGAAGTCTATAATAGTATATTAAAGAACGGGTTTTATAAGACTATACTATTTTTTATATTTTGCGCCTTCTACAATTAACATTTACTTACTCAATTTGTGATTATATTTGTAACCATTTGTACATTTTCATGTAAATAATCTTCCTTAAATAAAAAAATCTGATGTGGACACCACACGTCTTCCTTGTACGCAAGACCAATCTGAAGATGAAGTATAGACTCAATTATAAAATTTGACATTAACATCTATTTTTTATTTATTTTTTGTTATTTTGGCCCTTATACAAAGGGATAATTTAATAATACTTGATGTGCTAGACGCAGAATTTAATTCTCTAAAATTCTTATTTGAAGCATTTATTTCTAAAATCAAAATGAAACCATTTTATTCAAGAAAAACTGTTAACAACTTCAGGTAATATGTCACTTCCGGTTAGCCTGTTTTAACCAAATTCTGCTATGTTATTCCAATTGATATAAAAGTCTTATATAGTAAATTTGAAAAGTTTTGGATTATATTTTAATAGTTTTTCATTAAAATCTATTATGGGCTTCAAATAAAGTACCTTTTCTGGAAATTATGTAATGACCAAAAAGGGAGGTGCACAACTAGATGTTATAGAAGTCCTAAATACAAAATTTCATTTTTCTACGGCTTACCGTTTTTGAGTTATGCGAGATACGTACGTACAGACGTCACGACGAAATTAGTCAGAATGGATTCAGGGATGGCCAAAATGGATATTTCCGTTGAAATCTGGAAACCGAAATTTTTCGCGAATACAATACTTCCTTTACTTTGTACAAGGAAGTAAAAAAATAATAATTTCGACATTATATTATTAAAATGAATTGACAATTAACTAAAAATAAATTAGGTATAAATGGGTTAAAGAAACGTCATCTAGTACCAACCGTCTAAAACAAAAAATTGCGTATCGAAATGAAGGTCATTACGATACGCAATTGCGTATCGTAATGACTTCATTATGAACGCAAAATATAAAAAAAATGTTAATGTCAAATTACGTCAAATACATGCAATTTTATAATTGGGTCTATACTTCATGTTGGTCTTGCGTACAAGGAAGTCGTGTAGTGTCCACATCAGATTTTTTTTCCAAGGTGAACATAGGAGATTTACATGGGGGATCAGTTTTTTGCATACTGTTGTCCCCCGTTTTGAATGACAACAATGATTAAGCGTCACCAAATAGGTACATGTAATTTATGTATCATTTGATGCAGAATTGTTTTATATTTCTATTGATACTACAACCAATGTTGTCAGTCAAAACTGAAGCAGAAGTAAGAAGAAGAATAATGATAAAGATACGTAGAAAAAATGAAGTATGTATGTAGAATTTAGATACACTAAAATTTTCAAGTACATTCATATATAAAATAAGGAAGTAATAATGAGCTAGGTATTAATATATTTAAATAAGCAACTGATTGTAGGATATGCATGCAAAATATCAGTTACAAAAACCAAACATGTGAATAAATGAACGGCTTGCGGGTATCCCAATGCCTCTAATCCTATAAATTATTGCGCTCAACAATCGACCTTGGCTGCATTACATGCGAAGCAATAGTATGCACAAAAAGACAAGCGGGAGAAAAGATGCAGGCGTTCGTGTGTTAGACACTAAGACAAGTCATAAATATTCCACGCTTTGCATATTAACAGCCACATCTAACGCAATAAATTAAATAACAGTGCGCGGAGGACTGCCGACTGCTTTAGTTTGATGGTGAAAGATGGCAGCTCGACCAGAGTAGGATTTAGAAGATGTTAATTCTGTCAAACATTTAAGATCCAGGTATAAATTAAAAATTGTTTGGAAAAATTTTACACTTGATGTTTCAAATATGCAAACTTATATGACATCTGTACACAAGTAATAAAGATCTAGTTTCAAGCTATAAATATAATATTTTATAGAAACTGTTTTGACGTAATAACGATTTAGTATATTGCCTATGATACACTAATATAAAATCATCGTAGAGTATTAAAGAAATCTCTTGAGAGTATTACGTGTATATATATATATAAATATATATATATATATATATATATATATATATATATATATATATATATACCGGGTGGTGCTCGCAATCCGTTACATAGGCATTTAACATGGGAAAACCGTTTTTCCTAGCGCGTTGCTCCCCAAATTATTTTAGAAAAAAAATCTTCAAATAAAAGTTGTAGAATATAAAATTCTGCATGTAAATCAGTAAACAAAATTCATTTCCTAAGTTTAATAACTCTAGAAATTGAATATGAAAATTTTGAAAATTTCAGTTTAATAGTGCTAGCCATGGAATTAAAACAAAAAAGACAAATAAATGTGATGATTAAATTGCCAAATATTGTTATTTTCTGCCAAGAAAATCTGTATTTGAACTATATAGAAGAATTAAATTATTATTATGCTTAAGAATTTTACGTTGTGATAATTTTATTAAATAATAAAAAGTAAATTAAATTTTATGACAGATAAACACACGTTTGTTTGTTGAGCTTTTTGTTAATTCCATGGCTATCACTACTGTTGAGTAGATTTTCGACATTTTTATACCTAATTTCTGCTGTTATAAAGCATGCAAAATTAGTTTTGCTTATTGATTCAAATGCAAAATTTTATGTTCTACAACTTGTATTTGAAGATTTTTTTTCTAAAATAATTTGGGGGGCAACGCGCTAGGAAAAACAGTTTTCCCATGATAAATGCCTATGTAACGGATTTTGAGCGCCACCCGGTATATATATATATATATATATATATATATATATATATATATATATATATATATACCGGGTGGCGCTCAAAATCCGTTACATAGGCATTTATCATGGGAAAACTGTATATATATATATATATCCCCTCCCATAATTATTGTGGAAGAGTAAACGTCCAATGTGTAAATGAAGAAAGACACGTATTCTTGTGATTTCCGAAATAGACATGAGTCAAAAATCAAAACTCTCATTATTTATTAATCAGTATCAATAATTCGAAAAACTAACGAAACTACTAAACACAATGATGCACTGATTACCGACGCCAAATCACCTGAGTTACAACAGGAATGACTTGAATATTGGGATTTTCAAGTATCAAGAGATGGCGCTGATCGCATTAAACTATGGTACACTTTTGTTGACATTTGTCAACGTTGCATTGCTGTCAGTTGTGTTTCTTTAGTTTTTGTACTATTTTCTCCTTTATAGGTATTTTTTTTTATAATTCAAGTATGAATATAGAGATTTTGAAGTCATATACTTGTAGTTTCATGTAAAAGTCAAATGTGTACCACTGTTTAGTTCGAATATTCGCCGCTAGTTAGCGTTTTCTTATTTGAAAATCCCAATACAAATATTGGATAACAAGATCCGTAGCCGTGGTTACACTGCCGTTTCTATATCATTTTTGCCATTGGTTAGACGCCGACGCAAGCAGCTAAATAACTATCTGTAATACGACGATGAAGAGAAACTGAATAAAAATCTCATCTATGACATTCATACGACAAAAATGCGGAAATACACTGCTTATAATTTGCACGGATCAAAAACAATATTCATCTGTCTTTGTTATTTAAAATTTTAAATGATTTTATAGATAGTCCTGTTATTTTAAATAAATTTTCTTTACGGATATCTCATCATTCTACTCGATTATCTGAGTTATCTTTTGTTAAGCACTGTAGAACAAACTCTGCAATGAATTCATCGCTAGTTAGATTAGTTCATGCTTACAATAATTTAGCTTCTGTGCCTAATGTATCTGATTTATTTTGTTGTAGTTTACGTACATGCAAAATATGTGTTAAATTTTATTTGAGTTATTTGTATACTATTTAATACTGACTTTCTTTTTCATTTTTCTTTTTATACCACCGTTTTTATATAAGTTTATTATTAATAATGTCGGCTCCGGTGGCTCAATGGTTAGAGCAACGGCTCGTAGTCATGAGTGCGCCAGGGGTTCTGGGTTCGAATCCTCGTTCGAATCCCACTAAGGCATGTATGTTTGTATATGTAAACCTCTTTGTAATTGGGATTTAATCCTGTTGAGAGGTTTTTTTTTTAAAAAATAATATTTTGTCTCGACTTCGTAATATGTAATGTTTGATTTTGTTAGTGTTGCACTGTTATTGGAACTTGTCCTGTTGTGTAGGCCTTCTTTGTAAAAAATAATAAAAAAATAAAACTTTAAGGAAATAATAAAAACATGTAATCGGAAACGAAAATAATCAATTTTTGGCGCCCCTTTTCATTGTTCAGCTGAGGCAAGTGCCTCGCTCGCCTCACCTTCGGCACGGCTCTGGTAATATGCAGTGAAAATGTTTCACTTAATCACATGAAACTAGTGATGTGCAAATTTCGGAAATTTATTTTTTTGAAAGTTTCACTGAAAATTTTATTGAAAGTTTCACATTATGTTTCAGTATGAATTTCATTTAAAAGTTTCATATAAAAATTTCATTGAAACTTACAATGAAAGGTTCATTTAAATTTCAAGTAACTTAACCTTTGTTAACTGAATTGGAAATATTTGGATCTCAAATTACATAATTTAAAAATAAATATGAAAAAAGAAAAGCTTCAAAGCAATATAAAAATGTATTATTCAAAATGTAGGCTTATACAAAAATGTAAAAAAATAAATTTGAAATATTTCCAAATTCCTTTAAATTTCATCATATTTAGACTGTACTGAATCTTGAATTGAAAAATATACAAGTAGATAAGTGCAGTGCATGCATATCATTTGCGCAAATCTATTGCAATTGGAAGACAGGCGGCGCATGCGCAGTTTAGCTTCTGAAAGTTTCATAAAATTTAAGGCTTGAAACTTTTCATTTGAAACTTTCAAATGGCACATCACTACTTGGAACTATTCTAAATTGCGGTGTGATATAAATGTGTGAGAAAGTGTGATATTGTATGTATTTACCGCATGTTGACAATATTGGTTACGCATAATAAGAAAATACGAATTTGGTGCTTGTGTTTGTTGACATTTGACAAATAATATGATGACACTGACAAGGATACGATATAAATTTATCATTTCATATCATATTAAAATGGTGAAAATTGAGAATTGGGTCCTATGTTTCTTGTTGAAGGATACGACTGAACAATATTATTATTCATTTTGTTTATAAGTCGAAAAACTTTACACTAATTCTAGTTAGATCTTTGTTTTATATTTCAAATACAACTGGGGAATTCAGTGCATATTTTTATAGTGGAAAAGAATAATTATGAGATTCTGATTTCCTTACCTTATCTGCATAGTGCTGTTGTAGTCTGCTTTACTGAAGATTTGATCGATTTCCAAGTTCATTTCACCACAAAACACTGTAAAAACAAAATAAAAATATGTTAGACACTACAAAATTTACATTTTAGTTTTGTTTAACTATTCATGAATGTTTTATATACCTCACACATGTGTATCTGTTACCGACGCTACATTTTTGACCACACCATAATCCAAAACACAACACTTTTCCTGTAATGAAAATTATATCACTAGAAAGAAAATCAAATTCTAAACACGATGCACTATATGGCCCTGTACATTTTCACATATTCACAATGAATTTTTGATAAAAATCACGACCCGAACAACACTTTTGTTTATCATAAAAGCAAAGTAGGTAATGAATCTACTTCATAAAATACGGGAATCAACAAGCCTACTACGGTAAAAGAAATTAATTTTCTATATACAGTGGCTCACAAAATTATTCGTACATTTTACTTTTATCAGTAAAATGTAAAATAAAAAGGGGTTTCCAAAAAAGAAATTAATTAAGGGCCGGTCTTTCCATCTTCGGATAAAATGCTGGGTAACTTACCTGTCGGATAAATGAACATTATCGCATCAAAAAATGACATTCAATATAATTTACCTCATTTATGCTCTTATTTCGATGCGATATTTTATTATTTATCTAATGGATAGTTATCCTGAACTTTATCCGGAGATGGAAATACCGGCCCTAAAAAGATTAATCATAGTCTTTAGATATTTCAGATGATAAAGTGATAGCCAACAAATTTAAAAAATGTTTACTTTATGTAATAGTGCTGAAAACAAAGTTTACAAGGTGTCCCATAACTTCAGGTACATATTAGAAGGGCATATAGTTCTTAATGTCCTGATTACGGAACAAAAAGAATTTTTTCAAAATTCAAAAATTAGTTTTTGAGGTTTTTGAAGGAAACAGTTTTGGGACACTGGTTGAATAGGTTGTGTGTTTTTTTCATTACATACATATCCCCCAAACTTAATTGGTGTGACAAAGCTTTACGTAATTGCATAAATTAATTTCATTGTTAAATTATTTTATGTAATAGTTATAACTAATTTCACTATTCCAAATATTATAGTATCCAGGGTACAAAAAATGTTCTTCTTAAGTGAACTACCCTTAATTATAGGAATTTTGAAAAAAATCTTTTTGTTCCGTAATCAGGACATTAAGAACTATATGCCCTTCTAATATGTACCTGAAGTTATGGGACACCTTATATACAAAAATTGAGACACAAAATTATTCATACACCTACAGTTATAAAATTATTTAACATAATACTACATTTTAATATTTAGTGGGATACTCATTGGCTTTAATTACAGTTAGCCTAGGCATTGATTTTGTTAATTTCGATGATATGGAAAATATAATTTTTGTGCATTCTTCAGTCAGATTCGTCCATAGTTGTCAAGTTGTGGAAAATATTTTCTGCGGGGTCACCTATCTAATTGCGGCCATGAATTCTCAATAGGGTTGAAATCAGGAGACTGGGGAGGTATTTTAAGTTGTTTCGGTATGTCGAATAACTGACATTACTTAACAATAAGTGCTGTATGTTTGGGATCATTATCTTGCTGGAATATATAATCTTCTTCCAGTCCAAATTTATCAGCAGAAGATTGCAAATTTTCTTTTAGGAATGATAAATAATTATATTTATTCATAGTTTCATTAATAAAATATAAATTCCTCAAACCCTCAGTTGATATAAGCACAAACAACAGTGTTAAAACAGTCGTGTTTTGTCGTGCCACACATTATTCGCGATTCAAATTAGCTTTTCCCGCCATTATATAGACTGCTTGTTACGTCACAGGTAGTCTGCACGATCTATCAATCTGTAACTAATAATGCATTTTACGCTTTTTGAAGAAGTTTAAAAACATTAAACTTGTGTTAAAAGATGTTTTAAGTTATTTAAATGACCTTAAAACTCTAGAAAATTTCTATGAAGGGAAAGAGGTAACATATTCTGGAAATATTTTTAGTTCAAAATTTGTAACACGAGGAGGGTGCGGAAGAAGATGATGATAATACTGCTTACATGTTTATCAACGATGACATACTTTAACTAACTGGTGGACACTTGGATGATTGGTGTCCACGACTTAGTTAAAAGGAAGAACACACACACTTACACTTTCACACTCTTTCCACTCACTTGTTGACAGATGAGGGATGCCGATGAACACTTAGATTTATGGACACGGACAATACTTTAATTTATACTAAAGTTTTTATTCACATTTACACTAACTTAACTGAATACATAAATCATCAACTATAAACTAAAGATGCCGATGCATCTTTAGGCCAAATACTCGCGTTCGCGGAACACGAGCCAAAACTTAAACTCTACCAGCCGAATTCACAAAATAGGATTAGCTAAATCCAAATTTTGGTTTAGCTAAACTTTTTCTAACTCGGTATTAAGAACTTAATCTAAACCACATTCACCAAAAAAAAAAAATGGTAATAGACTTAGATTAGAGTTTGTTTAGCTTAATTTATAAACGTCAAACTCAAAATAAAAATGGCGAGTAAACGCGAACGAAGGCCAAATTTTACAGATAATGAAATATTTGTTTTGATTGACGAAGTTAATAATAAAACTAAATTATTATTTGGCAAATTAGGGCCAAATAACACACCATTAAAAAAATTACGGCTGTGGGAAGAAATAACAAGGAAAATAAATGTTGTTTCTTCCCATGGCCGTAGTATAGAAGTGAAAGCAAAGTGGAAGAATTTAAAAATCACTTCTAAATCTAAATGTAAGTACACTTTTAATATAATTTATTGCAAGTATTCAATCATTCTTACAATAATTTATATATGTATTGCGAAAAAAAAACTTTAAAGGTGCCGCGAGAAACGAAGAATTATTGAAGACCGGGGGTGGGATTGCCACTGTCACAATAACTGACTTCGATGAAATAATTGTCGGAATTACTAGTTCAGCGACCATTTCAGGCATTGAAAATGGTGCAGATATTGGATTACCTGTTGGTATGTTTGCAAAAATATAATTTTATGATCCCTGATTTACGTCTTTCATTTCTAAATGAAATGATTCATTAAAGGTAAAAAATTGTATTTATATATGATATTTCTATTAGTCTGAAGCTATTTAATAAAGATTATTATTATTATTATTATTATTATTATTATTATTATTATTATTATTATTATTATTATTATTATTATTATTATTATTATTATTATTATTATTATTATTATTATTATTATTATTATTATTATTATTATTGTTATTATTATTATTATTATAACAAACCTCTATGATGATTAAAAATTACAATTATAAATTTTGCACAACGTTAATCCTGCGTTTCAGCAGGTTTGAATATATAGCTTAAATTTGTAAGCGAAAAGTTTTGTGAATAGGTTTAATATTTATTTATACCCAAATGATTCTGTTGCTATGGATACGTAGGGTTAAATTTTAAACTAAACCGGTTTAAGAAAGTATTAACGATAAAGGATTAAACTTTTTTGTGAATATGGTTCAGCTTAAATTGATTGTTTTAATCGGGTTTAAGTGCTAATCTTGTTTTGTGAATTATGTTTACATAAGAGTACAGACGTCTTCTCGACGTGAGAAACTAATATCGATTTTTACATGTTTACTCCTTTCCGTGAGTGGCTAGGGGATGAAGGGTAAAGGGCATGAAAGCGTAGGGCATCCAAAGTCACGCACGTATGCATAATAATTTCAAGATTTATCAACACGTAACTGTCAAAGATCGGTGACATTCAGACTAAACAAAAACCCTCGATAGGAAAAATTATAATTATTTCTAAACAGTATTTGGCTAACTAAGATAAGTTGAAATATTATTCCTGAACCATAATTTGGAAAAGTTTATAAAAAGTTATTTATTTGTTAATGCTCTTACCCTCGTCTTATCACAAATTTAACCACCAGATAGAGGTTGCTAAATTGAATCGCGAATACATTTTGGCATGATAAATGAAGTAAAAAGTTTTTATCTAAAAACTGATAGAATTTGATAAAATAATAACTCGTTTCGTATATGAATAAATTTTCCGTTCCATCCCTGTGCATATAGCAGGCGTTAGAACTGTATTCACTTAGACAATTTGAAGAATTAATTTGCATGGAAAGTGGTGACTGAAGTGGATGATTTATGGGGTTAAAGTTTAGGTAGATGTATAAGTATGGTAGGTAGTTTTAATTCGATTAGCGCATGACTTCACACACGTCAAATAAATTTCTCAGAACGCATTGGTTGGTAAATTGTTTCCTCATACACAAAGCTCATACATACACAAGCATAAATTTCGTTTTGACAGAAATAGTACAACTCATTTCTCCATTTATAATTATTCTAGATTTTAATTTATCAATACATATCATTATAGTTTATTATCTTACGGTAGACCATTTAGATATAAATTATGATGAAATATTTCCGAAACGTAATCAGATCATACCAGACAAACTCTTATGTATGTTGCAGAGAATGTATCATAAAAGTAATTTTTCTTTAGGCCCGGTATTTTCACTTGCGAATAAAGGTTTAGATAAATTTATTCTTCAGATAAATAATTTTGTTGTCTTTTTACTTGTAAATAAATTTATTCGAAAGAATAACATTTGTTATTCGCGGAATAAATTATTCGGTAGTTGGATAGCGAATAACCGTTTATTTGTAAGTTCATTACATTTCCACATAGTGCAGATTTATTAACAAAATGGATATATTAAATATTTTTGATAATTATGAAGATATTTTGAACTATGAGTTAATAGATAACGTGAGAAATCGATCACACACCATCAGACAGCGACATACATGAAGGATTTTTTTGACAGATTTCTATTATGAAAACAATTTGTTATTTCATTTTCCGGATAGTGTTGTTTAATCTGAAACAGTGAATAGGTAAATCATTATAAAGATCCTGTCATTTGACGAATACTTATTCGAAACTTTATTCGGAACTGAAAATACCGGGCCTTAGTTCATTTAAAATCAGGAGTTTGGTAGGTATCCAATCATTATATTTGGTAAGAAAAATATGCGGGCGAATATACATATATAACATTTTCAAGATACAAAACCTACGCAAATGGTCAGAAATTTCTAAAAATTTCTTTCGACTAGTTTAAAATATAGATTTTAAACCGACAAAAACTGAATATGTTATTCAAGTATTATGTCATTTAATATTGGGTTACATCGCTTTTATTAGTAATACCAGCTTTAATTCTATTAGGCATTGTATCCCTAGGTCCTTCACGTGTTCCTGTGAGTATTGTCCCACATATTTTGCAAGGTAGGTTTTACTGTACGCACTAGATTTTTACTAAGTTGTTTTTCATTGTGCCAAAGTAAAGGGTCCCGTTAGACGTTAATGGGTCTATTCTGAACAAACCTATAAGTCTTATAGATCTGTATATCTGCAAATAATAAACAAAATCGCAACGGAAACTGCCACTCTTTGTTTAATTTTAAATTAATCAACAAAAATAGATGCGTTTTTGTCAGTTTTCTACAGATTTACAGATTGGTAAGACTTACAGATTTGTTCAGAATTGGCTTATAAATCTGGACTAGAAGATGACTCTTAAAATGTTGATCGAACTATTATCACTAGCCATTTAGCCCACAGTTTTTTAAAGTCAAGTCATTGACTACGTTTATCTCGACGTTTGAAGCCGCTTGAATTTAGTAAATCCTTTGTCAATCTTCGAAATAAAAGATCGAGATTAATATATCAAGCCGCTTGAAAATGTCAAGTCAAGCCTATAAAATAACAGACTTGGACTTACGAAGCAGCTTGACTTCTGTCGAAATAAACAGTGAAGCTTCAAATAATGTAACTACGAATGCGCACATCCGCAATATGTTGCAGTGTTACTAAATTCATATCATTCGTTCGTTGTTTGCATTTTATCTCATTTTATAAAAGTCGCGACATAAAACTTTGTAAAATTGTCGAAAAGCGAAATATTTGGAGCGATGAAGAAATAAATGTTTTTGAAAGAGAAGACAAATAACATGACAATTTTTGATTTTGGGGTTATATATCCAGGATAAAATTAGATCATATACTTTTCCCTGTCTGTTTGCATAATCGAGTATTTAACTATCTTTTTTAGTCGATACGAAGATTGAAAATAACTCAATCATATTTTCAATCCGCTGAGATAAACCAATAGGATTTTTCAAGTCAAAATATACTTGAAGCCGCTTGAATTATTGAGATAAACGTAGTCTATATGTAGCCGAAAGAATTTTCTAGAAATTTCTAACCATTTGGGCAGATTTTATAATTAGTTGAAAAAGTAAACCGGCCGAATTATTATGAGTTTTGGCTCGTACAGAAACTAATTAATTTAATAATATAAATGATTCATAGAGATAGTATAATGATTACACTAGTCAACACTATTTTTGCAGTAGGGATGCCATACATGATTTTTCACGCTGAAACCCGTTTTTTTCCAGCACGCGAGGATTTTGTGCTGTATTAAAAAGTTATCGCTATTTTTACGATATTAGCATATTGCACTACGCAATTAACTGGACCAGATCTCTTGGGAATACTTATAGTATTTTAATGCTGAATTAAGATATAAAACTCTTTTTTTTTATTGGATATGAAAGGCATAATTGTGAAATATTTTATAGACCACTACAAATTATGATAAAATTGTTACATATTTGGTGCTCACTGTAAATATAGGCCTTTTTCTTGTCTTAGAATTAGGTATTATAATTATTAATAAAAGTATGCCACAATTTCAACAAAGATGAGTTCATTTTTTGCTCGCCAATAAAAATCAAATAAAAATGACCTATTTTAATGACGATTTAGTATCTACATTTTTATACCACTTAGGCCCGGTATTTTCACTTGTGAATAAAGTTTCAAATAAGTATTTTTTTTTAAAAAAAAAACCTCTCAACAGGGTTAAATCCCAATTACAGAGAGGTTTACATTTACAAACATCCATGGCTTAGTGGGATTCGAACCCAGAACCCCTAGCGTACTCATGACTAGAACCGTTGCTCTAACCATTGAATAAATTTATTCTATATATTCATCCAACGAATAATTCCATTGCGTCTTTTCACACATTTTACGGAAACAAATAGTTATCTGTCAAATAACTTTAACGTTCGTGAAGTGGTAGCTTTGCAAAGTGATTTTGTGTCAGTAGAGAAGAATGCAATTTGGCGTAGCCACGTTAAGCAGACAAGGATGAAATATGTCAACTTCTTTTGAATCCGTATTTGTCAAAATTTTGTTCAATATCTTTAATGTCATTTACACTCTTCTCGAATTTGAACTCCGGGAGATTGTAATTTAATAAGTGTACCATCTAATACAGTACTCATATGTGGTAAACGAGATATGTATATTGTAAAATTGCCCTTGCACTTTTTGTGTAATTCTTTCAATTCAAAGTAAATCTTTGTCATTGTATTCAACAAAAGTATCCAAAATTCGAAAATATTTTGCCGGCGTCAAATGAGAGAATCTTTATAATGATTTACCTATTCACTGTTTGAGATCAAATGAGATCCCCAATAACTAATAATAAATTGTTTTCATAATTGGAATGGATGGTGAGTAAACGATTTCTCACGTTATTTATTAATGCATAGTTCAAAATATTTTTATAAATATCAAAAATATTTAAAGTATGCATTTTGTTAATAAATCTGCACTATGTGGAAAAGTAATGAAATTACAAATAAACGGATATTCGCTACCCAAGTACCGCATATTTTATGCCGCGAATAACAAACGTTATTCTTTCGAATAAAATTATTTGCAAGTAAACAGACAGGAAAAATATGTTTCCGAAGGATAAATTTATCTAAACCTTTATTCTTCTTCTTCGGCTTAAATAACCCTGAATAGAGTCTTAGCCTCCTCAACTTTTCGCCTCCACTTTGGGCGGTCAGCTGCTTCTCTCCTCCAGTTGGTTAATTTCAATTTTTGTAAATCTTTGAAGACATTATCAATGTATCTTTTTCTTGGTCTTCCCTGTGGTCTCCTTGTTGCCGGTTTGCTGTTGAAAGTCCTGCTAACTGGGTCGTTTTGCGACATTCTAGCGACATGGCCGAGCCATCTGATCCTGGCGCTCTTAATGATTCCTATAATATCTGGTTCTCCATATAACTCATAAAGCTCGTGATTCATTCTAGCTCTCCATAGACCATTATCTTTTATGGGTCGAATAATCCTTCTTAAGATTTTTCTCCCACAGATTGCTACACTGACCGGCACGAAAAACGGGCCATTTTTTTTGTAACAAAAATGCAAATAACAGTAATTTCTATAAAATGTTGTTATTGATAGATGTCAACTGAACTACTTCGACCTCACATCAATCATCAACTCCTAAAAACATCACTAATTAACTCCAATATTCCTATTCTTAACTTGTCATAACGAAATCACGAAATTAACAAAATGTAAATAGGCTTATATTGGTTTCATTTATTGCCCGCGGAGGCAATACGCGTTATTAGATTTTATTTTTAACGTTCATTTATGTTTTGTTAAGTTTTTTCCCATTATTGTTTGTTGTCCTATGTGGACTTAATTTTTATTGTTTCCAAATAAATAATTATTAGCTATTTTAACCTTTCATTTAATAATACCAAATGGTCGTCTGTAAACCCATAATAAAAATATGTAATGATATTACAAAATGATAAAGCAGTAACATTTTTTTATAATTAAAGAAATGGCCCGTTTTTCGTGCCGGTCAGTGTAGTTTGTTTTCCATTGCAACTGTTATGTTCCATACTTCACAGCCATACATGAATTTTAGTGTTACGTGATGTAATTTTCATTTTATTATATTTTGTAGGCTGTAGTAGGCTTTATTCGCGGCATTTATCCGTCTTCCCACCTCCATCAAGTCGTTTGACTTGTTAATCGTTGTTCCCAGATATTTGAAATCTTCCTCTATGTTTAGTTCTTCGGTAATGTCTTTATTTTCTGTATTCTTTTTCCGACTTTGACGCAGGTATTTTGTTTTGGCTTTATTTACTTTCAGCCCTACTTCTTCTGATTGAGTCTCAAGGCTCTTAAATATTTCTTTGACAGTAGTCTTGTCTGTTCCTACTATCGCGATATCGTCAGCATATCCTAATATTTGATATTTGTTTCTAAAGAGATACAACTCGCAGTTTTCTATACTGTGCTTCAAAACATCGTCTAAGACTATGTTGAAAAGCAAGGGTGATAACATCATAACCTTTATTCGCAAGTGAAAATACCGACCCTTACTCTGACGAAGACTTTTAGAATAATAAGATTGATTTGAATTGTGACTTAAATATCCATTTTCCATATTACTTTTGATTTATAAATAATACATAATGTGTTCCGCATCGCTACATACAAATAACTTATTCTATATTTGAAAAAAATCTTGTCAATAGCTATTGCTAATTGAATAAGTAAATCAAACAAATCCTGCTACTTAAATAATGTATTCTTATATATCTATATATAACTTGATCTGCATACAAAGTGATTTTTTAAAGATGTGAAAGCTAAATAAAATAATTTACGACTCTATTTACGAGAAAATTTAATAATTAATTACCAGCACACATCCGCCTTGAATGAATCACATACATATGTATCATATGTGTTGCCATGATCTTGTTCTCATTGCATATGAATTATGTTCATTGTTATAAAATAATGCTGCATGGACAATCAATTATCAATAGTAAAAAGTATTGACAAATTGACAACATGTCACGATCAGAGCTTTATGTTGTTGCAGCCCAAGAATTTAAATAAATATGTGACTGAACAATTAAATGGAATGGAATTCATTTGGATGTGTTAGTAGGCTATTGTTGGTATTTTTACAATGAGACATTTGCATAAAATATTGTTGACGATTAATGCAACGTTATAATTATAGGTAATATTTTACCCGATTGGCAATAAAGAACTTATACAAGTTTACAGCGTATAAAAATGTCGATATAAAGTAATATAACGTTTCTATCTACTGGATAAACTAACTAATATTATTGCTATATTTGCACTTTTATAGAAGTATTTAACTTTTATACACAAAATACATTTTGAAGGCAAAGTTTAATACACTGAAGTCAATTATTTATTGCATTTAGACTACAGCTGAAGTTGCGCTACTGTAACAGAAATAGAAACATTGTTTTCATATCGCACCACGATACCACCAAAGTTGTAACACAATAGTAGCTGCGTTTTTATATCCCACCACGATGCCACCAAAAGTTGTATCAGGTATAGTAACAGTAATTTTAAATCCCACCAGTGGCGTACGTAGGGTGGGGCAAACAGGGCAGGTGACCTGGGCGCCAGAACCAAGGGGGCGCCGCTTGGAGCCCTTAGTATCCGTATGTAACTTGGGTGCTAGAATTTGAAGTGTTAAAACTGTTGATTACTGTGCGTAGTGACATTTTTCGGAACTGTTGAAGCTCTCTATCTGTTTTTTCATCGTATACTCAACTCTGGGAAATACTCAAAAAACGCTGTGCCCATATAGTTATTAAATCTGGGTCTACGCAATTGTACAACCGTATGTTGACACTCGATTTTCTGACTCTACTTGGATTTTGGACGAGAGTACTCATTCCTCTTGATAGAGTTCAGAAAAGACTGCAATATATAAATAGGAACTTTCATGATGCCGCCTTAGATTTTAAAGGTTTGAGAGATTATTTTCGCAATGAAAGAGAAACTTTGGTGACTGAAGCTCTGGAAATTGGACTTAGTCTCTGTTAATACTGGGATGTCGAAACCGAAAAACGCCAACGGCGAAAAATCTTCAAATAGCCATGCAAATAATATTGACTATTGCAGTTCCCATCGCTAGCTGTGAAAGATCTTTCAACAAACTAAAACTGATCTTAAATTATCTGAGAGTCTCCATGGATCAAGATCAATTAAGTGATCTTGCTTTGATGAGCGATGAAAGGTAAGAAACTGAAAAGACCGATTTTGAGCACGTTATTAATGCCTTTGCATCAGTGAAAGCAAGGAAGATGCAAATGTAAAAATCATGCCGATCAAATTCGTGGATATGTTTGTTAGATCTCGCTGTTTCCGCACATCGACTCTGAACAACGAGACTAGGGGAGATCTCCAACAACTTCAACGCGCATAAGATCACCTTAGGAGAGATAATTGGACTGACTACTTATACTCGACTGACACATAATTAATGTTAATATGTTCCTAAATATTTCATAGCTAAATAAACATGCACAGGGTGTTCCGCGACTCGATCGACAAACATACCATATATTTCGGGGGTCATTACGATCAAAAAATGTTATATGACCTATAGGTGAATACCTCTGTGTTTCGGAGATAATGAATGAATTTTTAAAAAATGATAATTGATAGTTATTTTGTTATTGTACTGATTCATTCATGGTTGAATTTACTTAATATATATATATATATATATATATATATATATATATATATATGTATGAAAATTCTTAAGTAATTTCAATATCTCGCTACACTAGAGAGAAAAAAGGTAATCTTAATTTTACATTGTTGACAAGGGGCGCAATTACGACCTTTGCCCTGTGCACCGTATCACTTAGGTACGCCACTGAATCCCACCAGTACCAATCGAAAGCTGTGACAGTAATACTACTTAATACCTGAACAAATATGAAAATTTACTTGATCTGAAAGTAAAACACTAATTTAATTGATGCAAAAAGTTAATTTAGATCAAGGGTAACGCTGCCACCACTATCTGTGTTTTAAAAGTCCTCAGATAGAAGGATCCGAGCAAAAAGGATTAAACAAATCAATCACTCAAAATAGGTATTGACACTAATAATTCATTTGAAACTCACGCGTTATTTGATTGGTCACAAAGACACACGCTAGAAATGATATGAGGCAGAAACAAACATGTATTTCCAACAATAACTAATATTCCGAGAGAAAAAATAAATTATATAATCCGAATAAAACTACGCGATAAAATGTTTCTACATAAACTCTAAATTCTTATTCCAATTAACAATATCAATCAATCGGCTAATTCCAATTCCAACAAAGAATAACATAAAATTACTTACATGAGTATAACACAGTTATACAAAGTAACACCACAAGAGAGAACCCACAATACAATCTAATCGGTTATTTCTCATTGAAATACTAAGCTCATTCTAAGACACTCATGGCCGTTTGCACCGGTTATACTTAAATTTTAAGAACCCGTTATCAAAATAAGTGTATTGCACCAATTTATAAAGACCCCTTAAATCACGTCAGCGCTCCTTAAATTTAAGCTGCAGTTCAGGTGACCCTTAAAATAAATATAGCATTTTCAGGCCTATCCAGTAATTTAATAATTGTTTGTTTATGTAGAAATAATATGTTGATTTTCTACAGATGAAAGTGGATAGTGATTTGGAATTAGATATGGTGGATGCGTGGATGTTGATTTGGAGGTTATAAACTTCATAAATTTTGGAATTCCGCGGCAAATATACACTTTGAAAAATATGTATATTTGTATAATTTTATATTGATCAACAAAAATAGATGTCAGTTTTTTTACAGATTTAGATTTATTGTTTTCACCATAATACGGTCATAATATCGATAGAGCTCGTTGGTTCTCTGGCACTCGATGATATGATATTGTAAAATAATTTAAAATGTACAATATTTATTGTGTATAATACTTGTATATTGATATCACAAACCTTAATATTATCACCGTCAAATATATTTTCAAAACTTCTTATAATTTTTGTATTAAGGATATCCAACACAACACTTTCAATAGGAATTGGTTTCCCTCCCCCGGTTTTTAACATATCCAATCACATTTGACATAATAATTACTAGAATAATATAATACGAAAATGAAAAGTTACTAGAATTTCTTCTTATACTTCTTTCAAGCTACCCTTATGTAAGCGACAACTATATTCCATCCGTGCAAACCATTTAAGATCAAGGGCAACTTACCAACTAAGGGGCGCTTGACTAAGGGGAACAAATAAGTAATATCGGTGCAAACGGGATCAGTCATACACATGAACAACAAGAATTGTAAAACAAGAAGCAGAAGTCACGAAGACAACAACTCAACAAAATGTTCAAACAACAAGTATGACTCAGAGTCAAACAACATTTGTAATAAACTGGAAGTTTTCTGTATGAGAGAGCCGAAATTAAGGGTTTGAAAGTCATTGGTTTCTTTCCCACGAGAGTATACAGGGTGAGTCTGGGAAGACGCCCCCCTCCCTTTAACTTTTTTATTATAAGTAATAGAAAAAAATGGCTCATTTAAAAGTTTTATTATTTTACATATAATATTTGATGGCAGATGTAGATATTTTTATAAAGTCAGGTTTACAAGATACGACTATCAACTTTTATTTTTCAAATAGCAATCTATAATTATTTTAATAAAATAGAAACCGCCATTTTTTTCTCTTCAACGATATATTATTTTTTATTAATGTATTTGAAAAATTTCGAGAAAAATGAGATAATTTAGAAATATTATAAATGATTTTTAAACAAATATTATAGGTAGCTATGTGAAAATACAAATACTTCTGAGAACTCATTAATTAACATTAATTAAAGCTATTAAAATTATTTTTGTAATTCACTTACCAAGCAAATAACGAAATACACTAATAAGAGTCTTTGAAAAGACTGTTGTCAATAATGTAATTATGAAATACATGTAATAAAGACGGTAAAAATAAATACGAATATTTGAACAGATTTTTAACAGATTGACAGACGCAACTATTATATATATTTCCGCGGAATAAAATATTGAGAACTACTCAGGTCACGTAACTATCAGATGGTTTTGATCACTCTGTACTAGTCCACATTTTTAATACATGTTTAAAATAAGTATTATTTCGATAATTTTATCGAAGTTTCAATGATTCAGAAAATCCTTTACTCCGATCCTTGTTCGGTTTGATAATTGTTAATATATTGAGGCCAAACCAGTTTTTAATTCCAAAAAAAGATCTGATTGATTTGTGATAATATTTAATATTCAATTACCTATGTAGAGTAATTTTAATAATACAACAGAAACCAATTTAAATTGCAAAGTAAACAATTACAATGTTTACACTTGTACCTAGCATAATTCTCATAATTAATAATATCCTGCAGTTAACAATACTGTAACACTTTGAATTGTGGAGTTGCAGTAATCGTATATAATATCACCGACATATGATACTTATAATGTATGAAACAACTTCATCTCATATTATACCGGGTGTCTTAGGCCGACCGACACATAGGAGATTATCACGTGAAATCAGTTAATTGTGAATAAAATCTCCCCAGTACAAGATAGTAAATAGAAAATTTGTGTACTTATTGAGGGATACTAATTCTATGGATCACAGTCCAAATTAGTAAATTTAGCGTAATATTAGAGACAATAAAGAAATTTGTATAATTTCCAGGATAGTTTTTCATATCCCGGAAAAAAAATGTTTACAAAGTAACAACTTTAAATAGCATAGTGATAGTGCATGCGTTTGGTGATAAACAAAGCTCGGGGAGACTGGGTTCGATACCAGCCAGCAGCATTTTTATTTTTTACTATTCAAAATAATTTTTATTGTTAACATATTTTTAATTTTTTATTGCAATTTACTAAAATGGATACGTTATTTTGTATTATAAATATTTAGTGTGATTATTTCACTGTATATTGTAATCAATGTGATTCAGATTTTCCAAATACGTATACATTATGCTTTAAATAATATTTTTCTATTTTGGTTCTTTAATATGTACTTTATGAAACCCATTTGGATGTCATAAAGTACTTCTTTATGACATCCAAATGAGTTTCATAAAGTACATATTAAACAACTGAAATTGAAATTTTTGGATATGAAATAACGTAATTTTTTTTTAAAAAATGACCAATATAGAATATATAGTATAAAATACACGTTTCATAAGACATTTAAGCGCACTTGTCCCATTAGAAAACTCGCGGCAAGCCGCTCGTTACTAAGAATGACGCGTGCGCTAAAATCATGTCTTATGAAACTTGTATTTTAATGTACTATTATATTTTATTAAAAGTCAATAAAAGATTAAAAACATAATTATAATAGTTATTTATGATAAAAGTGTTAAAAGTAACATTTTATTTTGTCAGTAGGAAGTTTGGAACAAGACGCGAAGCGGAGTGATCCAAACATTCGGAAAAATAAAATCACTTTTAACACGTATATCATACACTATTTTTTCTACAAACATTATTTTTTAATTTAAATTTGTATTTCTAATAATTTTTTGACATTCACTTTTAATACTAGTGTCAAGAGTAACAATGATCTGTAACTTTTAACACTGATGTCATAAAATGAAATTATTAACACTAAAAACAAACATTAAAAAGCGCACTTTTAATATATTTGTAGAAAAAAATATTTTGAATAGTAAAAAATAAAATTTATATTTTGCTGCTGATTGGTTCCTAACCCAGTCTCTCCGAGCTTTGTTTATTACCAAGCGCACACGCTACCACTGTGCTATTTATACTGTTACTTAGTAACCGTTTTATCCGGTATACGAACAATAATCCTGCAAATTCAACAAATTTTCTTAATTTTTTCTAATATTACACATTTAAATTGACTAATTTCAACTGTAATCCGTAGAATTAATAATTATACAAAATTTCAGCTTAATATCTTAAACTGGGGAGATACTATTCACAATTAACTGATTTCACATGTTAATCTCACATGTGTCGGTCTGCTTAAGACACTCGGTATAATGCTCTAATAATGATCTGCGTACTGAATTAATACCTTCTGTTTTTCCGTGATATCAGTATGCAATGCACATTCATGCACACGGGTACCAACTGCATGAATATTTAAGCAATAAATGTTCCTATATTGTGTCCAACTGTGCGACGGTGTCACGACGACTCATTTGCAAATGTCTTTAGGGATATTAATGTACTCGATGGTGGTATCTTTCTCTTGGATTTTTATTCTGTTGATTATTTTCTCTCATTGTTATGCTTGCCTTTGTTGCGGTGAATAATGCAGTCGTACAAATTAAATTGTTTGCACGCTTTACAGAAATGTTTCCTTGCATTGTTGTAGGGAAGAATATTACACGTAACGAAACATTTAGACTTTTCTTGAATTCTAAGAATTTGTATATTTGAAATATTTTATTATTATAAAAATATATGTTACAGTAAAGGCATTCATAATTCAAAACTAAGTCAAATGTTAAGTTTGTTAGCAAATGTAAAACTAAATATGTGAAAAAGAAGATACTGACACTGTGTCAGTGTAAGTTACACTGACAGAAAATAAAGTAATCAAGATAATAATCTGAATTAATTAATAAACTTACGTTACAGAGAAAGTATTGTCAACAACGAGCATTGTATTAAAATGGAATGTCCTAACTTAGTCGAAACAATAAGAATTTTTGAAAGACAAGCGTGTTATATCTATCCTTATCGCACACGCTTGTAATGAGAGAGATAAATTTATGCCAATTATGAGTACGTACTTACGTATGAAATCGAGTAGTAAGTAATTTTAGAAATTTTAAAAATATTTGGTTTTGAAAGCAGCGACAAGGACGAAAATATTAATGAAAAAAATGTATTTCTAGTCAACACGAATCTGAATACCTAGTGTAATATAACTTTTCTGGCCTTATTAACAATCCAGTCAAGAGGACCCGCAGTTATAATTTTTTTAAATGTTCATTTACCAGGACCAGGACAGTGGCGTATTATCGCTGAAGCCTGAACTTGTGGCGCAAAATTTTACAGGGGGCGCAAAATTTTATAGGGGGCGCAAAATTTTATAGGGGGCGCAAAATTTGTACGAAGCAAACGACGCCATACAAGATTTATTCGTTACTGGTGGCAACATAACTTTCTTAAAAATATTTTCATTTTTAGAGCACCACCTCTGGATTCATTGCTTACGATAAGAAAGTGTTTTGATAACCATTCCACACTTTCGGGTGTAAAGCGAAATAATTTGACAAAATCTTGTTTACTGCGATTTTACCTACAAATTATATCATTTTTACGGGCTCGTACGGCGTAGAATATGTTTTTTAAATTAATATAATCTTTGAAATTTTAGTTTGGTTCCCTATAAAGGTGCATTCACAACTGTCATTCGCTTGGCATTATTGGTTATATTTCAGCAATTAATTTATGACAGTCTCCATGTTCTTCTCGCATTTGTTTAAAAAGCCGAATCCACCAAGTGGATACTAAATAAAGATGGGTGTATATATCTGTATCATTTCAGACTCGTTGTCATTGGTGAAGTTTGTAACGTCAAACTAAATTATAAACCTAAAGTTTGGACCTTGCAATGTTTAACTTTATGATTTGGATTTAGAGACACTAAATTCTGAAGTGTGTATGGAGTCATTACATAATATGCGGCCAAAGTCTTTAAATCTTAAATATAAACCATAAATCTAAACCTAATTTTCATTTGTGAATGTACTTTAAGCCTGACAAATATCATACTTATAAATGTAAACACTTAATTATATAAGAATCAACTCCATTTCATTAATACAGTTATAAGTAATTACTTATTTTGCTTATAAGTAAGTACATACTTTACTTTTGTCGAATAAGTATTTTCTTATAGCATTAGCTTTTACTGACATTTTATTAATACGAATATAAGTATTTACTTTAAAAACCAGCAGTATAAGCATTTACTTATTATTATTATTAGTACCACCCATAGTTGTATGTATCTTTTGGCAACCGTAAAATATCACTTTTATTTTGATATTTATTAAAGAATACTTTACGGCTGCATTTACTTCACGGTCGCTTTAACTTTACGGCTGTTATAGTCACTCATTTGATTCAATAATAATTAAATGTAGTGTTTTACTTACAGCTTCATAAATTGTAAGCGGAGTTGGGAAAAAAGATTTTTGAAGTAGTATGATGGTATATTTAGTAAATTTGCAAGTAAAAAATTGTCCTAAAATTCGGATTTGAAGTTCGTTTATTTTAATGCTCACATATTCGGTACATACTTTTGAAAACAATAAGCGCTTAGTGTCTTTTTAAAGTTTATATTCAAGATGAGTATACAACAAAAAATTGAATCTCCTTTGATTTTGAATTACATACTATTTTATATCTTTCTTTAAAATTATGTTTTGAATATGAATAGCTTTACAAGAAATTATAAAAACATTCAATTTATCTTGTACGTATATATTTAATTATGCATTGTTAAGTTTTACATTTGTAATACATATTTTAAAGTCATAATATTCAAATAAATTTAAAATATACGTATGTAATTTTATTTCAATGTAATATATAATTCATTTGCATTGCAACTTCTGAATAACAGTTTCATTCATTAACCTTCTTCAGTAATCATAAACCTTAATAACTGCTAAATAAAGGGAATTTATTTCATAAAATCATGGAAAATACGTTGATTCCATTCGTGCATCTAACCTTGTTCTATAAACTGATTTTTTTTTGCATATATCAGGGAGTTTATGGCAATCACATTGTCACTAATTGTGTCGATTTTGCAAGTATTAAAAGCATCTGAATCCACAGTTTGCAGATTCTACTCGTAATAAAATTTCAAGTTTATGACTTCGAGAGATTGCAAAACGGAACAGAAGAGCAGTGCCGGGTTTATATATTTGAATTTTTAAACTGTTTATTTGAGGCATCAATACGATAAAAAAGTTAAAAGTTAATATAAATTTAATCATTATATTTGTCATAACATTCATTTGCTTTCATTAATATGGTATCTGATTTATTCGCAGAGAGAGATAGAAGAAGAATATTTTAAACGTATCGGGACAAAACAGGTGAGATAAATATGAATAAGGTTGTAAAAAATTTACGTTGCTACCTAGGTATATTATTTATGACGAGTAATAATAATTCTAAAATTCGATTGTCGTCTTTTTAACAATGTCTTAAATACATAAATTTTTCCATATTATTAAATATTTTATAGCATATTAATAAATTTAATTTAAGAAACAATAAAGTCAGTGAAATATATTTAGTTATAAATTATAAGGTCTGTAAATATTTAATAGTATATTTATTATTCGAGGACAATTTAAAAAGAAATCTATACTTAACTATAAAAGAAGACAAATTGAACTTGAACAATACTTTGTTTTTCAACATAACTTCTTTCAACACTAACATACTTTTCCCAACGTTTCTTCAACTGTGCCATTCCGTAAAATTTTTTTTTTTTCGAAAATCTGCAAAATAACTGTCAACAGCATACATTAACTCGTCATCTGATTCAAATCTTCATTCCCTAAGAATTTTTTTCATATTTTTAAATAAAAGAAGTCACTAGGTGCTAAATCAGGGCTATAAGGTGTATGGCGCAGTTCTGTAAAACCGCAGTCCCTTATAATGTCTGCAACTTTATGCGCTTTGTGAACCAGTCTGGGTATCCACCGTGAAGACACCTTCCTCATGCCCATATCATCATGCAAAATTTCCCAAACACTGGTTTCAGATAAAGACAGTTCCTTGGCAATAAAAGAAACCTTTAACCGTCGATCTGTAAGCACCAATTTTCAACAAAATATGCTCGAATGTAAATGTACATGTCATTTTGAGCAATTATTATAATATGTACGTATTATAAAAATGGATAATAATTTAAAATAAACTAAATTAATAACTGAAGTAATAAGTTACAGCCAACTAAAATTAAGAGGTAGATAATTATTTTTTTAGGAGCCTGTAGCTCGAAAACGGTGCGTTTCCGAATACAAGTTTAATAGTAAAAGCTTGTCTATTTTACATCCCCTACACATTTTATAAATTTGTAACACACATTCATAAGTACCCTGTATAATGAATTCTCATATACCCATTACGAAGTTTGCAACACAAGCGAGCGAAGCGAGCAAGGGTTGTAATCATCCGAGGTAATAATAGCCATTATAGCGAGTTGTATACTGTACTTTATCTAAGATTAATATGTGTATTACATAGAAGATTTTTTATAATGGGTGTTGCAAAAAAAATTAACGAAAAAAATAAAAAAATATAGGCTAAATATTTTTTTTTATTCTTTTGATTAAAGCGAAGAAAAAAAACCGTGCAACACCTCATTGTGCTAATGAAGATATGTTATTTTGAAATATCAATTTCTTTGCATATTTATTTTATTAGAAATATTCTGATAGGTGCATCAGAGGGCATAAGGACTTACATTCCTTCTGAGATTAATATATGGCGTTATATATCAAAAACCACACAATTTCAATTTATCAATAATGAAAACAAAATAGGTACATTTTATATTTTACAGATAAATATAATTTTACTTTTACTTACCTAAAAACAAGTATAACGGCCCAAATTTTGTGCATTACATATAATTCCAGTTAATGAATTGCCAGGATTATTCTTAATGCATGAAAACACATTTTCATGTTAAAAATAATAAAACCCTTTTTGGTATTAGTTATAAGTAGTTTATTCTAAATAAATTATTTCGGTGGCAAAGATTCATTTTCAAGTCTATAAACCAATTGATGCAACGAATAGTGAATTGAATGAATGGAATAGGTTTTATTAAAAATATTCTAAATATCAAATATCATGTGCTTCACGAATATTGCTCTTTTATTGTGGAATACTATAAAAAATAATGAAATTTCATTCACTACGCAAGAACTTCATTTTTAAGTTAACCCGGGCCTGGAGAAGAGACTGGGTTACATATTTATATGAATGAAAGAATTTTGTTTTGACTGTCCTGTCACCTGTACTTAATTTTATGGTAATTTTGTTTCTCTTTCTCAAAACAGAATAATTGTTATTACGATAAAAATTTACAGGTGCTGCCTTGCATTTACAAAGGAAACATATATTTTTGTTAATTAAATTGAATAAGTGATGTCTCTTTTAACTTTCTGTTATTATATTGTAATTATTGTTGCACAATTAACTTAATTTTGAAGTAAAATGTAGACTGCCGCAAGCAGTAAGGCGGGATTATATTTTATTATTTATTAACGCGCAAGTCTTCATTTTGTCATAAGTTTATTTGCTTCACAAGTATCTACGTGTTTAGGATGGTAGTGACATACATATGATAATTATTTTATTGATTATTTTTTGACATTTCTTTCTATGGGGACAAAGCAAGTGACATATGAATAAGGTTGTAAAAAATTTACGGTGGTACCTAGGTATATTATCTATGACGAGTAATAATAATTCTAAAATTCGATTGTCGTCTTTTTAACAGTCTTAAATACATAAATTTTTCCATATTATTAAATATTTTATAGCATATTAATAAATTTAATTTAAGAAACAATAAAGTCAGTGAAATGTATTTAGTTATACATTATTAGGTCTGAAACATATATTTTTGTTAATTAAATTGAATAAGTGATGTCTCTTTTAACTTTCTGTTATTATATTGTAATTATTGTTGCACAATTAACTTAATTTTGAAGTAAAATGTAGACTGCCGCAAGCAGTAAGGCGGGATTATATTTTATTATTTATTAACGCGCAAGTCATTCATTTTGTCATAAGTCCATTTGCTTCACAAGTATGTGTTTAGGGAGTTAGTAACATAAATATGCTAATTATTTTGTTGATTATTTTTTGACATTTCTTACAACTAATGAAATGTTCCAGTTTGTGTCACGTGTTTGCGTTTTAACCAATCTTGTCATTATTATCCTGAGAATAAAGCTCTAGAGATTATTCCGGGGAATAACCTCTGTAGTTTTTGTTTTTGTTGACATATGTCAGATAGTAATCACCACATAAATAAAATGAGCGAAAAAGACCAATTTTGTACCATTTCTGATCATGAAATAAACTAAAAAATTATAGAAATCACTTCTAGAAATACCATAATTAGTAATTATATTTTTTGAATTATTTTGCATCGTCAAATTGTGTTCTAGTTGTCAAAACAGACCTACCAACTGAGCCATGTAATGAATGAAGCTAGTTAATTATGACAGTAGATAGCGTTACAATAGCAAGACAGCCAGATTCCGTTGTTTGAAACTCGTGGATCAAAAAATAATCTAATTAAATATAATTCGAGACTTCGATAAATTAGAAAATAATTTTCTAGATTTTTCTCAAACTTATTGTCATTTGGCAATAGACTATTGCCCAGCAGCAAGTTTTCGAAAAATCTGTCAAATTATTTTCAATTTATTCTCACTCCCTTGTTATATGAACTAATAATTTATCAGTTGCTAATTGTATTAAGAAAACATTTTTATTTGTGTTACTAAGTATAGCCCGTGCCAAATCTCATGAGCTGTTGCGCAGGAAACAAAACTCTATCTTTCTCTTTCTCTCTCTCCTATTGCCTGACCTTTCTCTACCTGTCTTTCTTCTTGATCTGCGCATTTCATAGCTCATAACATTTGACATCACCTCTACCGCCAACTACAATATCTCGCTCAAATTATTTACGAATGAATTTTCGAAAAGAAATAAATGCATGATTCACAATACATTTTTTTAAATATTTCTAAATAATACAATAAATTTTACAAGGAGGGCCACCCCTATTTAAAAAGAATAGATGTTAAATGTATTAAAAAACTCATTTTAAGATCTAATTTGTAAGACGTATGATCCAAGTTTTAATTTATCGAGGACTCCATTTTATTCATTTCAAAATGTGGTAAGTACCGTCAAGTACAACCCCCCCCCCCCCAATTACAGATAAGAATGTAATTGTGATGCAGAAATTTACTTTATATATCTTAAAGTAGTTTCTAAATTTTAAAAATTAACAGAGTTAACAGCCTATACAGGGTGGTGGCGGTTAGGGGTGAACATAGGGATTTAACATGGGATTTTAGTTTTTTGCAATTTCCTGCTCTCCTGTTTTTTTACGGCAAAAACTGTAAAGTACAAAATTGTTCAGAATTAAAAATTGCATACAAAAATGTGTTTACATTTATTATTATGTTTTTGGTTTCTTCACAATTTTAAAAATAAATTTCAAAATATCTGTTATTTTGTAGCAATAGCCAGGGAATTTATTTTTTTCTGGTTATCAAAAATTATTTATAAACGTTAACCATGCGTTAATCTAACTTAAAACTTAAATAAAAACAAACAACTTTTAATTTTAATACGCATTTTTTATTAGGTATACCATGTAATAATAAACCAATTCCAAATGTATCAACTACGTAGAATTTTGATTTTTCATAGCCAATACCATTTCTTCATTCACTTCGTTATAACGTATAATATTATTATTTCCTTCATTACCTTCATTCACAGCTACATTAGCTGTGTTCTCAACGTTTTTAACAAGTTTAGAAATTGTTGCTATAATAGGAATTGGTGTATTTTCGTACTTTATGGAAAACAAATCACGTATTCTTCTAAAACTATTTCCACCATAATATTTTTTTTTAATGAAAACTCGTTCCTTATTCGAATAAACATTCATTATTAAATTAACTTTTTATTAGAGAAAATTTCGAAAATTTGACAGTAATTGAATGACATTATTATGTTTAAACATTAGAATTATAAGTCATGGCTATTGCTACAAATTAACAGAAATTTTGAAATTTCTTTTTAAAATTGTGAAGAAACCAAAAACATAATAATAAATGTAAATACATTTTTGTATGCAATTTTTAATTCTGAACAATTTCGTACTCTACAGTTTTTGCCGTAAAATGAACAGGAGAGCAGGAAATTGCAAAAAACTAAAATCCCATGTTAAATCCCTATGTTCACCCCTAACCGCCACCACCCTGTATATTAAAAATAAATTGTATGAAAAGATCATGTTAGCCACCGGATTTGAACTCGGGACCATTATCTTGCCGACAAATCCCGGTGGCTGAAATGATCTTTCCACATTTTATTTCTATTTAAATTTCAGTCTAATTTTTCAAAAGTTTAGAGACATATTTTATCCATAAGGATAAATATTATCAAACGTGTTGGGACACGGAAAAACCGTTGGCAGCGCTGTAAACGCACCTGTCATGGCCGCCAGTAGGACATGTCAGATTTGATCACATTTTGAATGAGCGCTTTCTGACCCAAAATATTGCTACCAGTTTTAAGTGTGCTTGGTCGAATAGTTCATTAAGAAACATAGTTGAGGAGCAACGAGTCATTAGTTAGAGATTAAGTACTACTTATGGCGTAACTCGACTTGCAACAATTCTGACTTGGATTGCGGTTTGTAGGGAAAAATACTAGTAAATCAAGGAACCTATAAATTTTATTTGTAAATACTGTCAATAATTATATTAAAACTACATATCTGCAAATGTATTATAATTATTTTTTGTGAAATGCAAGGAACAGTCGTATTTATTACTCAGATTAGAGCTTTCCGATATATTTTAATTTCTTTTCCATACTTTCAGTCGATCAAGTTTTTCTTCTTTTCCAAAAATTATGGAATATGTATTGAACTTTTGTTGTACAGGGAGTCTCATTTTCGATGTTTTTTTAAGGTATCTTGAGTAATATTAACGATAGATTAAAACCGTTTGCACATTGCAGGGTCAACTTTTTAAGAAAAGTTTAATAGTCAGCACAGGAATTTACGATCTTCTTTTGTTTCTGAGCTACAGGTAAAAACTCGCTTTTCGCTCATTTTAAAAATATATCATATCTTATTTATTGTGATAGTTAGAGAAAAATTTTTTCTCTAAAAAAAATACCATTTTTAGGAAGAATAAAATGGCGCAATTATATTTTTAAAAATTTTATAATTCTCGAGATATAACACAAACTTATGATTTTTTAAATGGGAACCTATGTTCAAAATAGTCTCATCCTTTTGATTATTTTATAAGCTTTTCAATAATATATAACAAGTCTGCATTCTTTTGTTTTAAACATGAATAAAAGGTGAATTATTAATTTAGGGGTGAAATAATTGAAAATTATTAAGAAACAAATGAAAAAATCTGTTACAGATCATCATATGTATATTTTTAATAGTATTTGTTTCAGTTTTACTCATTTTTTCAATTTATTTACTTCAAAAGCATATTAAATCATTTTTTTCAGATTGTGTCACAGCCAGCTCTAACGTCGATAAATAGTAGTTTAACTCAAAAATAATTGGTTAAGAATAAATTTAAGAACATAATTAATAGATATAGAATCAAAATAAAAGAATGATGATCTGTAACAAATTTTTTCATTTGTTTTTTAATAATTTCCGGTATTTTCACCTCAATAAATTAATAATTCGTTTTTATTCATGTTTAAAACAAAAGAATGTATATGTGTTTTATATCATTGAAAAGCTTATAAAATAAGGAAAAAGATGAGACTATTTTCAATATAGGTTCCTATTTAAAAAATCATAAGTGTGTATTATATCTCGAGAATTATCAAGTTTAAAAAAAATATTATTACGCCATTTTATTCTCTATAAAAAACGGTAAAAAATTGTTAAAACACTTTTCCTCTAACTATCATAATAAATAAGATATGAGATATTTTCAAAATGAGCGAAAAACGAGTTTCTGCCAGTAGCTCAGAAATAAAAGAAGATCGAAAATTCCTGTGGTGACTATAAAATTCTCTCGAAAAGTTGACCGTGGAATGTGCAAACGGTTTTGCTCTATCATTAATAATATCCGAGATACCTTAAAAATACATCGAAAATGAGACACCCTGTACTCGTACACCTTTTAGTACAGCACTTTTTGATATACATTATGTTAACATTTTCAAAAGGAATTATAAAATCAAAGCGTGAGAACTTTTTTTTCTGTTAAACGAAACGATGTTTTTTGACGTTTACATAATTTGAAATGTCCTACTGGCCGCCATTAATTTAGTAACCTATAATTCCGCCGATGCCGCATGCTATTCTGCGAGTCCCAATTCGTTGAATTTGTTCCATAGGGCAAAACTGTTTGCACATTCCTTAGTCATTTTTTTTTATAAACAAAAATGATAAAATTGATTAAAAAAATTTCTCGAACGAAGTTACAAAACCATTTACTGAAGCTAAAATGTCTAACGATGCAAAACCGATAATACAGGAATTTAGTGACTACAATATTTATGACGTTTCGTTTGACAACCCAGCTAGAAAGAGAGCTGTAAAATTGAAAAGGTCTATTCAGTTGTATTTTCAACGATCTGTTTTTGCGATTAAATTATTTTAATGACACGAGAAATTTTATGAAAAATAAACAATATACGTTTAATATTTTATGATTCTTTGAACAAAAATAAATTTCTATTTATTTTATAGCCATTTAATGAAACATTATTTTATATTTACTTGTAAGGATAGCTAGGACTTTCGCATAAATAAATATTGTTAATTTGATAGCTTATGTATTCATAGTGTAAAGTCATAAATAATCTGAGAAAACTGGGATGTACAAAAATATCTACAATAACCAATAAATTTTCCGATTTTACACATACACTAGTAATTTCTATCAAAACAATTCTTTGACGCAAGTTAATGTTTACAGCATGAAATTGTTAAGGAATTTTCTGTTTTGTTATTTATATTTTAATTCTGCAAAATTCTCTGTCATAGTTTGTATAAATCCCGGAACGCTATTGAAGAAATGATTATTTATACGCAGTAAGCGAAAAATATTTCTTTCAAAGCAAAGTTGTCAGTTGTCAGAGATTTATCTAAAAACGATTCAGAATGAAAGTGTCATAAATAAGAATATGTAAATAAATATATCAGTTTCATTGCTATTTGCACATGATATACTGTTATGTGGTCGTAACGTCTCAGGGTGGATATTTCAATTTCGCAATGAAATATTCTTCAATATATTCCTTCTTTACAGCATGATACGTTGTACAGTCACACGGAATGGATGAAAAGTTATGAATTGAAAAGTTAAGGATCAAATCCATCGCGGTAAAGATTTTAAAATATGGTGGAGAGGTATTTTTCATCTTCATATGTGATAGCTTTGAGAGGGTTATTGGGACTCGCAGAATAGAATTTTAGGGAAATAAATTAATGGCGGCCAGTAGGACATGACGTGGACATGACAAATATGTAAACGTCAAATATCATCGTTTCGTTTAGCATAAAAAGATGTTCTCACGCTTATATTTTATAATTTCATTGAAAATGTGTGATAAATAAGCGAATTAATGAAAATAATTACAATAAACACCAAAACATGCGGTATTAAAGTTGTACGAGTACAAAAATAATTCAAGACATGTTCCATAATTTTTGGCAAAGAAGATAAAGTTGATCCGACTGAACGTATGGAAAAGAAATTTAAATATAACGCAAAACTATAATCTGATAATAGTATATTATGTTATTAGGAGTAGAAAGCGGTCTTTTTGTGTTGAACCCAGCTATTGCGGCCGAGGCGCTAGCCGAGGCTAGGCAAGCTGGGTAAAACACAAAAAGGGCGTTCTACTCCGAATGATATATACTATTTTTTCTTCAAGTGTTTCAAAGAATTTTTTGAAATTTTTTTTGGAATTTTTTAATTGTAGTATTTGCAATTTCAGTTAATGCTGGCTGTGTACACTACAAAACAAAAACGATACAACTGTCAAATAACAATTTTCAATATAATCTGTGTTACTGTGACAACTGCCGCCGCCAGCGGTGAAGTAAGACACTAACATTTTTTTACTAGTACAACAATAACAACATTTTTGTACTAGTAAGACAATGAACAACTTCTATAGTGTGTGTACAGTAGCTTAATATGAATATTATAATACGCTTGAAGAAAAAGAAATATACTTTGTCTTTGCATTTCATAAAGTGAGATTATAATAAACTTTTACATGTATGTAGTTTTAATACAACTATTGATAGTATTAATAAAAATTTTTTTAGATTCATTGATATTACTAACATTTGTCCCCGTAGACTGCAGTTCCAATTTACAAATTGTTTCTCCTCAACTATGTTTCTTGACAAAGGATTTGACTGAACAAACTTAAAAATCGTATTGAGTTGAACTGTTAACAATATTATTTGTCAGAAAACCCTAATTCATAATGTAAACAAATTTGACATGTCCTGCTGACCGCCATGACAGGTGCGCTTACAGCGCCGCCAACGGATTCTGCGGTTCCCGATACTTTATGAATTAAAAAAAAAAGGTTCTCGCCCCCTAAATTCTAGTGAGTGAGAATAGTTATTTACATTATACGTGCGGTAGGTGTTATTTTACAACGCGAGGTTTTATATTGAAACACGACGCGCAGCGGAGTGCTGCAATAAAACCGAGCATTGTACAAATACCTAACGCACACATTATGTATTAAATTTTTTGGCCGAGATATCTACTAAAATATGTATTTTCTATAAATTTTGCTTGTTAACCGTTAACCATTGTTGTCATCAAGCGAGCTGCTATCAAAACAATTTATTGTAGGCTCAGCATCAAGGCGCTTTGAAAACCAACGAAACGTCAAAATAATCAAAAAATTGTATTTCTTGTTATATTTGCAATCATATCTATCAAAGAGAAAAATGTCAGACAGTGAAGAATCTATAACGTCTACTCCGCCAGAGTTACGTGAACAAGCAAAAAATGTTTCGTCGGAATTACTCCCTGAAAAATCAAATGCCCGTTACAAGAGATATTATCAAGTTTACATACGGTGATGTGACGAAAAAAAGTCAACAATTGAGAGGTTGGGTTGGGACAAGACCAAGAATTTGCACTTTGATTATTTTATTTATTAGGGATGTCTATTGTCTATGCTGCTATGCTGGAAGGAAATTAAGGTTAGGTAGATTAGTTCCTACATACGTAGTTCATTAAAATTAATTTCAAACATTTGAAATAAAATAAATAATTCTCATCAATCATTCCACTTATTTTATCATTTGACAATTTTGACATATTGACATTGCCGACTGAGACTTATGCCAAAAGATGGCGCCGGCGGATTGAATTAAAAGAAATTCACTTTTATTTATTTATTTATTTACTATTATTGTACGAAAATTGCGGTAGCTAGCGTTTTTGTAGGCACTCTTTATTATTACAAAGTAGATTTATTTATTAGTGGCCTATTAAAACTTAAAAATATGGGTGTGTATTACTTTATTCGGTGCGGTAATGTCATGGCATGTGTAAAATCGCAACTACCATGGACGCCAACGATGTGTGATTGTTATGTTTACACTTTAGGAGGCCAAAAAAGGATTTGTGTTATTAAAGAGAACAACTGTTGATTGGAAAGAGAAATTTGGAAGTATACTTTCTAATTTGTTTCTTTTTTTTGTTAATTAGATCAGAAATAGTAGGTATATTTTACAATTGTTAACTCATAATAGAAAAAAAGTATCATAAGATACTAATTTATTTAAACTGTAGTACAAAGGAAATTTTTCGATAAAATAGATAGGTAGGTACAGCGTGTTAAAAAAAAATCATAACTCGGAGTAGGCTATGAACAGAGAAACGTATGCCTGATGATTATTATCAAGGAGGAACATCATTATTCAATTCAAAATTCCAATTATCAGAATTGATCTTCAAAAGTAATTTTGAGGAGAAAGAATACAGTATATTGTCATTTTCTAAATTATCTATAATAAGATTCCAGAAAAAAATCTTTGATTTCTTTAGATAATATTTTTGACAATATCTCGTGTCAAATTAATATTTAATTAAATACTTTTTCTTTGTTCATAGCCTCCTCCGAGTTAGGAATTTTTTGGAACACACAAATCAAGGAAAGGTAATTTAAAAATTTATTTAAAAATTTAAGAGTTATTTGCGTATGTACATAACAGGTTCTACTAAAAAAATAGTTATTTATGGAACTTAAGTAAAAAGTATAGATTTATTTCACGAATAGGAAAATTCTACCGCGAGTATGTTAAATTTTATAAGTGAAATAAGATCCTTCTAGTTGCATGTTTTTTTTTTAATCTACAAAAATGGCGTGAAAAAAGGACACTTTTTTCACGATTTTAATGTGTAAAAATACTTACTCTGTGAACCTATTTTAATGAGAAAAAGTACACTTTCTAAGGGACGTAATAGGGCTGTTGCAAGAAGTTTTATATGACTTCTAATTATTAAATTTAAAAAAATATTGTTCTTTAAAGAGCCCCAAATTTGAAAATATTACGAAATATCGATTAGATATTTTACAATTAATTATTCACATTTTGTAATATTTTTATAATAGTCACGTCATCTGAAACAGAATGTGACGTCAGAGCACATAAAGTTTAACATGTGACAAACTATCGCCTCCTTTTAATTATATAAAGAACATAAACTGTTTTCCTATTGGCTATGAATGACATACTGTATGTGCTCCGATGTCACAGAAGTGGGGGATTGTTTTTCATGACTATTTGTGGCACCAATCTTTTTATTTAATTATTTATAAAAATAACAATAAATTTAATATTATAAGAGTGCCACACATGAATGGAATAAATGAATACGTATACAGGGTTATTGAATAGGTACGTGTTACAAATCATAATTTTCTACCTTCATTATTAATATTTATTAAATAACTTCAGTCATTTATTTCATTCATGGCACTCTTATTATAGTCATAATTTTTTAAACCCCCCAACAGGATTGAATTCCAATTACACAGTGGGTTCTCATACACAAACATCCATTAGTGGGATTCGAACCCAGAACCCCGAGCGCACTCATAACTAGTGCTGTTGACAAAATTCGAATTTTCGAATTGCGAATTTTGAAATATTCGAAATTCGAAAAATAAGCTTTATACTTTTTCGAATTACGAATTTCGAAGTCTATTCGAAATATTTTTCGAATTTTGTAATTCGATAGTTGATGCCGCCATCTATTTATTCTTGTTTTACTATGACATGATTTGTCGCTTATTTGTTGAAAGTAATATATTCTTAATTAACATGTCCCCGCGAAGTACAATTAGGAAATATTTTTTTTGAAATTACTAATGACAAAGCAAAGTGCAATAAATGCCAATTAACTTACACTTGAAAATATGTAATTATAACTTCGTAAATACTCGAAATTGGAATTTTGAATGTGTCTGAAATTCGAATTTTGTTAAAAATTCGAAATTTGAAAATTCGATTAATATTCGAAAATCGAATTTTAGAATTTCGAATTATTTATTAACTGAATTTTCGAATTCCATTTTTTTCAAAATCAACAGTACTACTCATAACTAATAGGCGTTGCACTAACTATTAATAAATTTTGTATATGTATTCTCAAGAATAGTTATACAAGAATACAAAAATATCATACAATTGAATACAGAATTAAATTAACTAATGAATAAGCTAAAATGTTCCCATTTAAAATATAAATTTTAGGTCCAGTATCTTGAGAACAATTAATAAAAAAAAAATTGTTTCTATTCATCACATTAGTTTTATAAAATAAAAACTGTTTGCCAATGATACCTTTTTCGTAGCTCTTTTAGTTCCCGAAATAGCAATTAAAAATCATTATTTCTTATTAAAACCAAACTTTAGAATTTCTTGCAGATATTTAGATTAATAGGTGACCTAGTAGCCAAATATAAATAAATAATGCGTAAAGTTTACAGTATTTAATTATTAAATATCGCTTTCAGAGTAGACAGGTAGACTGAAATATATTAACAGAGCTTTTACCGGTAAGTACAATAACAGCATGTCAAATTCAAGTTCAAGTAATTCACGGTAAATGACTATATTCTCAAGTTTCAGATATATGTTTGCAATTCTACACCTATATATAGCTCTTATATCACATCATAACTTGTTCCGAGTAATTAATATTAAAATACCTGACCTCACCAAGTTGTTCAAATAAAGCAATGCATTTATAAACTTCGCTAAGTTTACTTATCAAAATCAAGGAGGTCGCGCGCGCTCATTCTCACACTTGGGAAGTCTGTGTCCTCAACTCTGATCCTCTTATGGCGACAAAGGTTTACGGATGAAGAAATTACGCTATTTTAGGAATCTCCCATTATGATTTTCTCACGTTTCTCGAATTGAACGATGAAGTTTTTCTTGAACATGTAGAAAAGACGTGGCAGCTCAGTGGCATGAGAACTGTTCTACGAGTAGGTATAAGAAATTACTTGTTTGATTTATGTTTACATATGTATTATTAATTTAACGCCCTTGATTTGAATTGCATATAAGTACATCTAAAGGAGTGATTAATTCTGTATTAATTAATATATGAATATCAAAGAAATAGCGCTGCACAAAGACTTTTAAAAGTTCGTTTATTTTAAATGACACAAACACCTACTTTACTTGCAGTACATCTATTGATTAGCAATTCTTCATGAATCTCACTAATAAAGGTACCTCAAAAATGACGCCCGTGGTTTTGAGAATTAATTTAACGAAAGATAATCAGAAAATTTTCCACTTTCAATTTTCGATTCGTTTTAGCGTCATTTACGAGGCAGCCTGTCAGAAATTATTATAATAGCTTATACAGGTAAATTTAAAAGACAATGGGTGCTATCATGAATTGTGATTAGGAGATGACTAGAAGTGTTTTAACTCTGTCAATCGTTTATGGTTTATGTTAGAGAAATAACTTCAAATAACAATTATAGAAAAATTAAGTGTGTGCAACTTTTATTTGAAGTATTTTTCTCTAAAATAAACCATACACGATTGACAGAGTTAAAACCCTACTAATCATCTCGTGCCGTCTTCTCCAAATCAGCATTCATGCTACCACCCATTAAAATTAAACAAATTTCTATTTAAAACATATTAAAAATCATGTGATCGACAAGGAAATATTATATTCGAGGTGGGAGATGTTTCATTACAGTCGAGTCGGAGCCTCCGAGATACTACGAGCCTACAACTGGCGCGCGTGACGTCACACTAGTGGCCCAACTTTTGTACAGTGTTTAATGGGAGATACACAGTTTTTTCAAAGTATTGCGAAAACTGTGGCAGATATGAAAAAATGTATATAAACAATATTATAGATCATAAAATTATTTATCAAAATGCGTTAACAGAACATATTTATGTTCTGAAGTTTAGCTGTAGGAAGCGTATAAAATAACAAGGTCAGATGACATATCTTAACTTTTTTCAAAATTTTGCGAAAACTGTGACAGATATAAAAAAATGTATATAAACAATATTATAGAACATAAAATTCTCTAACAAAGTGTGTTGATATAAAATATTTGTTGTCATTTAGCCGTAGGAAGCGCTTAAAATAATATATGTAAAGATACATATTGACTCTTTGTTTTCCCACTTAGAAATTTATAAAAATTCTGCCTGTTTCTGTGCTTTCCTTAATTATTTCCTAGTTTATATATGAAATATTTTCTATGTATTTCAAATTTAATTATGTATTGTACCAGTTTTATATTTATAAACTTTTCTATTTTTTACTGTTTCTCGCAGTTTTCTATTATTAAGTAGGTAATATTTCTAAAAAATGCCATTTTATTTGTATTTATTTATAAATGTTTATTGTTTGTAATTATCATTGTTTAGAACATACATTTATTTTGTTTTTTAGTTTAATATTAGTGTTTTATTTTATATAATTATGCATTATATTTTAATCAAGTCAAAATTGTAACTTATTTCTAATTTTCAAGTTCCCTGTGGCTTATTTTGGTAAAAATAAATGTTTTTCAATTATTTACGTTTATTTTTATTTTCTAATTACATTCTAGCACCGAAACAGGCAGAATTTTTACAAATTTCTAAGTGGGAAAACAAAGAGTCAATATGTATCTTTACATATATTATTTTATGCGCTTCCTACGGCTAAATGATAACATAAATATTTTATATTAACACACTTTGTTAGAGAATTTTATGTTCTATAATATTGTTTATATACATTTTTTATATCTATCACAGTTTTCGCAAAATTTTGAAAAAAGGTAAGATATGTCATCTGACCTTGTTATTTTATACGCTTCCTACAGTTAAACTACAGAACATAAATATGTTCTGTTAACGCATTTTGATAAATAGTTTTATGATCTATAATATTGTTTATATACATTTTTTCATCTCTACCACAGTTTTCGCAATACTTTGAAAAAACTGTGTATCTCCCATTAAACACTGTACAAAAGTTGGGCCACTAGTGTGACGTCACGCGCGCCAGTTGTAGGCTCGTAGTATCTCGGAGGCTCCGGTCGAGTGCGTATGTATATTACCAGGGCCGGGCCGATGCCTTGTGGCGCCTCAGGCAAATTTCAAAACAGCGCCTTTTAATTTTTTTTAAAATCATATTGTTATTGATTAACAATAAAAGCAAGAACGAAAAATGTATTGAGCAAAAAAAAATAAACCTCATCTATTTATTATTTTCATGTGACCCATCCCAATATTTTGAAATACCATATTCAAATTAATATAGCAACGGGTGTAAGAAAAAAAATTATGGCTTAATTAACATGAAATTTTTATTTATTTCAAAATATATTTAATATTTAAAAATAAAAAGTCATTGCACATCAAGAATGCAGAAAAAGGAACAAAACATTTAAAACAGTATTGCGGCATAGTAGAAAAACATTTATTAAATAATTATTCGAGCTGTTTTTACCACAAATAGCTTGATAGCATCTTTACAGTTTTTTTATCTATTGATTCTATGGAAAAATCTGATGTGGCCAGCACATTACCTTCCGTCAGTTCTATGTATTTTGTACAAATTTCATACAGAAAGTTCCTTGCTAAATTAAATATTCTATTTCTTGTACATTACCTTCCTGCAGTTGCATGTATTTTATGCAAATTTCATACAGAAAATTATTATTTTGTAACGTTTTTTATATACAGTGTAATGTATCTGCAGAAATAAAAGATTTATTATTATTATTATTATTTCTTGTACATTACCTTAAAGCAGTTGAATGTATTTTATACAAATTACATACAGAAAGCAAAAGATCCTATATTTCCCGTAAAATTATAAGACAAACACACAATCTCAATTTCACTTGACACTGACATCTTTCAATCAGAATTTTCTTAATATAGTAGCTGTTTCCACAGCTATGGCTACTTTATGAAATTTAATTTTTTTATAATTTTTTAACTCTATATCCACTTAATATTAAGTATAAAATGCAGTCAAATCGTATAGAGAATAAAATATTCTTTAATATTTATAATAACATCAAATGTGAAAAAATTATATTTAACATAGTTTTTTCAAGAAAAACTGTTAAAATCTTCAAATAATGGTACTTCCGGTTGACCAATTGTAACCAAAATCTAATCAGCTCTTCATATGGATGTAACGAAGAAGTATACGAAAAAATTATAATTTTTGTAATTGTAGTATTAGAGTTATCGCAGACGAAAATTTTGTTACACTCACTCACACACACACACACACACACACACACACACACACACACACACACACACACACATCCACACATACACACACACACACACACACACACACACACACACACACACACACACACACACACACACACACACACACACACACACACACACACACACACACACACACACACATACAGACATCATCGTAAAAATAGTAAATTCGTATTCTAGGAACCCTAAAACGTGCTTATTGATTAAAAACTCATCATCGAATTTTTTGACCAAAGACAATACCTTCCTTACCTAAAAGTGACGGAAGGTAATTATGCCTAGATCATTTAGTTGTTCTTGTGTTTCTTTTTCGAAAATAATTCTTTATAATTTTCACTTTCGAAAAACTAAATATATGTTCAGCTTTTTGCTGCTGCTAGTATAGCATTTTAAATATTTTCTTTATTCATTTCAATATACTATGATGTATAATATTCATATACAATAGTAGCAACAACTCAAAATAAAATTGTATCACTTTCTCAAAATGTCAAAATTAATTCGGTAACAAAAAATGCCAATGTAGCCGTTAGAGGCGCTGACGCTCAAAATGTGCACATCGCCTATAGGAGATATATCTGTGAATAAAGTGTTCAATTAAGCCCGGTTGTTAATAAAATAATAAATATTAATAGTGAGAATAATATGTGAAACAATTTGTACTTATTGGTCTTTTAAAATAACTAGTAATCCTAATCTAAGTATCATCCAATTAAAATGGCATGTCAGTGTCGGCGAATCTTACGGTTATTCCTTTATTTTCACAGCAACCGCGATCGGTTACTCTTACACAACAACGGTAATTGATAATTAGCCAGTGTTCTCCGCAGATTTCGATAAAGACAAGACTGCTATTCTGAGACAATACACGTACGACATGCGTTTAATTGGAAATGTGTTGTGAAGGACTATGCCCCGGTTAAGAAAGAATTGCTCAGTTAATTACAACACATGAAATTTTGGAATAAAGTTTTAGTAACGGGGAAACATGTTTGGAAAGGATGTCGTTAATTAACTTTAACCAGAGTAATTTTTATGATCGTAAATAATGAATTAATTAACAAAAATTAAATATAAAATCAAGACAGTTTGGAAGAAAGTCTTACTTATTAAGACATTAAATTATAGCTGTTTTTTTAAATATAAGCTGGTCGCGCACGGACGTGGTTCTAACACCGGTGTCAACCAAAACCATATCAATGACTTGGCACAAACTTCAGGGTTTTGAACAAAATCAGTGTTGCCAATATACCGATTAAGCAGAAAATGTACTGACAGCCATATTCACTAAATTTGGCTTTATTATTTAAATGGCTTTATTTTTAACAAATCTGTAAGTCTTAAAGATCTGTAAATCTATAAACAATGAACAATATCACAACGAAGCCGCCACTCTTACGTATGTATAATTTTATATTAATCAACAAAAATAGATGCGGCTTTGTCAGTTTTTTTTTACATATTTAGAGTTCTAAGACTTATGGATTTGTTCAGAAATAGTCTATAAATTTTTTATCCTACAAACAAATCAAGAAACTAATCATATTAAATAAATTTATTGAATATGAGTGTCAGTATATTTTCGGCTTAATCAGTATATTGGCAACACTGATTTTGTTAACAACCCGAAAGAATTTGTACGAAGTCATTGTCTTGACACCCGTGTTGGAACAACGCTCATGCTACCAGACATTATGTATGACAATATTGACAATGGACCTTTTCAATTTAACGGCTATCTCTTTCTATCGCTGCAAATAGTAAAAAAATGGCGCGAACAACTGCCAGTTGGGCTGTCAAACGAAACGTCAAAAATATTGCAGTCATTAAAATACTTGTATTCTCAATGAAAATTTGCATCGTTAGAAAATTTAACTTCAAAAAAAGGTTTTGTAACTTATTTCGATGAGATTTTTTAAAGTTATCTGACATATTCTCACATTTTACGTCTAATTTTTTTAGAAACATATCTCAGTTGTTCTTACTATGTGCAGATCTCCATTGCGCATATCTTCTATCTCTTTAAATTGAAAAGGTCCATTAATTATTTAAAATGTTTTCTCTGTTTCGGAATTAGAGTGTCACATTCTAGCACGCATATTGATGTTGGAAGAAGCTTTATTTTTAAACGATTTTTGTTGATATTTTGTTAATTGAGATTAGCATGACTGCAATAAATACACTAAATATCTAGGCAGACAGAAAAAAAAGCGCAAATCACTGTCACCAACCTAATAATTCTACTAAAAATTTCCCTTAATAGAAGTTGTCACATTTTTATAAAAAAAATAATATAAATGAAAGCCTTAACAGAAAAATAGTATAAAACACACGTTGCAGAAGGCATACTCATGCATTCGCCCACTGGCCGCTGCGCGCTCGTAAGCGAATTTGTAACTCGTACTAGAATACGTTACCTTCTGTAGCTTATGTTTTATAGACTATTCACGTATGTATTTTATTTAATTCACATATTCTCATATTATTTTTACAGAAAAGATCATAAATTATAATTAATAATAGAAATTTCAATAATACAGCATTTATTTTTACAAAACTCACATTTCGATACATACTTTATACTTTCATCAAGGTTCACAAAATTTAGAAACATTCTACTCGTAGTACGTAAGAGTATAACAATAACATTATCATATACTTTCAAGTAAGATCTTACAGATTTTTACTGTTAAATTTCTATTTCTTTCAAATTTATATTTGTTCGAAAAATAAAAACAAGTGAGTGTGACGTTGTAAATTGCTACACTGTTCGTTTAAATTATCAGATTTTCAAACATCATGCAAAAATTCGTAATACTACATACACATGTGGAAATTGAACAGATTTCGGTGGTAAAATACAATTATTATTATAAAAATGAAGAGGAAATCTATCAAAGTATTACAACATGAAGATTGTTAAGTATGTGACAAATTCCTGTGAAATAACCTTGACGTAACAGAACTAATCCAATTTTTTTGGGCGATAAATTATTAGATTATTTACATAATTAATAAATTAATATTGACAATAATATTGCTAACGGTGTAACAAAACCAACTTAATTCATATTATAATATTAATTATATTATTTATTGCTTAAGCAAATACCTATTCTTTATATAATATTTTTTTTAGGTTACTAATCTTTTGATTTATGAGAAGGCTGGACATTTGAGTGTAATTAATTATAGCCAATTTATTAAAAGTTTTACATTCTTGCAATGCGTTATAACAAATGATAAATATATTACATACTACATATAGTTCAGCATTACATAAATCTGCAAGGAATAAATTTAACTTGATACGAATTGATTCAGATCTCAACAGATTTGAGTATGAATGCTGGAACTTTCCCGAACCCCATTTTCTTGGAGGTTCGCAAACGATGAATTCAAAAAATTATTACGGTTTTGTCAGATTCGTTTACAACAATTCTTATAAAAAGCTTGAAAAAGCTTATTTTCAATCAATGATTTGAAAATAGAAGCTTTTAAAATGTTAGGCTTGAATAGACTAAAAGTGTATTTGCAAATGAAAATTCGGTTTAGATTTATGGTTTATACTTTAGATTTAAATACTTTAGCCGCATATTATGTAATGACTCCATTCGCACTTCAGAATTTAGGGGCCTAAAGGTGCATTCACAAATGAAAATTAGGTTTATGGTTTTTGTTTAGGTTTAAGGAAGTCATTCATAAATGTAAGTTTAAATTACCTGAAAATTAGTTTTCATATGTACAGACATCTATATAAATGCTTCAAAAACAAGATTAAAATATCGGTAGAGCAGTACAAGACACCTGTGCGCCATGAAACTCTCTTTCGCTTGGCATTATTGGTTATAATTCAGAAATTAAGTTATGACAGTCTCCATTTTCTTCTCGCATTTGTTTAACAAGCCGAATCCACCGAAAGGATACTAAATAAAGATGGGTGTATATATCTATATCATTTCAGACTCGTTCTGAATGGTGAAGTTTGTGACGTTAAACTAAATCATAAACCGAAAGTTTGAACCTTGCAATGTTTAGCTTTATGATTTGGAGAGACCCTAAATTCTGAAGTGTTAATAGAGTCATTACATAATATGGTCTTTAAATCTAAAGTATAAACCCTAAACCTAAACCAAATCATAAAGCTAAACATTGCAAGGTGCAAACTTTAGGTTTATGATTTAGTTTGAAGTCACAAACTTCACCAATGAGAACGAGTCTGAAATGATATAGATATATACACCCATCTTTATTTAGTATTCACTTAGTGGATTCGGCTTTTTAAACAAATGCGAGAAGAACATGGAGACTGTCATAACTTAATTGCTGAAATATAACCAATAAGCCAAGCGAATGACAGTTTCACGGCGCACAAGTGTCTTGTTGAGTACTGCTCTACCGATATTTTAATCTTGTTGTACATATCAAAACTAATTTTCAAATAATTTAAACTTACATATATGAATAACTTACTTAAACCTAAACAAAAACCATAAACCTTATTTTAATTTGTGAATGCACCTTAATATTTAGCTTTATGATTTAGTTTGACGTCACAAAATTCACCAATGAGAACGAATCTAAAACGATAATATACATCGATCTTTATTTAGTATTCACTTGGCGGATTCGGCTTATAAACCAAATGCGAAAAGAACAAGCAGACTGGTTAAACTTAATTGCTGAAATATAACCAATAATGCCAAGCAAATGACAGTTTCACGGCGCACGGGTATCTATTAAGTACTACGCTACAGATATTTTAATCTTATTTTTGAAGCATTTACATACATAGATGTCAGTACAATCAAAACTAAATTAGAGTTAAATTAAACTTGCATTTATGAATGACTTACTTAAATCTAAACAAAAACCATAAACCTAATTTTCATTTGTGAATGCACCTTTAGTTTAACTGATGTTTACAAGGCTTTTACATTCAGTTTTTTATCGGTTACAATTTTTGACAATAATAATAATAATAATAATAATAATAATAATAAACTCTATTGACATATAAATCAACGGCGAGGTTCAGCCCAAGGCTGCTCTTCCACCTAACCAAAAAATTAATACACAAATGTATATAAAGCCAATAGACACTTTACAAAACCTTGTAAATGTTGTTAAGATTTACAAGAATTGGGGTGAACACAGAGTTTTCGTATAAAATCGTAGTAATACATTATAGGTAATACATTAATTAATTATTGTGCGTAGGATTACAACATATCATACAGTGCCCGGGCTTGAGAGAATCCATTATATATTTCATATGACATAATGTACAAGTTGTCAGAAAGTATTAATTAAATTTTTAAGCAATCTGATGTAATTGATTTTAAAAATGAATATATTGATCGACTTCAAGTGTCTGAGTTATACTTTTCGCACAAGAATGAATGAAAAATAATTACACATGGAGTAATTATATCGACATAATTATTGTAATATTATTCGTCTCATAAAAATTAACGTTACCAAAATATATTTTGCAACAGTCGTCAAGCAGGATTCGTTCGGCGATGTGATCGTTTTACTTTCACGAAATATTACGAAAATTATAGTGTTTTCATATTAAACATCATACTCTCAAGAGAAATTGTATCATAATAAACACGATTAATAAAACATTAAGTATTTATTTTGTAAATTATGTATGTATGTAATGTAATTATAAAGTGTGTAAATAAAAACTTGTATGAAAATTGATTACGCCGAAAAAATAATAAGCTGTAATTTAAATAAAATTTATGTGTATATAAAACATGTGTACTTAAAATTAAAATTTATAAACTATGTACATTCGATATTTTTAATATGGAAATATTATTTACTTACAGATTTCTACAGGCTGTCTTTCTCTCATTCTGACAAACGTCATGTAGTAGCAAATCTGTAACAAAAAAGAAACGTATTTAACATGCAGATCTCGAGAAAAGAGATACGAAATTGGTTCATTAGATAATGGTACATATCTTTAATATACAGGGTGTTCATTTTAAGTGGTACACTATTGCTATCTTGAGAACTATGAGAGCTACGAGGTTGGTTAAATTTTAAATTAGCAAACAATTTCTATTTTATAAGATTTCTTTAATGAGTGAAACAAGAATTTTTTTAGACCAGTGGTTCTCAAAATACGGGGTGCTACTTTCTTATTTTAAATGACAACCTATTTTTTTTTATTTACTTATTAGATTCAGTATTTTTTTCTGAATTCAACGATATCCATATGCAAAATTAATCATGTATCATTTTTATTTAAATATAACTATACAAAGAGCAATATGGAAAAACAAATAAATCAATAAAACAATTGTTAATATTATTTATGTGAAACTTTAACTTTATCTTGTTTAAATAATAATTATTCACAACTTAAAGAAAATTATAAAAGTTTTTGTAATTATTTCTTCATTTGATTTACTTGTTTTTTCCATAGCACTCTTTGTATAGTCATATTTAAATAAAAATGATACATTATTAATTTTGCATTTTTCTCAAATATTTTGTAATAATAGAGTATTACATATGAATATCGTTGAATTCAGAAAAAAATACTGAATCGAATAAGCAAGTCTTATGAAATAGAAATTGTTTGCTAATTTAAACGACTTCATAGCTCTTATAGTTCTCGAGATAGCAATAGTGTACCACTTAAAATGAACAGCCTGTATATTATGTATGTATGGTTTGAACACTATTAACAATGATAACGTCAATATAACCTAACCTAAAACCTATTTGTTACGATTTATAATTTTGGACAGAATTGTGAACAAAATTTTTATTAACAAATTTTGTGGACAGAATATTCTGTATGCTACAGTGAACGTAATTTGCTTCATAATTCTGAGTATAAACATGGATGTTCTTCATAACATTCTGTGAGTTTTGCTACCTAGTTGCTCACGAAACGTAATTTAATAATATTTTATTAAATTTAAAACTGTACACAATAATCAACGAACATAATAATTATCAGAAAGTGGACTGTTAGTTGCCAGATGTTATAACAAATTGCGCGCGCACTTTCTGTCCATAAAAATAGAACTTTGTGGACAGAAAAAAATCCTCGATAAAAATTTCTGTATGCGACCATCTATAAAATTTTGTTTTAATTATGTCCATAATTTTGTCAAGAATTATGGATCGTGACATACGGGCTTAACATATAGAAGTCACGCTAGAGAAATTCAGCCCGAATTTTATGCGTTAGGGGTTAGGTTATTGTTGTGAAATATATTATAAGCTAAGCAAGCTGTTTTATAAAACGTCTTGTCAGATTATAAAACATCGCGAAAGTTTGACAATCTGGCCGCGTTTTACAAATTGGCTACATGTTATATAATATTTGATAAAGATATCTAACGTAAAATAAAAAAGGTAAACTTGCGAATATCCCTCAATTAAAATCAAAACTAAACATAGTCTTTTAGTTGTTTAAAAAAATAACATCTTTATATGATTCTTAACAGTAGCCAACGTAATACCATAATCTATCCTCAACTAAACTTAGAAAAATTAGATTTAGATCTGTTTTACGATAACGCATCAGACACTGATGGATAGATCTCGGTTTGGGCAGCTTCCGTGTATCATGCGTAACGGTTTAAACCTTCAGAGCATGGGAGACTAACCAGTAGGCATGTTCGCGTGGTCATTACGTGTGATATGGACCATGAAAAATGATATAGATTAATGACTAACCGCTCGGGTTCTGATACACAAGAGAAATAAAGTAACCAAAATTGAAACAAGACGTAATGAGAATAAAATTAGAGGATTAGTATATGAAGTTTTGCGGCTATGTAATTTACTGTTTGAAACAGATACTGTACATGGAAGTTTTTTTTATGAAAGTGTAGTCATTAAAAGTGAATTAAAGTTAAATGATTTTTTTGCATATGTATATACATACATACGTACATAAAATCACGCATTTCCCACTTAGTGGGTTAGCACAAACCCGAAAGAATAAAAAAAAACACCATCCAAAAAAAATCAGTCTCTCTTTCAACAACATTCTTACTAACCTGACATCATAGGTACAACATATATTCCTCACTCTCAACATATTAAAGTGACCGAATTACGGTAGCGAAATACCGCAACCGGACCACAATAATAGTTACGAAACAATCATCCTTCGCCACACATTCCTGTCTAAGCACACTTCTTTCGCCTCGGCCACATTCATAATCGCATTCATACACGCTCTTCTTCTCTTCCCACTCGAAAACTTTCTCTCTTTTAGTACCTTATCAATCACATCCATCCACTTACATACTGGACGGCCACGGAATCGAACACCCTCAATTTCACCAAGATATATACGCTTTACAAGACGTTCACTCGTTTTTTGAAAAGATTTGTTAAATATCCGGAAAAATATTACAAATCAATTATTTAACCAATTCGTAAAGTTTCAAAACGGCCCGTTATAATTTTTTACACATATGGTCATATCCATAAACTCTCGAAAAATTTTAAACGGTCCGTTACAATTTTTATCCAGTAAAAAGAGTCGACATGAAAGAAAAATCGAAATTTAGTTTGTCACGTTTGATTTTATTTGTCCAAAATTATAACGAGCCGTTTTGAAACATTAAGAGTGTTTGTGAATATAATAATTATCAAAAATTGTACTGCTAATTGCCAGATACCAAAACACATTGCGCGCGCACTCTCTGTCCATAAAAATAGAACTTTGTGAACAGAAAAAATCCTTGATAAAAATTTCTGTATGCGACCCTCTATAAAATTTTATCTACATTTATGTCAATAATTTTGTCCAGAATTGTGGATCGTGAAATATGGGCTTATAGATGAAAATGTTTAATAAAGCTTCTAAAAAAACATGGTTTGTTGTATTGCAAAAATACAAGCTATTATTCGCATTCATTGATGTCGATGTCTTAAGCCCGGAAAGAATTATGGACAGAATTCTGAACAAAATTTTTATGAACAAATTTGTGGACAGAATTTTATGTATACAAAAAATAATCTGTATGCCACAGTCAGAGCTGGGCAAGTTACTTTTAAAATGTAACTAGTTACAGTTACAGTTACCTAAAAAAGTAACTAAGTTACTTAAGTTCCAGTTACTGTGGTGAAAGAGCTAAGTTATTTACTAGTTACTCATTAAAAGTAACTTAGTTACCTTGAGTTACTTTCTAACTACTTTTAATGGAGTGAAGTGTAGAATTAGACTGTTGACTTAGATATTCTGTAGTATACATATTAGGGAGTTTTTGCAGTAACTACGTTAACCTAAATTTTAACGTTTAAAGTCACATTAATTAAACCGAATAATTAACATGATTATGAAAACGAGCAAAAATTATTAATTTTACTTACCTGATTTTTATGTATGTATAATATATAATCGAAGTTTTACATAAATTATCATTTAACACTACTCCTATACCTATAGATGGAAGTAAATCAAACAAATATATATTTTGAAATGATACAACTATCTGACTTACTTTATTACTATTAGTTCTAAAGATTTTTGATCACAGTTTGTAATGAATACGTATTTTTATTCTTGCAACATTTATTGTATATTACCATTATTAATGGTAACGTATGTCGGTTCTCTCTACTTATGACGGAGTGATGCTAACGACACCACTTTCGCGCCAAAACTTTAATAATTATTTTAGGCGTTATTAAGCATTATTTCAAGAAAACAATAAGTACGGATTTTCTATTTATAAATTCTTCGTAATATATAAAAAATACAAAAAAAAATTGGACGGGCCCATTGTTCGATTGCAGGACGCGACGCGAACGCGATGCTGCGCACAACACTCCCACTCTGTACAAACATTTATTTAAAAAAAAAACAGTTTTAGTTAGTGTTTCTAAGAAAGGCATCAGCCTCAACAAAATATTTCTTAGAAATTTTAATCGCCCACGTTACTTTTTATAACTAAGTTACATTCCACTTTTTAAGTTACTTTGACTAACTTAAGTTACATTCTAATTTCTGAGTTACTTTAAGTAACTTAAGTTACTCAAGAAACTAGTAACTAAAAACCGTAAAGTTACCAACTACTTTTCCGCAGCAAGTTAAGTTACAGTTACAGTTAATATATTTTAAAAAGTAATTAAGTTACGTTACAAGTTACCGTAAAAGTAACTAGTTAGTAACTAAATTACTAAAGTACACAGTAAGAAATATCGGTGTTAATTTAACACCGACTGTGTCCTATTTGTGACCACCACAAAATTTCCGTGTTAATTCACACTGAAAAAATATGGTTAATTTTTTACCACTTCTTACTTTGTCGTTTTACACACAAATAATGTTAATTTTACCATTTACATGGTTTTTGAACCTCCAGTTTATGTTCAATGTTATCTTTATTTGTTGTGGTTAATTAACTCTTCGGTGGTTAGAAGTGTTTTCAATAGTAGTTAGATTTCTTTTACATGACGTGCAATTCTTTCTATCCTAAATGTTGTTAAGTAACTCCAGAAAAAATGTTATTTAAATAAAACAGTATGAAAATAACCACAATTATTAATGATAAGAAGAATAACCATTTTAAATTACTTTAACCACATTAAAAATTGTTAGTTAACCACCTAAATATTAAATTACTTCAACCATAGTGAAAATAGTTAGTTAACCACTTATACAGAATTATCAACGTTAAATTAATTTTTAATAATAATTAAACCATCATTGTTTTCAAATATATATATTTTTACAAATTTACAAAAGATATATACAAGGCTCTTACATGACTATACAAGATTAAATAAAATAACTTATAATTAATAACAAATATGGCTTTATAAAAGTATGTGCTTTGGAACAAGGTAAAATTCGTTTCTCCCAAATGCTTGTACAAGATCATAAGGATACTTGTGAGAAAGTTCTTTCAAATTTACAATAACATACTTAAAAAGACATGACTTTTTAATTAAGAAAGCATGAAGGTGCTCATCAAAATATAATGTATCTAACTTATTACATACAACATAAGGTACTCCTTTATTAATAAATAAACATAAAATTTCTCCAAAATTTGGTAAATCGTTTTCTTCACTAAAGTCAAGAAATATATTAAAACCAACTTTATAACAAAAACCAAATTTTAACCACTTGTAAGTAAATATTTCACAATTAAAAGGAACTTTAAGATATGCTGAAATTGCTTTTCCAAATTTTAGTTCATTAATTAATAACTTCTTTTCAGGTCCTACTTCTAAATTTATTTCAAATTTTTTATTTAACCATGAAGAATACATTTGTTCTTGGTGCTTCACAGCTAATAACTTGGTAACATGTTTAAAATTTTGTTTTCTTTTTATAGTATTTATAAAAAAGCGATGTTTACCTTCAAATCTCATACACCAAAGAAATATTAGAGGACCCATTAATTTTATTACTGTGGGGTAGTGAATCATGAAATGATGTTTTGGTATAAGATTAACGTTATATTCATGTTTTATCATTTCATGATGATTTGTAATTAGTATTTTTAATTGGGCAATCATTCCATTATTAATTTTATCAGAAAATATTATATCCATACATCGAAGTAAAACTAATAATGCTTCCCATTTATTGTCTTCTTCATTAAATATGTCACCAAATATTAACGGAAAATGTCTTATAAGACACCACATTTGACTTGCGTATTGCCCTAGCAAATTTCCCGATTTAAGAAGATTAATTGTACTCGGTCTATTACATCTTTCTATATATCCAAAATTAAAAGATTGTATCCGATTATTAATTTCATCAATTGAAAGTAGTTTTTCTTTTACAATATATTTTAGCAATAATTTTAATTCAAATTGACATACTCCTTCTAATAAATCATGCATAATATCAACTGACAAATTTTCGTATAAATTAAAATATTTCAAATCATTAAACAAGGATGTATTTTTAATACCATAATTGTTATTAGATGTAACATTGGAAGCAATATTATTTTTATCGGTTTCATTTTTCCGAAGCGTCACACAATCTTCATCAAAAATATGTTGAATATCGTCCTTGTGAATTAAACAGATTCTACAAAAATACGATGCAGAAAACGATTCGACCATACCATGCATCATATTAGCTCCAAGATTATCATGACTAAGAGAAATTAATGTGCCTCGTACTACCTTATTATTGATTTGAATTCCCTCTGTTTCCAGTATTTTTAAATCCTGTATAATAGGAAACAAAATTGCATTGAAACCGAATTGCTTAATATCAATTGAATAACAAAGTGTTAGCAAATGTATATTTGAAATAACAGAGTTAAAATGGGGCGGTAAATTTCTCAAAATAAAATAAAACGCACCTATTTTATGTTTCCCTGATTTAGAGCCTAAAGGGTTTGAAGTCTCAAATTCATCAAAAAATATTTGTATTTGTAGAGCATTATTTTCAGATGTATACAATTCGTTATTCTTAAAATTTTTTTCATCTATGTAATCTTGAATAAAATTAGAATTTTGTTTCGGTTTTCTGGTCACAGAATAATAAAATGAGTTATTTGATAACAAAAATTTTAAAGTACTTAGTAAAGGTATGTACATATATGTAGATATTACCGGTACATTTTGATAAATATTTAAATCTTTATTGAATTTCTGATCAAATCGTGTTCCTAAAGATATTTCTTGGGGGCAAATAACATCTTTGTTTAGAATTTTCTTCCTTTTATAAGAAGAACTGTATAATTTAAAAATATCATTAAAATGTTCCGAATGTTTTTTCACAGTATTTTTGTTAATTTCATTAGAATTAGAAATATCATTCAGTATAAAATTAATTAGTGAACAAATTTTATTTGTAATATACTGTGTTGTATTTTCAGTTAAATCACAAGTACTCAAACTGTTAAAAAAAATTTTGATCATACTTTCATAAGTTGTATTGTCTGTTTCATTTTCTTCGCATATTAATTCCGAATCGGACAAATCACTAGGAACATCAGATACATTGACTGCTAAACTAGATAAAGAAATATTGGAATTTATAACTTGTGTATCAAGTTTTCCACAAATTTTATTTGCAAGGGTCTCTAATATCGTTTTGCTGCATGAAATCATATGACGTCGAAGGCCGCTAAAAGAACGAAATTTTTGTATGCAATTTTTAAAACAACATTTTAAAACAGTATTTTGACCTTCTACTAAAGCATGTATAATTTTTAAATGTTTAATAATTAAATATATTGTATCAAACTTTTGTAAACATAAATAACACTTAAAGTTAGTAGTCATTATGAAATAATTACTTACAAGTACTTCGTTTATTTTTCTAATTAATATTCGGCATTCAATCTGGCTCTCAATTCTCGCATTTTTGGTGTTATGGCCGACGACGGGGGTAAACCATATATTTCGTTTTCTATATATACCCAGAAGTTTATTATTGAAGGATCATATTTCAAGTTAAACACAAAATATGTTTGAAATAATATGTCAAAAATTTGTAAACCAGCTTCAATTGGTATAAAAGAATTGTCTAGTCTGATAAAGTAAGTAGCAATAGAATTTTTGTTTAATCCTACAGCCACTATATGTGGCTGGTCTGTATATTTGGATACGTTTTGCAACGGGTCACCATTCTAAAAAAAATTGAAAAATGTTATAAAAAGAACTACGTAGTACAAACAAAGTAAATACCTTGTGAAAAACTATAAGTCGATTTACACTAGTTTGGACACTTTCCTTTATTATTTTCTTTCTGCCTTTAGCAGTAGATGGTAACATATATAAAAGTGCAATCATTTTTTGAATATCAGTTGGCCAAGCTGTAAGTTAGAAGTTAAAATTGGTTTAGTCAAAAATTTATTACAAAAGAATGAACAAATTTACCTAAATCTGCAGCAGAAATGGAGTCATTTGTTTCAGATAAAGCCAGAACATGTAATATTCGATCCCCCTTTTCTTCAATATATTGTTTAATCGAACTTTTTATTTCGGGGAACATTAAATCAAAATCAATTTTAATGTGCAGGAATAAACAAAAACATTAACATCTAAAACTACTGTTTTTTTATGTGCAACAATGTACAGTAAATTATTCTAATAATTACCAGACCAGGTGTATCCAAATATCTGGGAAAAAATTCCAGAATTGGTTTTCCTTGTTTTATGAGATCTCGTCTATACAGGTAAGTAGTTCGCATTTTTTCAAAAATTTCCTCTTTTTGTGATCCTGGATACGCAGTTTTTAAAAAAAGTATATCATTTTCTATCAGCTTTAAATCATTTTCCGAAAATACGCATTGTGAATTATTTTCTGCTTCTAGAGAAGTATTCTCTTGAATAATATGAGGCTCTATTTTTTTTATTTTTGGTGAACATGGATCACCAGATTTTGCTGTTCTGCGAACAGTTCTTAAACGCCAATCTAAATATCCTGTTCGAGAGACAGGTTCATCAAAAATTTCCTAAAAAACAAACACTAAAGCCCATATTTATACACACTCGTAAAAAATTTAACGGTTCGTTATAATTTTATCCTAGTATAACAGTCGACACTGACAGACAAATCGAAATGTAACTTGTCAAGTTTGATTCTATTTGTCAGAAATTTTAACGAGCCGTTTTGAAACTTTACGAGTGTTTATGGATATGGGCATAAGTAACGAAAGTACTATTTTTTTTCTGAGTGGAATGTACAATTTGCCTACATTATGTAAATGATCGTAAAACAAATTTCTTGAATATTCAATATTTTTAAATTTTGTAATTTAAAAAAAAATTGTAATTGATATGAAAATATGTTTACAAATTAATAATAAAATGTCAAATATATTTATTAATAGGCATATTAATTTAAACTTACATATCCTTCATCCGTTCCAGGATCTTTCAAATTAGGAAAAATGGATACGATAGCTTTGGCATATGAAACTTTAGTTTCGGATTTCGGACTCCTTCCGTGGTTGTGAATCATGATAGCAACAACAGAATTCACAAGCGTTCTTCTTGTACGATTTGAAAGCATTTTTTTACTTTCGTATTCATCGAAGATTGCAGGTCCATTTGGATCATGCATTAGTTTTGTTTCTAAATCCTGTTAATATAAATAAATATAATTTAGACCCGGGTAATTTAATTAAACGATAAATACGTTTTTACCTCCGGTGTTATTATTAAATCTGCTGGCTTTTTAATAGTTTCTATTACCGCGGGAAATGTCCGGTTCAAAAATTCTTCTGTATCTTCTGAGGATATAGATAGCGTATCAGAAGATACAGGTGATTCTTCTAAAAATATAATAGCGTTGTTTGTATAGATTCAATAAATACAGAAAATATAACATACCTTCGCGTTTGTTAATAACGATGGTTACTCCTTGAGTATTTGTATTTAAATTAACCCAGTCTACAATAATATCTGCTTCCAGTTCAACTCCTGTCTCCGAAAAGAATTTTATAGCCTCATCTTCTGTGTTTAATTCAGGAAATTTCTGCTTAGCTAAAGTAAAATAATACATAAAAAATTTAATACGGAAATTATAGGCGGAATTTGGACAGGAGCGAAAAAATAATTTAAATTCGAATGTAGCTAACGTTTCAGATTATATTAATCCCTCCTAGAGTCATTGAAACATCTAAAATGTTAAAACTGTAATATTTTATAAGTACTTAGACGAAAATAAAAGTACAAAGAATCACTGGGACCGACTCACTCAAAATTGTTTATGAAATTTAAAATACAGTACAAAAAATAAAATACAGTACGTTTCCTTTTCCTAATTGTTCAGTACAGCGCCATCAAATACAGACGAATGGTCACCGTAGTTTTAAGAGTAGATACTATTTTGCGGAAAAAAATATTTTTTTTTAAATTATGGAATATTTTTTACAACACTGTACATATAATGTTCCATAATTTAAAGTATTTTGAAAAGTTTTCAAAATGGATTACTCTTAAAACATATTACAGTTTTAATACTTTGATTTTGGATGTTTCAATGACTTTGAGGAAGGTTTAATATAATTCTAAACGTTATCGACATTCAAATTTGTATTTGCTCCTTTCCAAATTCCGACTAATTTCCTTTTAAATATATTTCTGGGAGTTATTTCAATTTTAATAAAAAAAAAATATTCAATTACCTATTTAAAATAATTATAATTATGATAAAATACCTTAGTAAAACTTATCCACAATACTCTTACAGTTGTACCATTCTCTTTTAGATGGTAAACCCTTAATATTGTATGCAATATAGTTACAACTAACAATTTATTCTTTAATATATGAAATGTACATTGTTGCACGTAGAAATTTATAAGAATTTCAAATAACTCTTACCGCAAATACAAAAATTGCTTCTGGCTGTAATTCTGCTGCTGTAAAATACTCCATTTCTTCCTCTTTCCTATGATTCCATACGTGTAGCAACAAGAAGATTCTATACGTGTACACAAATACGTAATACGCTTGCAGCTTGCACTGCGCAAAATCCGCGTCCCCACCAAAGCATTTTTGATTCGTCAGCATGCCACCCAAGTTGAAAATTTACACCGTTCGGAGTATTTCATCCACCTTCTTGGGGTTATATTCATTTTTTTTTGTTGTACACTAAATTTGAATGGGATCTTTATAACACTTATATTTTGGTAAAAATTAAAATCTCTGTAATATTGGTACTTTTACTTTGTTTGTAGTTAATGTAATTTATATTTAAGTTAATTTACTTTTTCGAATGTTAATAACTTTAACCAAATATTTAAATAAAGTTAACAAAATGAATAGTAATTTAACAAATTATTTTAATTAACCACGCATGCCATAACATTTTATGAATTTAACCAGCAAAAATGTAAAATAACACTCATTTAATAGCTAGCAGCCATTTACCACCAAAAAAAATAAGTTTTACAGCTTATTTGGTTAAAAACTAACTCCAAAACTTTTAACCACTCACACCTCATTTAATAACCACGAAATTTTTTTTACTGTGTAACTAGTTACTGCCCAGCTCTGGCCACAGTGAATGTAATTTGCTTCATAATTCTGGCTTTAAACATGGATGTTCTTCATAATTCTATGAGTTTTGCTACCTATTTGCTCACGAATCCTAATTTAATAATATTTTCTATCCATAAAAATAGAAGTTTGTCAGTAATGTATTGATTCAGTTTTTATTTTTCCTGATTTTATTACGTTTCTTTTCTTTCTCTTCTAATTTGAAAATATACAGGTGTAACAAGACGAGCGTAAGCGCAATAACAGATAAATAACTTTTTATAAACTCTTCTAAATTATAGTTTCAGTAATCATATTTTAACTCTGTTTATCTGTTTAAGTTATAAATGTCAAAATTCAGTTTAGAAATTCTTATCGTATTATGATAGTCACGACATTTATTTTTTTATCATTAGTCTAGAAATTATTATGTATACGTGCGTGACTTTGAATGCCCTAGCCTATGCACCCCGTACCTCTAAGATCATCCTGTCCTGAAGATAGGGCTTTGTTTTTAGATAGTCGAGTTTAGTTAGCCATGGGGTAGTGTGTTTTAGTTTTGGGGCGACGCCCGCCCGCTAGGTTACGGAATGTAACAGTTTAGTATCTGCTTAGTTGTGTTAGTTACGTTTAGTTTAATCCATAGTTAATAATAAGTTATAATAATTGTTGCAAACCGGATAAAAAATACCACTTTTATTGTATTTTTCTACTTATTTCAATAATATGTTGTTCTGTCTTAATAGTTTGTATGTACGTGTCTTGTAACAATGTAAGAATGAGGTTAAAGGCATAAAGGAGAAAATTTGAAAGAATGATAATTGTGCCCTGATTTTAATTTGTATTCAGAATAATTTAGGGTAATTACGTTTAAAGTAAGTATACTTTAAAAGTAATTTGACCAGTATTTAATTGAATGTTTATTCCATTTTTCTTCTGGCAACAATTCGTCACACTAAATTTATTAACCATTGTTCGTTGTAATTTATTGCACTATTATATAATTACCAAATTATTTCGCAGTAATTTATCTTGCTATTTATTTCGTACGTAAATCCAAAATTACTTGGATTAATTCATAAATGAATATCTTCGACATTCTCACATTAAATACATTCATATCTAGCAGAATTAACACCCATCTATAATGCTTTAAAATATATACAACATTACAAGTCAAATCTGTATTAATAATTTCGGACAGTAAAAGTTGCTGTCTATTTGTGCACCGAATAGCACTGCAAGAAGACGGCATATTGCCTTTTATTATGGAAATATCTCACTTAAAGTATTTATTCACTAAGACCACAACACAAACAAAGGGTAAAGGGTCTCGGTGGAATCTAAATCTGGACTAAAAGTTGACCCTTAAAATACCGGTCGAACTATATTTCTATATTTGAAGTAGCCGAAAGAATTTTATAGAATATTCTAACAATTTGTGCTCATATATATCGAAATTAACCTTATACAATTAAAAATTAAAAATGTAATGCATGAATCCAGGCGTTTCTTGAAACTGCGAACTGCTTTATTTGGTGTGACCTGAAACTACGCGGTTCCGTCAATAAGCAACGCTGCAACAACTGAAGCAAGAAATTCAAATGAAATCAATCAAATTCCGCGGCAGATGACAAATGTTGACTGACGCAGTTCGCAATTTTCCCGCACATGAGATAATAATGTTTTTTTACCGGCATACACAAGTAGGCTGGTAACTAAGTAATAACTGTATCTGCATGGTAATATTGTTACCATACTGATTTGTCAACAATAGTTTACAAAATGAAAATAAAATAAAATTATAATGCTCTTCATTAATACATACAGATAACGTTAGTATATCGTTCTTAACACAGTTTACTTTATATTAACATAATAAACACGAGGAATAAATCACATAATTTTAATTTTTGTCATATTGACATAAATGTCAAAACAATTGTTCTGTTTATCATGGCATTCTGAAAGTAGCATTAATGAAGCAAATAACAGACGCGGTTGAATATTGTAAAATCGAGGCGATAGCCGAGATTCTACAATCAACCGAGTCAGTTATTTGCATATCAGCCGTGCGACGTTCAGTATTTTTCATAATAACATAAATTTTCTTCTGAAAATTCTATTTTCTATAGCATATTGACAGGTGCCAGCTCTTCATGACAATTTCATGATGGTGAGATTTTTTTTAGGAACACATGATTTTTAATAATTGTACTGTTATAAAAAATAACGGCCGTGGCTGTTTTGACGCATATATTGGTTGAGCATACAGTACTGTTAAAGCACATTTAACAGTATGGTATTATGAAAAATAAATAAATAAATAAATAATCATCACGGCATGTTACCCATTGCTGGGTGTGCCAATCTCCTTTGTTCGCAGATATCGGTAATGATGATGACATATTTGTTTTTATTAATAATGTCTTCATTTTCTGAAACCGATAAACTATTGAACAAACCACGGATGTTATGAATCATAATAAGCTTTAGATGTCTTAAAACCGACATCTGCGGCAGTTATGATAGTCATAACAATCCTAGGTATATTAACAGCTATAATTTGTTATTGTATAAAGTTTATTTCGATATAAATAATTTCTTTTAAAACCAAATACTTTTTGTGTAATGCTTAATTGAAAACCATGCGTTTCCTCAGCCGGACTCTGTATTACCAAAGCTACATTAACTCACATCTACCTAAATTGAAGTCTACATTCATAAGATCAGAAAATATTTCTTGACAAATTTCAGGAATGTAAAATCCATCTACAAATATTTCTAAGTTCATTAAAATAACAGCCATAATATATAATATATGAAAAAAATAGTCGCCATACATTTATCATTGTTATTGCTGATTTTAATTAGCCAAAAACCTTCTGTCTTCTGCATCACGTGTTTGCAACTCGCACGTGTTCGCGTTTCCTGTATAATGGATGCTCAATCACATCCATTTATTGGCCGGGATGACAGAGAGAGCCCAGCACACTTGATTGAAGAGTTATGCTAATGTGCGTGGTCAGCACTTAACGTGTAATGCGTATTGTAATCCACGGCCTACTTTGACACCCTGCTGTTTGCGGTATGTTTGTCTTCCTCGGACACTATTTCATAATTTGCAATAACTTATTATTGAGAATTTAATTAAGGGCTGATTGAAATGTTATGCTAATGCAAGATATAAATATAGAGGTAATTACAAAACGAATACATCGTTAAAATTGATTTTTGTCTATTAAGCACAGTATGAATCAACTTTTTTTATGAATATTAATTAATATACTGAACAATACAGTATACCATAAGTAATTGTAATATATTCTATAATGATTATTCCTTTAATTTATAATTGTGAAATAATCTATTGTTCTGCAAGCTTAGTTTAGTAGATAGACGAGTACCTTACATTTCTATGTATTGAAATTTAGTTACATTTCTGAAATCTTCATTGAAATATATAGCCAGACATTGTTATTAATATATTCAAATTAATATTATTGAACGATTTTATGAAAGATAGATGAGCTTAAAAATATTACCTTTACCAGAGTAAAGGAAACATGTTGATATCTATTACACTTAGCGATAAATCGACCGATTTATTAATCGACATGTAATCTACAAGTTTATCGGCACATATAAAACAGAAACATCGATAAATTTATCAATGAAAATAAATGATAAAATACATCACCTGCAAAATTAGGCGAACACCAAAAAAAGCTATGTATTTAAAAAGTTTGAACTCTCTGTCTATCACATTTGTGTTGTTAATTTTACATGTACAACAAATAACAAATGATGATATGACATCTGATTGGTCTTTAGTTTTACAGAAATATGCACGAGGCGAGAGTACTCTCGCATCTCGTCTCATCTCGTTGCATTATGCGAGACGAGAACGAGACTGCAGATTAAAATTCGACACGAGATCGATATAACAACTATTTGTAACTTTATAGTTTAGATTCATAAATTCAATGAAAAATGCATCATACAACACGTGAATCTGAAAATTATATGAATTCACTATATTTTTTGTCTATCTAAAGTTGATTGGTATCGGTCCCAGAGCGAGGAAATGCAAAATAAAGACAATATCGGTTTTGCATCCAATAGAACTAGTTTTCTCCAATATTTCAGCCCCTAATTCACCCCAGTTAAAACCACGGTTAATAAAAATTCTTGCCGCCCCTGAAAAGTAAAGGATGTTATATTAATCGTCGATGGGGGCAAACACGGAGTGAAGCTAGTGATGCACGACGAGGCGAGAGTACTCTCGCATCTCGTCTCGTCTCGTTGCATTATGCGAGACGAGAACGAGAGCGAGATTGCAGTTTAAAATTCGAGGCAAGATCGATATAACAACTGCGAGAAGCGAGAAATCTCGCGAGATTCTCGCGAGAGTCTCGCAATAAAAAGTATTTGTAACTTTATAGCTTTGATTCATAAATTCAATGAAAAATGCACCGTACGAGGAGTGGAGTCAACGCTAATTTTTTTGACTCTATCTAGAATCGATTCGATTAGTATCGTTCCCAGAGCGAGGAAATGCAAAAATAAAGAAAAAATCGGTATTGCACCAATAGAACTAGTTTTCTCCAATATTTCATCTCCTAATTCACCCCAGTTAAAACCACGGTTAATAAAACTATTGTCGCCCCTGAAAAGTAAAGGATGTTATATGAAGCGTCGATGGGAGCCAGCAGGGTGAGAAGCGGAGTGATTGGTTGCCGGCGGGTTACCAGTGTAGCGGTTTTTTATGACTTAATCTTACTTAAATAGTGGCATATATTTAATGAAAAAGTGTAGATACTTTTAGTTACAAAAAAATAATATTTTAATGTTTAATTTGTTTTACTGATGACAGACAGAATGTGTTAACAAATGTTCGTATTGAAATAGTTCAGAGATCACAATTTGATGATAAATTGGATATTTTAGAGGTAAATTAAATTATTTACTAACTTATCACATTTTGTGGTGACCGTAAATGAATAAACATTATGTTCGTATTGAAATAATTTGGTGTTTCGTCTCTTTATTATAGTTATACAATTGCAAATACAAGGAAGACGGTGCTATTGGTGCGAAATTGTCTCTTGTAGTTAAACAGTTACGTAAATACGAAGTGCGCATGCGCTTATTTTTATAGCGAAACTCTCGTGCGAGAACGAGATGAGATCCAAAAAAATGTGCGAGAACGAGAGCGAGATTACAGATCCGAAAACGAGACGAGATCGATATTTTATATATCTCGTCTCGTCTCGCCTTGCGTGCATCACTAAGTGAAGCAGAGTGATTAGTTGCCGGCGGCTTACCAGTATATCGGTTTTTTATAACTAAATCTTACTTAAATAGTGGCCTATAATTAATGAATAAGTGTAGGTACTATTAGTTTAAAAAATAATTTTATAATGTTAATTCGTTTTACTGATGACAGAATGTATTAACAGATGTTCATCTTGAAATAGTTTAGAGATCACAATTTGATAATACGTTATATATTTTCTAGGTAAATTAAATTATTTATTAACTTATCACATTTTCTGTTGACCGTAAATGAAAAAATATTATGTTCGTATTGAAATAATTTGGTAACCAGAATTTAGTGTTTCGTCTGTTTATTATAGTTATACTTATACGAATCCAAATACATAGAAGACTGGTGCGAACTTGTCTCTTGTAGCTCGACTGTTACGTAAATACATAGTGTGCCAGCGCTTATATTTATAGCGAGACTCTCGCGAGAGTCTCGTGTGAGAATAAGGCGAGAACAAAAAAAAGGGCGAGAACGAGAGCGAGATCGAGATTACAGACCCGAAAACGAGACGAGATCCCTAAGAATATGGGTGTGCAATTCGTGTTCATCCTAGATCAATCACTTCTGCTTTTGTTGTCGTTCCAAATACAAGTATTTAAAGTAAAAAAAAAAATATATTATTTTTAAGTAATAATTTATAAATAACGGATAATTTGTTTTTTAAATAAATTTTTGTAATGTGAATTTGCCACTACCAAATTTAGGCCCGGTTTTTTCAACTCAGTTGATAGCCTAATTTGACAAAATTATACACACGACAATTATAACATCAAACATGGAAAAAATTGGTCATGTAGCAAACACCATCCGATACCCTATAAAGAGTATTAAGGATCTATGAAGAAGAAGAAGAAGAAGAAGAAGAAGAAGAAAATATAAATGTGATTTCTCTCTTAAAAGTATTCAGTCTTCTAGACTCACCGAGTGTATACTTTTTTTGTTACAATGGCAAGACTTTTATTATAGATAATTTCTTCCCTATTAATTTTAGAATACAAGTGTAAATACAGAAGAGTTTATTAAATTTCTATTTACAAGCTATTTATAAAGAAAACAAACAAATTGAAATGGATATACTGTTTCACATAGATATCACATATAACAAAAAAAGAAACCCGCTAAGTGCGATCTGTACAATCTTTGAAATAATTTTTTATATAAAAAGTGAAGAAATATAATTTCGTATCTAACACCCTATCACTTCACACTTTCATCATTTGAACCTCTCTATCTGAGGTCGTAACCCTATGTACTTCCTAGTTCCCAACGCCTGTGGCCGCTTGCTTCGTAAGGTAGATGGAGATCTACAGATTATGCTTTACTGCAGTGGCTCTGCTCACCGCCGCTTCATCGCTAATGGTAATAGCAACCTAGGCTCCATGCTTAATTAAACCTACACTCTTAAGTGAGAAATCAAATAGCTTCGAGAGGAGAAGAGTCACAGATGAGTGAAATATGATAGAAAGTGATAGTATAGGAGGAGTAGTTTCTTTTCAGAATTTTTTATTATTTATTCAAAACAGGTACGGCAATATTTGCACCCTAGGAAAGATAACGATCTACAAATACGAGCCCAAACTCATATTAGATCGGCCGGTTAATATATATATATATATATATATATATATATATATATATATATATATATATATATATATATATATATATAAAACCTACGCAAATGGTTGAGAAAGGTTTATAAATTTCGACTAGTTTAAAACATAGATTTTAAACATTTTACAGGCTTATTCAGAAACAAAAAATTTGACATTTCGTTCATTTTTGTATTCAGGGACTACTTTTTTAGACACTGTTAAAATATTTAAACACTGTTTTAATTTAGACAGTGTTTATCCTTAGTAACCCTGTTTAAACGCATTTTACTCATTCATAGACAATTTTTCATCGTAGTCACCGTAACTAAACAGCAATTTAAACATGCAAATTTAAACATGGTGTTGGGGTAGTTTATATTTTGCAAGCTGAGTGGAATTGACGAGGTTTTCGAAATTATTGAAGAAGTTAGGGAACTGAATGAATATAAACGTACGTCAACGTTAATTTAGACTTTTACTTTTCCAACTAGCAGTTATCAGAAATGAAATGCAAAACTAGCTTTGCCATTTAATTAGCTACCATTAGAGAATTTTGTTCCGCAGAACATCTTGCACCCCGAATTTTCTTATCAATCATTATTAAAAACCCAAACGTCAAACTAATCAAAATCTGTCACTTTACGTTGTCAATAGAGTAAAAAGTATGTATAAATATTGAGAATCGACATGCCTTTTAACTCACTTGTTAATAACTTCACTTCTATATTTAACATCGATTGTTCAGAACGACCGTTTTTAACAATGTCGTTAATAGCCGTGTTCCTTCGGGTTGTGATAGTGATTTTGTAAATCCTGATTCATTTAATCGTGATCCTTTTGAAACAAGATTTAAAAATTATAGCAAGAAAACAACACAATCTAGTGTCAAATGTCAATATCATATGCAGACTAATGCAAACTATCCTACTTTATTTTATAAATAATCAAATGTCTAATGTCTAGGAATATGAAGGATGTTTATTTCAAACAAATCTTTATGTGGTTCATTACACGCTTTTGTAGAAAAATCTTATTTCCCTTAATGCCACAAACCCCACATTCGTAAATTTCTACGCTCGAAATAGTATATTTTCAATTTGTTCTGAACTGAATCCATGTGAATCACTCAAAAAGGTTGATTCTGAAGGGAAGGCGGAAGGTTGTCTAGTGATCACAAAATGAGAAAGTGGGGATAACGAATAGGAAACGTAAAAACATTATTCTTCTTAATCATGATCACTTTTATCATTTAGATTACGAATCATAGCCCGGAGGAACATGGCTTTAATTACTGAATACCAATTGAATGACAGTTGTTACAAGAGTTGCTAAAAATCGTTGTTAACTCTCAGTTGTTACCTAACGACTATGTTAACAACTATCTTAGTGAATTAGGCCGAAAAGTTGTTAAAAATAGCAACAAAATCCAAATAGCAATGTCACGTGGTTGCTAATCCGTAACCATTTCCTTACAGAATCGGGCTGATTGTACCAAAAGTAAAGGGTCTCGGTGGAAATTAAATCTGGACTAGAAGATGACCCTTAAAATGCCGGTCGAACTATTGTCACCAGTCATTTGGGCCACAGTTGTTTAAATATTTAAGTCTATATTAAAGCAGCTGAAAGAATTTTGTAGAAATTTCTAAATATTTGCGAAAATTTTATAATTTATTGAAAATGTAAACCAGATACTTATTACTGTAGTTGCATACAATTTTTTTGTCTACAATAAAAGTGTGAAAAAGTGCCATAGCGTTTTATTATTTCACCCGTTTGTGTTAAAAAGTGATCTTTTTGTGTTAAAATAAGACGTACTTTAAAAATCCAATTTAAAGAAAAAAGTGTACTTTTCGCAGACCTAATAGTTATTTACGTATAGATGGCCGAAAGAAAGGGTTTACGCTTGCGCACAAAATTTGAAGCCCGACGCGAAACGGAGGGCTTTTATTCGTCCAAGGGCGTAAACCTCTTTCGGCCTGAGGTACGTACAACGTTTTACACACAACTGAAACCAAATGAAACGTAATTTTTAATTGTATGACTAAAAGCTTGTTGCTATGTAAAAAATATTAGATGGCCAGATGGCCAGATGGCTATGCCAAGAAACATTTAGGCGATGCGTTGTATTGGTAACCATTTGTTTTGTGTAAACAAATAATTAAAAATGTCAAGCACATGTCAAGCATGGAGTTTCAACCTGAATATGATACTGAAATTTCTGAAAAAATTTTGCTAGAAACTAATGAAACTTTAGCGGATTTATGTCCTGGTAAGTAAAGGAATACGATGTGTTGCAAGCCTGGTTGACAGAAAAAAATGTGACAATTTTGAACGAAACTGTGTTGCTCGCATATTTCAATGAAAAGTTATGGTGATATATTAATATTACTCGTATATATTGTTATTCTATAGATTGTGCTTACTTTTCAGTCTAAAATATATGAGTTCTTCATTATGGTCCAAATTTTCCATGATGAAGAAGATGTTAATGATCAAGAAGAATTTGAATATTGGTCGTTATTATAAACTGGTATCATTTTTGACTGATTATTGGTACTAAAGATCATGATAAACCTTGTCTGTCATCTGACATTTTTGCAACTGAAAAAGACAGAAATCAGTTGAATGTCTAGTTAAAGAAATCTTCAGAGACAATTCATTTGGAGGGAATTTCGTTGAATAATATATCCAACTGTATTATAAATATCCACAAATAAAATATTTACCGTTATTTGTTTTTTTGTCATATTTTTTACCGCCCGGCGGGCTTTTGCTATACACTTTACCGCCCGGCGGGCTTTTGCTATACACTTTACCGCCCGCAGGGTGTAATCTTTCATTTTCCGCCATGGTAACTAAAATGTAAACAAATAATTACAATACAGTTGTGCGTAAAAAAAATCAAATAATCATTCTTATAATGTTTAACGCATGAGTTTGTCAACAATGTTACATTTTTATATAGCACTTCGCTTAATTGCAAGAACAATTTTATAACCACGTACATTTTGAATTCAAACTACTAATTGAAGAAAATTCCTATGCAAATATTTAAATTATAGTTTTATTACCGCTTAACATATTCCACGTACTGTCGTTTTACGTTTATAGCTTTATTTTTAAATCAAAATAATTTCATTTTAAAAGAGAATGCGCAAATTGCTTAATTTGATTAAATTGTTAACTGTTTGCTTACTGAAGAAGTCGCCGAAGATTATTATCCATTCCCACACACATTGTGAAATGACCTACCAAAATTCTACTTAAGAAATTAACATCTTTTTCGCTGTAACTCGTTCGCCGTGACAACATATAATTTGCATAGGATTACATCTTTCATCTTGGCTCCATTTTTGACATAACCTACGTTTACTTCGTACGGAATAAGCTTTTAGTATAATTACTAAAAGAAAAGTATTGAAAGACAATATATTGTGGTGGCTACTGGTTTTAACACATGTATTTGGAATATTAAACTACTTTAGACTTTAGCAAAGTGAACAAAATTACTTGGGCAATAAAATTTAATTTACAGTGAGTCAGAAACAGTGCCTTAGATAAACAAAAAAAATCTGATGTGGCCGCCACACGACTTCCTTGTACGTCTATTGAACTATACATATTTTTTAAATAATTAAAATACAAAATATTAATTTTAACTTCAAAACCGTATGATATAGTGATGATAAAGATAGGTGCATAACTAGACTATACAAATCATAAATAATAAATTTCAAAACTAGTTTGAAAATTAACGCCAAAAAAGCGTTAGAGGAAGACCCAATCATAAAATACATGTATTTGACATTATTTTTTTTTATTCTTTTTTATTTTTTACCTAATCCATAGCAAGCTTTATTACAAAGACCAAAAAGTCTATAATTTTTAAATTTACGTATCTCCCTTATACAAAGGGCTAATTTGATAATATTTGATTTGCTAGACGCAGAATATAATTCTCTAAAAATTTTATTTGAACCAGGGATTTGTTAACTACTAGATGGAGCAAGTGAATCTTCGTGTAACCGGCCAGATCGACAGAGATAGTGATACATAATTCCGATTTGTTGTCGTTATTTCCGGTTATTGTCATTCGTTTGTCTCACAGGTTTTACAGTTATTAGGTTATTCTTGTTATCGTGATTGGAATTTAATTATTTTAATTATTAATTGTCAAATTTATATAGTTATTTATATCGTACTCGTATTTATTTCACGTTTCATGATTAAATATATTTAAACAAAATTTTTGACGTGAATTTGACAGATCTGAATTCAGTTGTCTAAAGTGGAATTATCTATATCCTTCTCATTCACACTTCCTGTGTTCTCTCTTAACCTAGCCACAAGAAATACAGGTATCGGAAATCCCTGATTTGAACCATTAATTTCTAAAATCAAAACAAAAATATTTTATTCAAGAAAAACTTACAACTTCAGGTAGTGTATCACTTAGTGTTACCAAATTTTAACCAAAATCTATTGTTATTCCCATTGACATAAAAAGTCTTATATACCAAATTTGATATGTTTAGGATTATATTAAAATAATTTTTCATTAAAATCTATTATAGTCTTCAAGTAAAGTTCCACTTCTGGAAACTATGTACTGACAAAAAAGGGAGGTGCACAACTAGATGTTATTGTAGTCCTAAATAAAAAATTTCGTACGTCTAATACTTCCTTTACTATGTACAAGGAAGTAATAAATTAAAGTAGTAACTAATACAAAACACAAAAAAATCTGATGTGGACACCACACGACTTCCTTGTACGTAAGAACAATATGAAGTATAGACCCAATTATAAAATTGCACATATTTGACGTAATTTGACATTAACATCAATTTTTTTTATTTTTTTGTTATTTTTTGTCCTAATCCATAGCAAGCTTCATTACAAAAACCAAACAGTATATAAGTTTTAAATTTATATATCTCGTTTATACAAAGGGCTAATTTAATAATACTTGTTGTGCTAGACGCAGAATTTAATTCTCTAAAACTCCTCTTTGAAGCATTTATTCCTAAAAAAAAAATGAAACCATTTTATTCAAGAAAAACTGTTAACAACTTCAGGTAATATATCACTCCCGGTTAGCCTGTTTAACCAAAATCTACTATGTTAGATTGACATAAGAGTCTTATATACCAAATTTGAAAAGTTTTGGATTATATTTTAAAATAGTTTTTCATTAAAATCTATTATAGGCTTCAAATAAAGTACCATTTCTGAAAATTATGTAATGACCAAAAAGGGAGGTGCACAACTAGATGTTATAGCAGTCCTAAATAAAATATTTCAACTTTCTACGGCTTACCGTTTTTGAGTAATGCAAGATACGTAGCAACCATAAGCACTAGAATCTATTTGTCAAACAGAGTACATTGTATGAAACTGGGGCATCATGCATCATGACAATATTAGATATTTAAATTTTTAGGAAGATACATTGATCGATCGTGGACAAATTATAAATAAAGGAAAATAAATTAAAATATTTATTGAATTTAAAAAATCGGAAAATTAGAATCACATTCTTAGGGATAAATACTTTTTGTGACTCAGTCGTAAGCACTTACTGACACAATCATAAAGACCATTCTAGATATCTCCTAATTCGACAGTTCTATCAATAAGTTCAATAAACTTTTAGTTCGTAGACAATCATATCCACGAAGCGACACAATAAGAAAGTATGGTTCTCCGCGAGAGCTAAATCTAATCCTAGGTTGGCGTGTGATTAACTCAACATGACTCTTCGATTATAGCGGCCACGAATCAATTTCGGATAAGATCAACTTCAGTAAAAAAAATATTAATTGCTAAAAGGAAACAATTGCCAGGCGGCGGGTTATTGATCGATTTCAAAGTGAATTTAACACTAAGGCTAAGACCAAATTTGCATTTTTGTCACCATTATACTAGTAGAGTAAAGTCGGTGAATGTGGAATATCATTTTTATTTCATTGAAAAAAACATGCGAGAAGATGGCGGTTAATCATAAAATATTGTATATAGGTCATTTAAAATGTACTTTACAAAATAGTGACACTTTCAGGTTCATTATCTAAAATGATTCATTTATAAGAGCAATTTTCTTCAAAATTGAAATTTTTACACCTGTTGAAAAAGGGACGGTAATGTGGAATACCATAGTGCATTAACGTGGAATATATATCATATAACCATACTTGCTTTCACAGTGTAAGAAAATTCGGAAAACAATGCAAATATGTTCTTTAAATTATTTATTCCTTCTTATCAAAAATATAAACAAAAAATAAAATGAGTATGCTATTAAAATGTAACAAAATAAACTATATTATTCCGCACTGCCTTCTGCATGTTTGCTTCTTGCTAGGTATGCTTTTCTGGTGCATTTTCCTAAACCACGAACAGTTATCTACTCATATAACATTTTCCCTAATTTGGAATATTCCATATTGGCATACCCGTCGGTATTCCACATTAGCGGATTTGTTGACATTAAATTCCCGCCATCGAATTTCATTTAGGAATTAGTTTGAAAAATATTTTTTAAATCTAGCCTACATCCCCAAACCCCTATCCATACTGCAGTTGCAAAAAATCGTATTTTCGACTACACAATCAGTAATAAAACTACATATCTTTACACTTGCTTAAAAAGCTCAGCGCGCACTCATACTATTTTTCAAGGTTTTTGATGTTATGCACAATGTAGTTAAGTTGGTGTCTCTATGTAGGTAATAACTCCCATACACACGTGCATTTGTGCCATTAGATCACAGATGTCGTGTACCATTTTTTCAAAAAGCGCCTATTCCACATTAGATGACTATTCCACATTCGCCGACTTTACTCTAGGTATAACAAATTATCCTTTATTTTATAGAAATGTAGATTGTAGCATACAACATATCTCCGATGAGATTCTTACTTCTATAATAATTATTAGTAATACCACTAATGCGTTTTAGAAACTTGATATTGACGTATATCGTTTGATTTTGTTGTGATGATGTTTGAAAGTAGCGGTAGTGGGGATAAAAATACCAGAGAAATCAGGATTATTTCGTGGTTGCCGTGGTCCGATTTTTTACCAACCTTTTTCAGGAACTGCGTTCCGAATAGAAACCGGTAAATAATTTCAGAACTTACGGAACACTAAGCCGTAAACCTGATCCAGGTCCGATCCTAGCGGGTGTTCATTTTGTTCCCAGAACAAAGGCGGCCAAGCATGGGGGCGGCAAAGCCATCCTAATTTATTATAGCAAAAATAAGACTATTTAAGAATTTTAAATGTATTAACACTTTATGAAATAAGCATATTAATATAGCATTATTCTTTTAAAAACTTGGTTTGGCTGACTGATAACATATCTCAACTATCCTCTAATTCATAGTTTATTTTATTAAAAGACTGAGTATACTTACAATCAGTGGCGCAACTAGAAATCTTGCGCAATTATGAGAAAATTTTCTGGGCTGCACCGAGCAAAAATTTAGAAGCAAAAAATCTGAATTTTTACATTATACGGTGACAATAATATTATAAATCAATTTTTTCTTTGTATAATTATTAATTAATCTTTTTCATTATTGTAATCAAATTTTCTTTGTTTTAATCAGGCTTTTCTTTGTTGTACTCATAAATCTTTAGAAAAAACCCCAAGGAATATAATCATAGGAACATATTTTCATTAAATTACTTCACTCTGGATACACATATACATAGATACAGGGTGTTAATCAAAAAGCGGGCCATAGGCGTTTAACATTGAAAATCAGTTTTCTTTTGCGCAAAAGTTCCCAATTAATTTTAAACAAAAATGTTTCGAATAAAACTTGTAGATAATTAAATTCTACGCCTAATTCACTAAACTTTCTTTTTAACATGATATTAGGTAAATGATTTTATTTCTAATTCATTGTGTGCTATTAAACAGAATTATGCTCTGTTCCACTTAAGCTATTAAGAAGATGGCGCTCGCTTCAGCTCCAGTTTTAAGTAAACTTGTCCCTTGTCTCCAATTTCAGCCAATCAGAGAGGTCAAAACAATTCCCTATTCTCTGCAATACTGAATGGCTTAATTGGAACAAGGTATATTTATTTAAAAATCGTCAAATACAAAATGGGGGGGGGGGCATTTTTATATAAGAACAAAGGCGGCTGATAAGTTAGGATCGGCCCTGACCTGATCAAACCGGTTGAGTTACGGAACATACTATTTGTAGAGTACCTATTCAATTATTTAAATACATACCTACATTATACATTGTTGAATAGAATATCACATCACCTAATACAGAAAAATTGTAAAATAAAAAAACTGAAAAAATTCGATGAGTACAGTTCATTTAATTTTGTCAAATCAGGTGATTATAATGAGTGTTATCACTGATTAATTTCATATTTTCATTTACGATACTTATTTGATTGACTTACGTTGTAACTAAAATTTTGCAACTTAATTCCAAATATCTGATGAATAGCTGTATAAAATAATAAAGCAAATTGTGTTTTCCTCGGCCTACCTGATTTTCTAATTATCAATACTTATTCTAGCGTGATCGTCGTAAAAAGGAAAGACCGCAGTTTTACGGGACAAAAAAAATCGTTGTGTTAGATTCTCGGTTTCACCTATACGAGTATATCTATTAGAAGCCTTTCATTAGAAACATGATTTTTTAATTTATGTTGAATCTACACATATTGAATTTTTATCGTATTAACATACCGAGACCAACATAATAATTCGATTAAAATAACAACAAACATCGTGTGTACTGGTATAATTAAAAATATTCGTATATATAACTCTGATAAGTATATTTTGCTTACATAACTCGACTCTTTATCATTGTTGTAATACTTGGCCGTACTTCACACAAAGTTATGTGGTAGGTGAACTATTACAAAATCTTGAAATTTTATGAAGTTTTATTATAGTGGCTGTCATTATATTTTCCATATAAGCTTTTCAACGAATACGTAGCCGTGTAACCAGCGCACATAATTACGAAATGTAAGTAGGTGCCTACACAGTTTATCCTATCCTTGTCACGATCAACGTTTATATCAATTTTATAAAATTACTGTAATAAATACAAGGTGTTACCGAGTCACTGTACAATTTAAACATCGCAAGACTTCTCATCCGTGGCATATTTTACAAACATGGCAGAAATTAGTATAATTTTACGAGCATCCGGATGCTAAACAATAAATTTGTATTTTATAAACCGTTTTAATAATATAAATAAGAACATAAATTGGTGTTCAATTTATTAATAAAAACTACTGGTTGAAAGATAAAATCATAACAAGATTATGATGTGTCAGATTATGAAATGCGTTTCAGTATAAAAATACAGATAAGAGTAATTTTACATTAAAGTACATTTACACTACAGTAACGGCATTTCTGTAAGCCTATTTTTTACGTACTTACGGCAGGGTGATTTGATAGTAGGGAGTTTTTGCATGACGTACGAGAAGGTTCCGTCAACGCTAACGTTACGTCTTTAATAACGGACGTACAAAGTAACGGGTTTTCAAAAGTTTAGATATTGCATTATGTTTTAATCACACGTACGTTGATTTTGACGTTCAAATGACAGTTGTATAAAAATCTGTCATTTCCATCTTATCAGCCACCGCTTATACAGGGTGGTGGCGGTTAGGGGTGAACATAGGGATTTAACATGGGATTTTAGTTTTTTGCAATTTCCTGCTCTCCTGTTCATTTTACGGCGAAAACTGTAGAGTACAATTGTTCAGAATTAAAAATTGCATATAAAAATGTATTTACATTTATTATTATGTTTTTGGTTACTTCACAATTTTAAAAAGAAATTTCAAAATTTCTGTTAATTTGTAGCAATAGCCATGACTTATAACTCAAATGTTTAAACATAATAATGTCATTCAATTTCTGTCAAATTTTCGAAATTTTCTCTAATAAAAAGTTAATTTAATAATGAATGTTTATTCGAATAAGGAACGAGTTTTCATTATAAAAAATTATTATGGTGGAAATAGTTTTAAAAGAATACGTGATTTGTTTTCCATAAAGTACGAAAATACACCAATTCCTATTAGCAACAATTTCTAAAGTTGTTAAAAAATTTGAGAACACAGCTAGTGTAGCTGTGAACGAAGGTAATGAAGGAAATAATAATAATAATAATAATAATAATAATAATAATAATAATAATAATAATAATAATAATAATAATAATAATAAAAATAGAAGACGTTATAACGAAGTGAATGAAGAAATGGTATTGGCTATGATAAATTCTACGTAGTTGATACATTTGGACTTGGTTTATTATTAAATGGTATACCTAATAAAAAAGGCGTATTAAAATTAAAAGTTGTTTGTTTTTATTTAATTTTTAAGTTAGATTAACGCATGGTTGACGTTTAAAAATAATTTTTGACAGCCAGAAAAAATAAATTCCATGGCTATTGCTACAAAATAACAGAAATTTTGAAATTTCTTTTTAATATTGTGAAGAAACCAAAAACATAATAATAAATGTAAATACATTTTTGTATGCAATTTTTAATTCTGAACAATTTTGTACTCTATAGTTTTTGCCGTAAAATAATTAGGGGAGCAGGAAATTGCAAAAAACTAAAATCCCATGTTAAATCCCTATGTTCACCCCTAACCGCCACCACCCTGTATACAGAGCAATCCATAATGATTGAATGTCACGTGACTTGAAAAAGTTCTGATTATGATCAAAATTATCATTTGCGAAAAAAAAAATGTATCAATTTACCGGCAATGTCAAATTAAGTTTCCTATATTACCGACATTTGAAAAAGTTAGCGGCGTTATGTATTTGAATTTTTTGACATAGTTTGATTTTACATTTATAATTAAACTGTTATTTATTCAAATCATTACCTTATAATGGTTGTTTATGGAAGAACATGACAAGTTTATATTGGAAGTATATATTCTTCCTGTGAGGAATGATAAAAATCAGTGGAAATATGTATGCCAATGCAATCTGTCAATCGTATTTCACTATCACAACGATGCGGCAAATAAAAAATCAGAACGAGGCGGAACCTTCAATCATTCTGGATCACTCTGTACAAATACATGTAATAAAAAGCGTGTAATAATAAATAATAATTTTATCTTTTAATATGTACGAGAACAATTAATCATTTTAAACGTGCACTAAAGACATTATTTATCTTGGATTAATTTTATATCGCCTATAATAGAAAAAAAATTGTAAATTTCTCATAGTTCTAAAGGACTCCTGTCATTTATTTCTCCACATTGTTTTGTCCTTGTCCTTATCAAAAATAGTTGACAAGCGATCAGAAATCGTGCACGAGAGCAACAAAGATAACTGAGCTGTTGTATATGTAAATCCTATCTTGGTCGCAGAACATGAAAAACCGTTTAAAAATCTGCGAGCGATTCGTGGAACCATGACAACCATGCGTTGAATCAACGCACACTACGATGTTAAATATAACGCAAAATATATCGGCCTTGCCATCGCGAAATTATAGTCCACGATGCAATTTTCATTAATTCTTGATCGATTTTATGATGCTAACATCTAGAAGGTTTTTAAATTGATGAGATGCATGTGATAATTACTTGTACAACGATTTAATTATTTTTTAAAAACCTGTATGCAGACTGAATATTGAAAAGTTACATGATTGAAAATCAAAAGTCTAGAAATATACAAAGTTGCAACAAAGTTGTCAACAAAGATTAAAAATCCATCAAATTAATAGCGGTAAATTGCTTCAATCAATTCTGGTAGGTATCTATATAGTAATTTACATAAAAAATAAATCAATAAAAACGATATTTATGAAGTGTGCAAGAAATACTTTTATATAATATTTTTTTAATTTAGAAATGCGCTTTTAATTAAAGTTAGTGATGCCGCGAGACGAGAAACGGCGAGAGTTCTTTCAATCTTGTGTGTGGTTCCTGTTTACGCTCTAACTCGATTACTATCATTCAGAAAATTTTTAAACCTTGTATTTCTACCTTACTATAATATGGAAAGAAGCCATTAGATTTTGGTGTAAATCAGATAACCGGAAATGACACTTTACTTGAAGCTCAAAATAGTTTTTCTCCCAAAAATACCTTTAATGTTATTTTTTCGTGATTTATGTTTCTATAAAAATTATATATGTTTGCTTTAATACTTTTTCTATATATTTTATGGATAAATTTATAAAATTATCTATAATTTAAATCACAGAGCCAACGCTTTAAACAAACACAACTGCTAGATGCAAATGTATGTAACTGACAGATAAATGTCACTGTCAAAGAACTAATCATTTCAAATTAATAATAGTAACGTTTTAAAAGGAAAATATTAAATAGAACCATAGTTATATGGATTGGGACTTAATACAGTTTTCAGCATAAGTAAATAATATGTAAGTATGTATATTTGAATAAATAAATTTTAAATGGCGGGAGGTATTGTGTTGGCCACATCAGATTTATTCATACATGATAACTCTTATATCAAACTTCAAAAAAAAAAATATTTTCATTATTTAAGCTTTCTGCATTCTGAGTAGAGTAGATTTTGGGTAATATTGGACAATTGGAAGTGATACTGAACTTGAAGTCTATAACAGTTTTTAATGAAAAAATATATTAAAATATAATCTAAAACTTTAAAATTTTGGGATTTAAGACTATTATATCAAGGGTAATAACATCTGATATTTTGGTTAACATAGATACACCGGAAGTCATACTTTACTTGAAGCTCTGAACATATTTTCGTGAATAATATATTATTATATAATCCAAAACTTTTCAAATTTGCTATTTAAGACTTGTATATTAATGAGAACAACATATAGGATTTTTGCTAAAATTGATAAACCAGAAGTGATACTTTACCGGTAGTTCTAAACAGATTTTCTTGGAAAAATATATTATAGTATGATCCAAAACTTCTCAAATTTGGTATTTAAAACTCGTATATAATTTGAAACAACATATTTGATTTTCACTATAGGTATATGATAAACCGTAAGTGGTACTTAAATTGGAGCTCTTAACAGATTTTCGGGAAAAATTTAATAAAATATAATCCAAAATTTTGTATTACAGACTTTTCTACAGTGTGTTCAAAAAATTCCTAACTTGAAGTAACGTATGTTTGAACAATATTCAATTCAAAAGTCAAATTGTCAAAATTGATCTTGAAACGTAATAAAGGAGAAAAGATAATAAATAAGGATACAGTTTTCTAATTTATTTCCATTTCTAAAATAAGAGTCAAGAAGAAAAGCTTTGATTTTTTTAGATAACATTTTTGACAATACCTCGTGTCAAATTGACATGTAATTAAATACTTTTTAATTGACATACGTTTCTTTGTTCGGAGCCTACTTCGAGTTATGAGTTTTTTTTAACACTCTGTATTTATTGGAACAATAAATTAAATTTTGTTTACAAACGACCCACCGAAAGTGCTTCTTTACTTAAAAGCTCATTGCTATTTTAAACATGGAATTGGCGGGAGGTCATGTGCTGGCCACATCAGATTTTTATTTACGTTTTCATCATAACATTACGTATTTAGTGATAGACATCGGATTTTCAGTATCCCGCAAGTATCCCATTAGATAAGATGGCTGAATCATTTTCGTTTTTGTCAAGGTTTGTTGTTGTTGAAATAGTTTTTTATGTATGTTTAAATAAACCTGTCATTGTATTACTGTTAATAATTATTTTCTGATTAAAGTATATTGATTACTTATTACTAATAGTCACATAAGGTATTATACCTTATTCCATTTAAGCCATTCAGTATTGCAGAGCATAGGGAATAGTTTTGACCTCTCTGATTGGCTGAAATTGGAGACAAAAGACAAGTTTACCCAATGTGATTTCGGCTACTTCAAGTTTGCGCTGTTGCCAGCTCCATCTACTGAATGGCTTAAATGGAACAATGTATAGTTACAAATCTTTGGCATGTAGGTACTTTATATGTTAAGTAACATTTGTTGACAAAACAATACATCGTTGAAACGATCTTCCTCAGTAATAATTTGTTGATAGCGAGAATAATTGAGTTATTGTGGATATGATATTCATATTCTCTTGTAGGTAATTTACATTTACATACGTAGTTAGTTATTTAAACACCGCAGTTCGCTAATTACATGTACACCTGTGCGCTTGCGCTTATGTCTCTGACTTTACCTCTGGTCGGCTATTTACGAGCGGATGCTAATGTGCTTTCTGATTTTAATGACGTACAATTTTAAGATTTATTTTAATTATCTAGCTATGAGATATGTTTTGATGATCTTGGTAACTATATTGTTAATTTGAAATTAAATTTATATGTTTGTTTGTAGTTTTGATTTACTCGTATAACGGAATGAAACATGGAAATTGTTTCCCACCATAGCACATAACCTTTCATTATTAGTGGAAAATTCGTGCCGAAGTACTAACTACGATTTTTAAATTGTTAAAATAAGAAATTACAATGAGAATAATAAAATTTAATTTACTTACCACAAAAAATTAGTAACATTAGTATGTGTAGATGAATAAATCAATTCTTTAAGAAGAATATCACAAAAAAAAAATGTAAAATTACTGTAATACGTCCGCACATATAAATAATAAACACAAACACCCGCTGCAGATGTCCACGATGAACTGATTTTTCTTTTTGTATTAAACATAGTAAGAACATTATATTATTACAAATTAGGTTGTAACAGGTCCGTTCATTCGTGTGAATAAACGTGTACAGCCAGTGGCGTACATACCGAAAAAGTTTTCGGGCGGAAACTTCCCATGAAACTTTCGAACAAAAAATTAATTAATTTAAAAATAAACCAGGTAGCCTACGTGAGTCCAAAATTGTGACTTTAAATTAAATGTTTATTGCAAAAATTACACTCTGTATTTTGTTTCACTTTGCCGAATTGCCGACACTGATTTACAGCGCGCCGAAGCAATATACCTATTAAACTATATACCGCTAAAAGGCACACAAGAAATGTCCGGAACATTTGCACTCTTTAAACGTGTACACGGCGCCTTGTGCGCATGCGCCAACTGCGTTTGATTCATCATTGGCTGCCACACACCCACCGACTATGCGCGCATGCGCTTGTAGACGCGTGTCCAGACGTTAGACAAGGATGGAGATAATAATGTCCCGGACATTTTCCACTTATACGAGAGATAGGGTTTCAGCTGTATATAGTTTCATATGTATATTGCCGAAGCAAACAAAGTACCTGAAGAGGCGTAACCTGAGGTCGCTACACACACTCGTATGTTTCTACGGTACATTGAGGCTGCATTCCCATGTGTCCGTGTTCACGTATACGTGATCATTTGTAACCAATCAAAACCATGAGTTGATACAACGGTCCGTTTCAAGAACGCAATGGACGTAAGTTGGTTAATTTGAACTTTTCACGGATACGGATGACTTGACGCATGCGCATAGGAGCAACAAAGTTAGTTTGTCAGTTTATGTATTTTGATGTTTGTTGTGGTTTAAATTATTGCTGGCACCCTGAAGGATCCGTTTCAAAACTAATACTAGCATAGCATATACATATAGCAATTTTATTTTTTCTCTTGCTTGTTGAAGTGATAAGGCTGTTGTGCTCAATTGACGAGCCAAACTGAGTACAGTTAATATTAATGTTTCCGATTCCATAATACAAAACACTACTACCATCGATTTACAAATTCAATATGGATACGGACAACATAGATACTGCAGTCATGGGGAGGGACTAAATTTTTACGTATGTAAATCACGTAACACGGATACGTGAATACAAATGCATGGGAATGCAGCCTAAGAGTAAAAAGTAATTTGGCGGCAAATTTAAAAATGTTATAAATAGTGGAAATTTAATGTTTGTATTGACAGAGGTTTTTATTGAAAGTTTTGTGAATATGACTAATTGTTATCAATAATATTCTACAAATTTTGTAATAATTTAAACATAAAATAGCAATATACATACCGTTTTTCTTTAAAAACACTGGCCAAAGTAAGCTTGACAAAGGCTGTTTCCACAAAACTGAGTTAATAATTCAAAAATACAAAAACCGCGAAGTCTAGTCTACGTAAATGATTTTGACAGTGTGTGTATATTCACAATCACAATTCTGTTGTCCTGATTGGATGTATATATCACCGCTACAAATTTTTAAATTTAGTTTATATTTTTTCCGGGGCATTTGTTTGCTTCGTCAAACTGTACAATGTAGAAGGTTTACTTTTTAAACCGATAGTTTGACAATTAACAAGTAAATTTGTAATATGTATTACTAAATGCGTTATTACTTATTGCTAACAAGTGTGTTCATATGTTATAAAACAAGTATATTTGACATACCTAATTCAATTTATTATTTTTACCTCTCCTACTCTTGGTAAGGGAGGTATAGGGATCGTGCTAAAAATCGCATATCGAGATTTTGGTAAATGACCACCCTAGAATTCAATTTTAACATTTTTCCGATGATGTCTGTGTGTATGTGTATATGTATGTATGTGTGTGTGGATCCTCCACTCTAACTCAAATACTAACATTCAGAAAATTTTGAAACCGTATATTTCGAACTTTTTCTGTAATGGAAAGAGTCCATTAGATATTGTTGTAAATCGAATAACCGGAAATGGCACTTTACAAGAAGCTCAAAATAGTTTTTCTTCGAAAAATACCTTTAAATATTATTTTTTCGACATTAATGTTATAAAAATTAAAGATTAATAATTTTCTACAGTTTGGCATTAATACTTCTTCTACATATTATATGGATAAATTTATAAAATTATCTATAATTTAAATCCCGAAGCCTATGCTTTAAACAAACAGTACTCCTTGGCAGTTATTCAAATATATGTAACTGACAGATAAATGTCACTGTCAAAGAACTAATCATTTCGAATTAATAATAGTAACGTTTTAAAAAGAAAATGTAAATAGAACAATAGGAAAGGAAATCAATACGGTTTCCAGCATATGTAAATATGTAGGTATATATTTACATTAATAAAAATTAACGATTCACCCAAAAGTTTAAGCTAATTCTCATTTTTAGATTAGTGAATTCTATTTTATCCAGGTATTTAAAATTGAATCTTCATTTTATTATCAAAAATGTAGTTACTTGGATTAGATTAGACTATATTTTAAGAAATAAACTACCAAAATTAGAGTAAAATTCGCTAATCCAAAAATAAGTAAATAAATAAATATATCATCACGGCTTATTACCCATTGCTGGGTGTGCCAATCTGCTTTGTACACAGATATCGGTAATGATGAAATATTTGCATCGTGTGGCCTCACTTCACGTGCACTTATTGCTGGCGTGGAGAGTGCACCTCAGGGGTCAATTTTGTGCCATTTAAAATTGGAAATATTTGGCGTTGGTCGGGATTAAACCCGGTTCCCCAGATTCGCGACCTCACACTCTGGCACGCAGCTACGAGATCCCATGGGGTCTCAAAAATAAAGATTAGCTTAATCTTTTTGTGACTCGAGCGTTACATGGCGGGATGTATTGTGTTGGCCACACCAGATTTTTGATTCTTTTAAACCGGATGCCGATAGCAACGGTATCTTCCCCATTCATAATGTGAACCAAGGAATAAATCACTAGTACAATATTATTTAACTAACTACAATATATCTTAAGGGAAAAATTATTGGAGAAACAGTCTTAGTAAAATGATTTTATTACAAAGTCATTTATTTAACAATTCCGACGTTTCGGTTCCTGATTATACATCATACCAAGAGTCAAGAAATACCAGTAACTTTATATTAGTATATTTCGGAATGGAAAAGCGATACTGCCTACATTAAAATTTTGTCGTCAGAAATCTATTTCTGTATCTGAAAAGATACCAATTTGCATAATAGTACTCTATACTTTATTATCATTGTTATAATTACCATTTCATAATTATGAAAAAATGTTTTGTTCTTTTTTACCTTCCGTCACCTTTAGGTAAGGAAGGTATTGTCTTTGGTCAAAAAATTCGGTGGTGAGTTTTTGATGAATAAGCACGTTTTAGGGTCCCTACAATACGATTTTACTATTTTTACGATGATGTCTGTATGTGTGTGTGTATGTATGTGTGTCTGTGTGTGTGTGTGTGTGTGTGTAACAAAATTTTCGTCTACGATAACTGCCATACTACAATTCTAAAAATTATAATTCTTTCGTATTTCTCTTCGTTACATCCATGTGAAGAGCTGATTAGATTTTGGTTAGAATTGGACAACCGGAAGTACCCTCATTTGAAGATTTTAACAGTTTTTCTTGAAAAAACTATGTTAAATGTCATTTTTTCACATTTAATGTTATTATAAATATTAAAGAATATTTTATTCTTTATACGATTTGACTGCATTTTATACTTAATATTAAATGGATATAGAGTTAAAAAATTATAAAGAAATTAAATTTTATAAAGTAGCCATAGCTATGAAAACAGCTACTATATTAAGAAAAATTTTATAGAAAGATGTCAGTGTCAAGTGAAATTGACATAGTGTGTGTCTTATAATATTACTGGAAATATAGGATCTTATGTACGTCACGTCAGATGGCCCCATACACAATATCAATTCAAAATTTCACGAGAAGTTAGTGCTAGGTTTGTGCTGGTTTGTGCTAGAATCTTAAAGTTTGTGCTGTTTATTTGCGCCAATTATTAACAATTGAAATGGGGAATCTGGCGTGACACTAAGAGTAAACCCCTTTTGTTTATAACAATATTTAGATAGTAAGACAACATGCAGTTAGTGCTAGGTTTGTGCTGCTCAGATTCAAATTGTGAAAGTTTGTGCTGTTTATTTACATCTACTATTAACAATTGAAATGGGGAATCAGGCATGACACCAAGAGTAAACTCCGTTTGTTTAAAACAATATTCGGGTAATAGTAACGTCAATAGTTAGTGCTAGGTTTGTGCTGCTCAGATACAAATTATAAAAGTTTGTGCTATTTATTTACATCTATGATTAACAATTGAAATGGGGAATCTGACGTGACACCAAGACTAAATTCCTTTTGTTTAAAACAATATTCGGGTAAAAATAACGTCCATAGTTAGTGCTAGGTTTGTGCTGCTCAGATACAAATTATAAAAGTTTGTTCTATTTATTTACATCTATGATTAACAATTGAAATGGGGAATCTGACGTGACACCAAGACTAAACTTCTTTTGTTTAAAACAATATTCGGGTAAAAATAAGGTCCATAGTTAGTGCTAGGTTTGTGCTGCTCAGATACAAATTATAAAAGTTTGTACTGTTTATTTACATCTATTATTAACAATTGAAATGGGGAATCTGGCATGACACTAAGATTAAACCCATTTTGTTTATAATTCCACAGTTTGTGTTAGGTTTGTGCTGCTCAGATTCATATTATGAAATTTTGTGCTGTTTATTTACGCTTGTATTCAAAATTGAAATGGAGAATATGGCGTAATACCAAGTATTTTAATTAAAAGAAAGTTTATGCCATACTTTATACTGTATTAAAAAATAACAAGTTGTTAATTTCTTAAATAATAAAATAAAAAGATTGGCGCCAGAAATAGTTATGAAAAACAACCACCTAATCGTATGACGTCAAATTACATATAGCACGTCATTCATAGCCAATAGGAAAACAGTTTGTCCGTCACCGACGTTACTAATTTAAATTAAAGTAGGCGATAGTTGGTCATATGTTGAGGGCTTATTCTGTAACTCAGTTGTTAATTTTAAATGACTGGTTAAAAAAATTATACATAGATATTGATTTGACAACAAAAAATCCATTTTTTTGTTATATATCAACATAATTGATTGTATGTACTTTGACGTCATATTTCGATCGTATTAAACCAATTTTAATAATTAATTGTAAAAAATGTAATATAATGGATATTTGGTGATATTCTCAAATTTGAGGCTATTTATAGAACAATATTTTTGTAAAATTTTATACTTAGAGGCATATGAATTTTTATATCAACAATTCTATTGAATTGGGAAACCTAACATCAAACTAAATTTTGCTGCTTAGATATAAATGATGAAAGAGTTTGCGTTGTTTTAATCAATATTCGGGTAATAGTAACGTCCATTGTTAGTGCTAGGTTTGTATTATGTATATATATATATATATATATATATATATATATATATATATATATATATATATATATATTTAAACAAAATGGGTTTACTCTTAGTGTCATCCCCATTTCAATGATTGTTAATAATAGATGTAAATAACCAGCACAAACTTTTATAATTTTTATTCGAGCAGCACAAACATAGCACTAACTATATTTGTTATTATTATCCGAATATTGTTTTACACAAAAAGAGTTTACTCTTGGTGTCATGTCAGATTCCCCATTTCAATATTTAATATTAGGCGTAAATAAACAGCACAAACATTCATAATTTGAATCTGAGCAGCACAAACCTAGCACTAACTACTTGTTGTCTTATTATCCAAATATTATTATAAACAAAAGGGGTTTACGCTAAGTGTCACGCCAGATTCCCCATTTCAATTGTTAATAATTGGCGCAATCCTCCACTTATATCTCATTCTAAAATATGTTTAGCCTCACTTTTCTTGATTCCTTTTACAGAAATGGAACTGTATAACTTAACTATTAATAAAATTAAAAATAAAAAATCATCGGGACTCGATGATATCCCTAGTTATATTATCAAATTAGTTCTCCAGTTCATAATTCCCGTGTTAACTTATTTCATAAACCAATCTTTCATTACAAGTAATTTCCCGGAAAAATTAAAAATTAAGAATATTATTCCAATTTATAAAAATAATGAAAAAACAACAATAGCTATAGCATCCATTTTGTCCAAGATAATATGCTTTTATGTCAAGATTGAAACCCTTTTTACCTTCCGTCACCTTTAGGTAAGGAAGGTATTGTCTTTGGTCAAAAAATTCGGTGGTGAGTTTTTGATGAATAAGCACGTTTAAGGTCTCTAGAATACGATTTTACTAATTTACGATGATTTTTTCACATTTAATGTTAATTAATTAATATTTTTATTTAATTTATTTAATATTAAAGAATATTTTATTCTCTATACGATTTTAATATATTTTATACTTCATATTAAATTGATATAGAGTTAAAAAATTATAAAGAAATTAAATATCATATATTAGCCAGCTATGCTATTGCCATAACTCTGGAAACAGCTGCTATATTAAGAAAATTCTGATTAAAAGGAGTCAGTGTCAAGTGCAGTTGACAGTATGTTTGTGTTATAATTTTACTGGAAATATAGGATCTTTTGTATAAAATGCATACAACTGCCTTAAGGTAATGTACAAGAAATAGAATCTTTGTATGGAACTTTCTGTATGATATTTATACAAAATACATAAAACTGATGGAAGGTAATGTGCTGGCCACATTAGATTTTTTTTTGTAAAAAACACAATATTCTAAATAACTGTCAATTTGGATTTAAGAGAATTGCTCTGCCACAGATGCCATACACTAGACCTTTGAAAAACTGACAACTTAGATAGGGATTTAAATCTTGTAGCTATACTGTGCGATATGTCGAAGGCCTTCGACAGCGTAAAACATAAAATTTTACTTGATAAATTTTTGGAATAAGAGGTCCAGTTTTAGAGTGGATATGAAACTTTGAGAAACAGAAAACAATTTGTCTCCTTAAAGTGGAATAATAATCATAGCATATCCAATGTCTCCTCCAATCTAATTAAAACTAATAATAGGAGTACCACAAGACAGTGTTCTTGCGCTTACCCTGTTCACTTTATATGTGAATGATTTATAAGATATTTTCACTGAAGAGTGTCAGATCACAATTTTCACAGATGATACATCCATAACCATATCTAACTGCTCTAACACGAATATCCAGGCAATTTGGAAATCTAAAAAATCTTAGACAATGGTGTAGTAAAAATTCCTTGTATTTAAATACATCAAAAACAGAGTTCATAAGATTTCGAACGCATCAAAATAAAATTAATCTAGACATAAATATCAGCGATGCTAATTATCATGTAAGGAGAGTGGCTCGCATAAAGTTCTTAGGTATAATATGAAACGAAAATTTAAATGGCAACTCACACCTAGAATCTATCATAATCAAACTAAATAAAAGCTATTAAATAAAATAACTAAAATCTGTCTTTGATATCAATCACATTATTTGATTTTATAAAGCACACGGAATCTGGGCATCAACCTCTACTTTGCGTACAGCACTTCTGTCCCAAAAGAATATTATTAGAATCATTGCAGATGTTCCGCGACATATTAGTGGCAGAAGCTTATTTAAATTATATAATGTTCGCTGTCTTTGGTATTTTTATCATGCAAATATCAATCTTTGTATACAAAAATACAAATAAATTTAATATAGAAATTATATGTATAACACTAGGAACAAAAAATTAATTACCATAAGAAAATGCATATTACAATCAGCAAATACCGGGTTTTCAGATCTTCAATCATCTGCCAAATAACACAAAAGATTGTGAAAACTTTGTTTCCTTAAAAAAAAATATTAAAGATTTTTGTATATACCATGATTTTATAATCTTGACGAGTTCTTTGAACACTCATGGTTACATACCTTGTAACATACTATGTATGATATTCACGACTTTTATACTGTAATAATTATAGTCTTTGAAAATAAATTATTATTATTTAAATAAACAACATAAACTTTAAGATTTCAGCACATACTTTTATAATTTGTGTCTGAGCAGCACAAACCTAACACTAAGTATTGGGTTATTATTACTCGAATATTGTTTTAAACAAAAGGAGTTTAGTCTTGGTTTCACGCCAGATTCTCCACCTCAATTGTTAATAAAAGATGTAAATAAACAGCACAAACTTTTATAATTTGTATCCGAGCAGCACAAACCTAGCACTAACTATGGACGTTATAATTACCTGAATATTGTTTTAAAGAAAAGGACTTTACTCTTGGTGTCACGCCAGATTCCCCATTTCAATTGTTAATAATAGATGTAAATAAACAGTACAAACTCTTATAATTTGTATTTGAGCAGCACAAACCTAGTACTAACCATTGACGTCACTCTTACCCGAATATAGTTTTAAACAAAAGGAGTTTAGTCTTAGTGTCACGCCAGATTCCCCACTTCAATGGTTAATAATAGATATAAATAAACAGCACAAACTTTTGTAATTTGTATCTGAGCAGCACAAACCTAGCACTAACTATTGACGTTACTATTATCCGAATATTGTTTTAAACAAAAGGAGTTTACTCTTGGTGTCATGCCAGATTCCCCAATTCAATTGTTAATAGTAGATGAAAATAAACAGCACAAACTTTCATAATTTGAATCTGAGCAGCACAAACCTAGCACTAACTGTGTGTTGTCTTTTTATTCAAATATTGTTATAAACAAAGTGGGTTTACTCTTAGTGTCACGCCAGATTCCCCATTTCAATTGTTAATAATTGGCGCGAATAGACAGCACAAACTTTAAGATTCTAGCACAAACCAGCACAAACCTAGCACTAACTTCTCCTGAAGTTTTAGATTGATATTGGGTATGGGGCCATCTGACGTGACGTACATTAGGATCTTTTGCTTTCTGTATGTAATTGGTATAAAATACATACAACTGCTTTAAGGTAATTTACAAGAAATAATAATAATAATAATAATAATAATAATAATAATAATAATAATAATAATAATAATAATAATAATAATAATAATAATAATAATAATAATAAATCTTTTATTTCTGCAGATATATTACACTGTATATAGAAAACGTCACAAAATAATAATTTTCTGTATGGAATTTGCATAAAATACATGCAACTGCCGGAAGGTAAAGTACAAGAAATATAATATTTAGCAAGGAACTTTCTGTATGAAATTTGTACAAAATACATAGAACTGACGGAAGGTAATGTGCTGGCCACATCAGATTTTTTTAATGGTCATATCTTACCTTATAACGTAATATAAAATTTTATGAAATAGGTAAAGCCATAATATATTTTCTTCTATGAAAATATTTCCTATGACAAAACTATAGACTGTAAGCAAATACTGCTTTTTTTGTATTTCATAATATCCATTTAATTAGATCTAATTGTTTTAATATCCTTAATTAAAACGCCGCAATCTTTAAGAAGCAAATAAAAAATTACACACCACAATAATTGATGAAATTATTAAGATTATACCTTTGACAAGATAATTACAATCTGCAAATATCATTGAAAAACGAAGGTAAAAAATGCATTAGGCCCTGTGGTCATTAAGGAAAACGCATTTAATAATTTTGCTTGTAGTAATAGATAAGATGGAAACTAAAAAAGTTGACCTCAATTTTCTTTAAATATCACTTAGTTGAAACACGTTTTTTTTTTTTAGATGTCTTTTAGTGGGTAAAATGTGGATGTAGATAGATTGTAATAAGAAATATAATACGAAATACAGAGTGTTTCAAAAATATTGAAAAAAAATTAAGGTTATATCCAATTTGATATACTGATTGTAATGCAAAAATAATTTTTCCAAAACTTATAGCTGGTGGTTTTCTTGACTGTTTGGTACGATGTTATAGAGAAAAAATTATTGGAGATGTAGTGTTGGTAAAATGATTTTATTAAATTATCATTTATTTAACAATCCGACATTTCGGTGTCTAATAAACCATCCTCAGGGTTAATAGGGGATTCCATCATTTTTAAACATAATTTCGTCAGAAAGTATAAGTAAAACTAAGACTATTGGTGAAAATCCGGTGAAAAAATTCCTATTAATAAGCGGGTTATGGTCCCCCGAAGTTTGAAAATATAGATGTGACGTCACGAATATAAGTTTTTATATAAAACTATTTTCTTCGTGGATCTATTTTTTTTAAATGTATGCTATTTTAAATGTATATTTATAAAAAACAATTTAATATTATAATACTATACAATTCTACATGCTTTATAATTGCAAGTGTATCAAAGTTTAAAGCAAGAAATTTATATTCAAATAAAAACTGTTTGAGAACTGCAGTACTGAACTGGTAACCTTGTGTCCGCTATTTGAATTTGTCTACTTCCATTGGTAGTAGACTCCACCCCCTAGCTCATAGTATTTGTTATATATTTGTAGGTGATCTTTGAGTCGCCAATCAAAATAATACATATGGATTTCATATGAGTGACGAGCTGCTAAAACAAAAACCCCCTTATTTCCGAAATATTTCAATTTTATCATTTTATTTCTTTAATAATATTCATTATTAAGCATCCACTTTCACTGTTTTTTACTAATTTCTCTTAATTCGATTTAGCTATAATCCCCTAGTATATATTAACATAACCCTGAGGATAGTTTATTAGAAACCGAAACATCGGATTGCTAAATAAATGATAATTTAATAAAATCATTTACCAAAACTTCATTTCCAATAATTTTTCCCTAACTTTATATTTAATTTATGATGTAGGTGAAAATAAAAGGAGCGAATTAATTATATATAAATGACTGAACTCTTAATTAATATCGACTTCGCATAAGTGAACTTTACAAGAGATGTTAATATTTTCAATTAATAATTAAATTATTAAAAAATGAAAGAAAGTAACTGATTGATTTAATAATATATTTTTCAGTTCAGATCAAAATTCACACGCTCTGTAAAGTGAACGTATAATTTCTCTTATTTTTCAAATCTGCAATTGCATTCATAAATCAAAATTAAATTACAAACTCTGTTTCATGAGTAAAAACCAAAGAGAAAAACAAAATATGCTATTTTAATGAACGTCGTAACAAATTAAATCATAGAAAAAGTCCTTAACTCATGGGACAAACGACATGTGAAACTGTGTCATATTTTATTATTTTTATACGTATGAATAAAACTCTGCATGAGTTAAATTGATTTGTGTTGTGCTCCATGCCTAGTAACGAACGGATTCCGGTTTTTGAGATTTCCACGATTTAAATAGAAATAATGACGGAGGTAATTACAAGTATATAAGTAAATTATAAAGTGTTTTTGCAGAAAGTAATTAATGTGATTAAATGTAGCACATACATCAAATTCATTACAGTTTTTCCTAATAACTTCGGTTATTCTCACGATTTTGAACTAGAATTAATTAAGTAGGTATTTATAAATGATCTATTTCGAAAATTTAATAATTAAAATATATGTTATATACAAAAAAAGTAATTAAGGTAGAAATGTTAATTCGTATTAATTGCACAGTATGATGAATTTGTAGAACGATATATCTCATCTAATTAATATACGCTCAAAAGCATTTGCCAACTTGCATTTTTATATATTTTTTGTTGAAGCTGTTATGCTTAACCTTAATTAATAGTTGGATCATTATCTTGGATATGAAGGTTAATTCATCTCTTATAACTCTTTTACCATTTTTTATCACGAGGAAGAGTATATATATATATATATATATATATATATATATATATATATATATATATATATATATATATATATATATATATATATATATTAATATATATATATATATATATCATCACGGCTTATTACCCATTGCTGGGTGTGCCAATCTGCTTTGTACACAGATGCGGTAATGATGAAATATTTGCACCGTGCGGGCGCTTACCAGGCGTCACCTCACGGGCACTCACTGCTGGCGTGGAGAGTGCACCACAGGGGTCAATTTTGTGCCATTTAAAATTGGAAATATTTGGCGTCGGTCGGGATCGAACCCGATTCCCCAGATTCGCGACCTGACACTCAGGCACTCGGCCACGAGACACGAGGAAGAGTTCTTTTTTATTTTTTCTAGATTCTCTTTCCCTTACATATTTTGAGGATTCAGAGAATCGACCTAAAAATTGAGGATTTCTTGGTCAGGCGTTTCTCTAATGGTCATTCTTGCAATGCATTTTATCAATTTTCTGAACACCCCAAAGCGTTAGCCATTTGAACCTAAACAGTTTGCATAGTAATGATTTTTTTCTTTTGCTATGTTTTGTATTTGTAATTTTCTGTATTTTAATCCTAATGTTACAGATTAAAAAATCAAAGAAAGGATCGTGAACGAGGATCATATATTTTCTTTGCATTGGTGTTACTCCTTCAAATATTTATGAAATAATATTGAAAAATAGATTACTGAATTATTTTGAAAAGAATAACTTACTTTGTAATAATCAATTTGGTTTCCGTCCAGAACGCTCTACAATAAAAGCGATTTTGGAAATTATTGATAAATTAATTGATGGACTTGAAGAGGGTCAGAATGTAGCTTTAACGTTATGTGATCTCTCTAAAGCTTTTGACTGCGTATCTCATGACATTTCAATAAAAAAGTTGGAATTTTAGTTCACAGTGTATATTTGTTGATTGAGTAATATCTGAATTCCTTGAAGTGAAACATGGTGTGCCGCAAGGATCCGTTTTGGGCCCATTATTTTTTATCATTTACATGAATGATTTTAGTAGCTTTATGCAGCCCTGTGGTAATGTTCTGTAAGCTGATGATACAACACTTTTAACTCAACATAGTGACATCCATGACCTTAGTCTTATATCGGAAATAAATTTAACGTTAGCAGAAGCATGGTTTGCAGCTAATAATTTGTTAATAAATAAAGAAAAGACTCGGCAACTTATTATTTCTAGCAATAAAACATGCATTGAAAATAAATCTGTTTCCCTTTTAGATATACAGATTGATAATATGCTAAATGGAAAAGCACATGTTAAAAATTAAGTGCACGATTGTCTAGTGTAATTTTTGTTTTACGAAGACTGAGCTCTCTTATAGAGAAGTCTACTCTTAAAATGGTTTATTTTGCACTTTTCCATTCAGTCATTTCTTATGGTATAATATGGTGGGGTAATCCTCTCAGATTTTTAAACTTCAGAAAACAGCTATAAGAATTATATCCAGTTTAGGCTACATAGATCATTGTAAGACGGAATTCTGTAACTTAGAAATAATGACTCTTCCCAGGCTTTTTATATACTATACATTATTAGAGGTTCATCAACAGAAACATGTACTTCCCAAAAATGGGGACTTTCATAATTACCCAACACGTTCTTCTACACTTTTACGTAAACCGCGAATAAAGCTTCAAAAGAGTGTTAGAAATAAATTAAACAAGATGTAAAAATGTTAGAAAATAAAAATTTTAAAAACATAATTAAAACATTCTTAACAAAAAATGCATTCTATTCCACTGAAGAATTTTTGAATTTCAATTTCAACAAAATTTGACGTGAAAAACATATTAAACATATTAAATATATTATTTAATTATTTTATGTATGTTAGTAATAGATTATAAAATGACGTACTATAAACACAATGTGTAATACAACCAATAAATAAAAAATAAATACTAAAATTTTATGTATAAAACGTATAATTCATTTATAAAAATAATTCTTTTTTGACGACCCCCGTTTCTTAAGTAATAAATTTTTAAAATTACAGTAAAAACAGAATTTAAGCACATCGAAGGGAACACGAAACTTCCGTTGCTATAATAGCTGGAGGTTGTTATAACCATGACTGAAACTTTGGATTTATTGAATGTAGAGGTAAAACATAAAATTTAAACATAAAATGTGTAATCTATATTTAACATTTCATAATATAAGTAAGAAAAATACACATTTTGGTGACACTATATAGATTCTGAAGCATTGTGTAAGCATGTTTCAAATTAAACCAAATGTTCTATCTTGTACTCAAATAATAACGCACTAATAAAAAGGTCCCGGTAACTTGATGGTGATGGAATGACGCAACAGCATTTTAGTGTCCGGTGATACTTCGTCGTTATAAAAAAAGAAATCAATAACTATCAAATTTATGACGCTATAGCCGGAGTCGTTGCTATCAGCGAAGTCGTTATATCTGATTTTTTTTAAACATATATTTACACACCTCAGTACTTTGGAGGGGTAAAAATCGCGACTGAGCAGTTCGGATTACTGGCATGTTCCAATTAGAGATATACGGATTAGCAAGCGTCTACTCTATTTATTGCGATCTCGAAAAAGAAACCGTTGATTTCTTTGAATTCAGGCTTTTCGACTATCCTTTACCAAACAATAGGGTATTCTCTCATATTTTTTTAATTTATTTTTCTTAAAGAACAGTTATATCTAAGAGTACCTGTGAAAATCCGAGTTAAAAATTCCTTTAAATAAGCGAGATATTAATTTTTAAAATTTGATTTTGTTGTGTCACGTGATAGTGACGTACAAGTTGTACAGTACCGGCGGTGTACTATTAGTGGTTCATGCGGCGTCTTATCACATTCGAATATGGAGTAGGGATTTCAACTGGCCTCCCATTGGAAGGTCATCTAGTACATCAGCAAAATTTAAATGCTTTATATCTTTTGTAACAATTAATTTATAATATGATTTTTTGTTTTTTCCCTGTTGTTTACCTATCAACACTAATATTTTTAATAAATTTTTAATATTGGTGCTCCTCAGAGAATACCCTATTATTGACGCGCCATTGATTTCTTAAACCAGCTCATTTTGAAACAAGTATAGGTCCTTCTAGCCGCTATTAATTTAGTTCTCTAAAATTTTGTTGATATCGCAGACTATTCTGCGTGTGCCAACAAATTGAATAAATAAAATGAACGACAAATATAGTTAAGCAATTTTAAAGTTATTCTAAATACCATTTCCTAATTACCATTATTCATAGCTATTATCAATTATTCAAATAATAATCTCTCTACTACTATGCAGTTACAACTTATTACTATTCGTAGGTGCTATCATATCTCATCATGAAATTAATGCATACTGAAGAGTAAAAATTCGAGCACCTGTGCATTGTGCATTACTGAGCATCAACATCAGCGTGTAATAACCCGGACCATCCCATGATCTGCAATGTGGGCGATACAGTGAAAGGCAGTGGCGTGCGTCAGCCCAGGTTAAATGTCGGGATCGGGAACGAACTGCACTGTTAACTTAGAGTTACTTACAGATGAAATATAGCGACAATCTTATGAAATAATTGTTAGAGAGTTGAAAATATTAACAGGATTAATTTTTTATTGGTGTAAAAAACATCTTTACGGTTACCATTAAAAAAAATGTATTCAGCAAAGTTTATTTTAGTTATCCAGGAGAAGTTTTTTTATTAATTGACGATTTTCACTCTGTGATCTGTGATTTTTAACTATTTATTTATTTATATTTTTAAATGTCCGTCTTTTATGTATCTACGCTTATCCACACGTGTACTTTTTACTTCAACTGGACCATTTTGTAAGTTTCATGTTATAGTTTTTTGTAATCTAGAATTTTTAATTGATTTGTGTTCTCATGTACTATTTCACTCTGTATATATATTGTAGAGCCCTGAAGAAGACTATTGTATAGTCGAAACGTCGGCGTGAATAAAATTGTAACATTGACTGCTAGTCCGAAACTTTATTAATTCCATCCCTAACACAGTCGAACATCGTTTTTTGAAAATTTGGACTGTTAACGGAAATTAAGGACGGACAAAATTACGAGAGGCTGAAGAAGGACGCGCAGGACAGATTAGCTTGGAGACAACATTTCCGTTGAGACCTGTTGAAAGACAGATTTTACTTAATGATGATGAAATTCTGAGTAGTAGCTTGTTTCAAACATAAAAATGTGAAGGGTAGTACCTACCTGATGTATAATTCGAGTTAGATATGTTTTGTTACACAAAATTAAATTCACAATATTTTTTAAACGAGTATAAATTTCTACCAGAGAAATAGAAGAAAATTATATCAAGATCTTGCTAAATACTACAGTAGTGGAAAGAGAAATACTATAAAATGTGATAATGGTATTGTAAGATAGAAATTGTAACCATTTTTAGAAATAGTGTTATATGATAAGCTCACGCTTCGAATTTAACATTTCAGGATTCTGTATATCTCAAATTATATAACACTTCACATCAAAATAAAACAGAAACTTTCTATCAAATACCAAATACCTTAACAGCAATACTTTTCACTTACATCTGAAAATATAATTACAGTCAACAAATTCCATATTTGATAGATGAAATAGGTAAATATAAATCATCAGTTCATCATATTGCAAGAGTCCATATAATAACCGTTTGCAATCATTTGTTTGAGCATGTCAGATGTTCAAATGTTATCTGTGCATATCCTCCTGACAGTGGTGATTACGCTTAGAGATATGCGAGGTTGGTATGCCTGAAATTGCAGTCTTCGATTCATGATATCCCGCGGCCTACTGCGGACAGCGTTGAAATCTCGGCAATCTATCACTGCTAAAGCTACGCCGTACTTTGTCACTCATATTTGTTTTCTTTCCTTTATACAGTGTAATTTAAATAGCTAACGACCAATTACTGTTATTGTAATTAATTTTTTGTGTGTAATGAATACAATTAAAAATAATATAATAACGGGTTGGAGTTAGAGAGTACTGACAATGTTTATCGAATAAGAAGTGAAGATTTGTACTTCGGGCGCTGCCATAATTTTTTTCTACGTGTTACCTATTTATACATTCATAAGTGTATAGTTTATTGTCATTCTCCTACGCGGAACTTCGGGCAGAAATTCCACCTGTTTCTTTGACAATTTTTATTTGCATTTCAATTGTGCTTTGACAGCCTATAGCTTCTACTAGGAACTAACAGTTTGTGTTGTAGATTGCATGTTTTTTAAATATAATATACAGTTCCTATTTCTTTTGATCACTAAACTTAAATCTTGTATACCTTTGACAATTTCATTTGCAATTTAATGATAAAGACATGAAGTACACGTAGCAGTAGATGAAGAATTAGATACTATTTCATCAATGTATTATGCAAATCTACATCATTCAGTATAAGGCATCTTCTTTTGATAGCAAATAATAGATATTGAAATCAAAAATTGATTAAATTATGAATGGGGTCATACCAAAAAGAGAAAATGTTGATTTTTCTTTCATAGCTGAAGAATTTATGAAATATTATGCATATATACATCAGAAATATTTAATATTATTATACTTTTCATTCATGATTTTCTTTATAAAGATTCTGAGTCTGATTTTGTGACGTTATAATTTTGTACACAAATACACGATAGTGAGGCACACCCGTACTCGTGCCTGTACTGTACATGAATCAGATCTGTCACTTTTCTAACATAATCTTATATAACCAACATTTTGAAAGTAACGTATTGCTGAAACTGTATTAAGATCCATTCCATATAACTATGGTTCTATTTACTATTTTCTTTTTAATACGTTACTATTATTAATTTGACATTTATCTGTCAGTTACATACATTTGAGATGTGAACTGTGTAACCAAGGAGTTTTTCTTGTTTAAAGCGTAGGATCCGGGATTAAAATTATAGATAATTTTATAAATTTATCCATAAAATATATAGAAAACGTATTTATGCAAAAGAAAATTAAATAACAGAAGAGATATTGGCAAAATCACTAAAGTTGGTATTAGTAAGAATTCTTTGAAAGAGACAATATTCTAATTTATGAACAAATTATTACTTACTTTTTAGAACAAGTAAAAATTCTCATTACTTTTTTTTATCAAACTTATAGGAATTTTGAAAATTAATTTAAAATACCTGTTATTCATTAAAATTCTTTAAAAATAATGTTTACAAGCTGCTTATAGAATCATCTTTAAAGCTATAAAATAATTTATACAATAAAGACGTTAACAATGTCTTCAAAAGTGATATAAGGATCGATAAGAACAGTAGCTGGTGATAATAAGAAAAATGAAAAAGAATGTCAGAAGTGGGATTCGAACCCACGCCCACAGAAGTGGACTGCGACCTGAACGCAGCGCCTTAGACCGCTCGGCCATCCTGACTACATATTCATGTAGCTACATTTGTCACACTGCGCCGAGATACTTTCATTTTGTTCTAATAATATAATTGCTATTAATAAATACATGCTACAATATATACTCATTATAATTTTGCTGACTAGTCTAAATATAATCTTGTCACGAGTACAGATAATTTTGCGCACATATTAATTCTATTTGCAAAAAAATGTAATTGATAAAAAAATTATCATTAGTAAAATTTGATAATTATCAACTTTCTTTTTTCAAGGAGAATAAAATAAAAAGGATTATTATAATAAATAAATAAATAAATATATCATCACGGCATATTACCCATTGCTGGGTGTGCCAATCTGCTTTGTACACAGATATCGGTAATGATGAAATATTTGCACCGTGCGGGCGCTTATCAGGCGTCACCTCACGGGCACTCATTGCTAGAGTGTACCACAGGGGTCAATTTTGTGTCATTTAAAATTGGAAATATTTGGCGTCGGTCGGGATCGAACCCGGTTCCCCAGATTCGCGACCTGACACTCAAGCACGCGGCCACGAGACCCCATTAAAAGTATTATTGACAGACAAAAATAATTTTGGGATAATGAAAGACCATAATTTAAACTTCTTGATGGTGGTGGCTACCGTTCTCTAAGCACTGATGCAACCGATTTATGAAGCTCCTCTCTACACGTTCCAACATTCGGGCTATTTCCTGCCGAATATTTTCTTTAGATAAGTAAATAATAATAATAATAATTATAATAATATTAATATTAATAATAATAATAATAATAATAATAATAATAATAATAATAATAATAATAATAATAATAATAATAATAATAATAATAATAATAATAATAATAATAATAATAATAATAATAATAATAATAATAATAGTAAAGTAATAAATAAATGTAGGTATAATTTGTTCATATTAATTCAACTGTTTAATATTACATTTTGATAATTTTCACATAGCTACATAGGTTATTATTTAAAAAATAAAAAATATCTCGTCAACCTGAATTTACAAAAAAATATCTAAATCTGCTATCAAATAGTATATTTTAATTTAAAAACTTTTATATGAACCATTTTTTACCTCCCGCTACCCTTAGTAAGGGAGGTGAAGGGATCGTGCTAAAAATCGCATATCTATAAATGACCACGTTTTAAGGTCCCTAGAATCCGATTTTAACATTTTCACGATGATGCTGTGTGTATGTGTGTACGTGTGGATACTCCGTTCTAAGTCAAATACTGTTATTCGGAAAATTTTGTAACATTGTATTTCGATCTTGTCCTAATACAGAAAGAATGCATTAGGTTTTGGTGTAAATCGGATAACCAGAAATGGCACTTTACTTGAAGCTCAAAATAGTTTTTCATCGAAAAATACCTTTAAATGTTATTATTTCGAGATTTTATGTTATTATAAAAATTAGAGATTATTAAATTTTCTACAGGTTTGCATTAATACTTTTTCTATACCGGGTGGCGCTCGAATTCCGCTACATAGGCATTTAACATGGGAAAACCGTTTTTCCTGGCGCGTTGGTCCCCAATTTATTTTAGAACAAATCTTCAAATAAAAGTTGTAGAATATAAAATTCTGCATGTAAATCAGTAAACAAAATTTAATTCGTATGTTTAGTAACTCCAGAAATAGAATATGAAAATTTAGAAAAAAAATTATTTACGCTGTTAGCTATGGAATTAAAACAAAAAAGACAAACAAATGTGATGATTTAAATGTCAAGTATTGTGATTTTTTGTAAAAAAAAATGAGTATTTGAACAGTATAGATGAAATATAGTATATTGTGTTATTAGGAGTAAAAGTTATACCTTGTGTGGCGAGCATGGAAGTTTGTACGACGAGCGAAGCGAGTCGGACAATTGCATGCGATGCACACAAAGACACTTTTATTCCGAATGACACATTCAATTTTTTTTTTCAAACACTACTTTTCTTTTTATTCGCTAATTCTATGTAGTTTCTATGGATATTTATTTATTTTATTTCTACTCCGCCGGCGTAGAAATTTCCAGCGGCGTAGAAATTTCCAACCGCGTTGAAATTTCCAGCGGCGTAGAAATGAAACTTCTACCTTGTGAATTAAGTCACAAAACGTGTCATTTCTACGACGTTTGAAAAAAAAATTATTCTTCTTAAGAATTTTACGTTGTGATAATTATATTAAATAATACAATGTAAATTATTATTTTTTTGGTTTGTTTGTTAAGCTTTTTGTTAAATCCATGGCTATCACTACTTTTGAGTAGATTTTCGACATTTTCATACCTAATTTCTGCTGTTGCAAAGCATGCAAAATTATTATTATTATTTTTTAATGTTGATTCAAATGCAGAATTATATGTTCTACAACTTTTATTTGAAGAATTTTTTTCTAAAATAATTTGGGGACCAACGCGCAAGGAAAAACGGTTTTCCCATGTTAAATGCCTATGTAACGGATTTCGAGTACCACCCGGTATATTTTATGCATAAATTTATAAAATCATCTATAATTTAAATCCCGGATCCTACGCTTTAAACAAACACAACTCATTGCTTACACAGTTCATATCTCAAATGTATGTAACTGACAGATAATTATCACTGTCAAAGAACCAATCATTTCAAATAAATAATATTAACGTTTTAAAAAAAAAATAGTAAATAGAACCATAGTTATATGGAATGGAACTTAATACAGTTTCCAGCATAAGTAAATATGTCAGTATGTATAATTAAATTAATAAAAATGAAATGGCGGGAGTTATAGTGTTAGCTACAACAGATTTTTTCTTATAATATACTTATAACAACACAAAAGTTAAGGAGGCGTGGGGGCATCTTCCCAGACTCATCCTGTATAAGTGGACGTTTTGCTAAAGCTAGCAAACAGTTGCTATTTCACTCATTTCAGTGTACAAAAATAAAATTTATTTATCATCATCAGCGATATACAAGTAGGTTAAATGAAAAGCATAATAATGTAGGTAATAACTAAAAAGATAAAAAGGATATCAGCACATATTTTGCAATTTTATTGAAATATTAGCTGTATTTCATTTAATAAATCGCAATTATATCTTCAATTCCTCAATTAAGTAGAGTTATGACGGAAATTAATTAAAAATCAAATAAATTTCTGAAGTCATAATTCTAACCATAGTCTGCGTTTCGCACGTGTTTTGATGCAATCTCTTGTCACAAGAACAGCCTCCTAGTCTCTAATTGAAAACGCAAACGCCACTTGCTACTTTGATTGAAACCTGATAATAATTGGAAACTGTTTATCTTGATTCATTAAACTGCAAGGAATATGTTTCCTGCAAACGGCCGCTTGTAACGTACGCAAAACGAGAAGAAATTTATCTTCCAGCGTGAAAAGTGTGGGCAATTAAAATTGCAAAGAGGGAATTTTAATAGTTATATAAACACAACATATGGGTATCGGAAGAATTGTGTGATTGTATGAAAAACATTAAATATGATTAAATTAGGAATGTTAAGTGAATATTAGTGGCTTTCTTCATATTGCAGAACGTAGTCCGACAACGCTACAAGGAGTATTGTGTTGGAAGGTTTGAATCAAATATAATGATTTACCTATTTACTGTTTGAGATCAAATGCGATTCCCAATATGTGATACTAAATTGTTTTTATAATAGGAATGTGTCAAAAATTATTTCATGTATGTGGTTATGCCGCTGTCTGATGGTGTGTGATCGATTTCTCACTTATTTATTAATTCATGGTTGAAAATATCATAATAATATTTAATATATCCATTTTGTCAATAAATCTGCACTATGTGGAAATGTAATGAACTTACGAATAAACGGTTATTCGCTACCCAAGTACCGAATAATTTATCCCGCGAATAACAGATGTTATTCTTTCGAATAAATTTATTTGCAAGTGAAAAGACGACAAAAATATTTATCTAAAGAATAAATTTATCTAAACCTTTATTCGCAAGTGAAAATACCGGCCCTAAGTTAACTATTTAAGTCTAGTTGAATCAGTGAATTAGTTTGTCAGTAGCAGTAGCATAAAGAAGTGCTTACGAACTGAAAAAGGTACGCACGTCAAATGATTTTTTTATTTGTTTGTGAAGAAACCTTTCTAATAAATGATGGCATGGCATACAGGCGATTTTTAGATATGGCTTCATTGAATGAGATTGAAAGTCGTAAAAATTGATTTTGTTTTTCCTTTGAGAATTTAATTTTTGTAAAGTTCCGTTGACTCCAGTGTGGTCTTTATTATACAAACATGTTAATGACTTATTTAGAGTGATTATAATTATGATTAAAAATTATCATATTATGACACTCATGTCAATTTAGAGATAATAAATATGCCTCGTGTCTATTGTTTTGCACTCATTCATTTTATATGATAATGACTGCTATGAATAAAATCAGTGTATATCCTACATACAATTATATTCATAATGTAGTACCTATACACCTTGATGAAAAAAAGATCTGTTAAATCAAATTTTAATATTTATTGTGATAAAATTTTCAATTTATGTATCTCACTGTCTGACACAAATGAAGATATGAAAATAGCGTAAATTATAAAATTGTAACAGATATTCTATTATTAGACATGAATTGGTATAGTCGATGTAATAATCATTGCGGAAAGGGAGTGATGAGAGCTATAGTCTGTTCGCCGAAACTAGCGAATGTGAAACTAATTCTTGAACAGAGACAAGTCATTCTATTGGTCAAAAAAAGAAATTTTGGAGCCGAACCAATAGAATGGCTCGTTTTTGTTCAAGAATTAGTTCCATATTCTTTAGTTTCAGCGAACGGAGTACAGGACGTTCGAATTCAATGATGTGCCATTTTATTCGTTCGTGAATATTTAAAAGTTTGAAAAATTATGTAAGTATAAATGTGGAGATTGTTATTATCACCCAATTAATACACTGTAAAGTTTTAACGTAACTGCAACTACCTTTTTGGGTTGAAAGTATATGCAACCCCAAGGTTGAACAATCCTTCCTTTTTAAAAGGTCGATGAACCAATCTCTGTTTAGGGTAGTAAAACCTATCTCACTCACAGGTAGACACGATACGACCCTTTATATAGTGGGATGCAGTGGATTATAGAAATACTTTAAAGTGATTTGAAATTTCCGTATCACAAGTTAGTTTCAAGTATGCTCACTGCGACTGTCCAAATAACAAATAACAAATGATAGGATTGACACATAAATTTCTCATCCCTCTGTGTTCTCCTTTCAATCCCTAGAAATGCGGTACCGTTATGCTGGCCATCGAAAAAACCCGTAGGGCCTTCAGTTGCTAGCTGGACTGACACACAATTTCTAAGAAATGCGAAAGCTAATTTGATCACTTTTCGTTTCCGAAATCTTACAAATAACTAATATCGTGTTGCATTTGTTTATATAACAACTAATAAGTCTACACATCGTCAATTATGTTTCATTGAATATTTTAGTTTTTCATATAATTTTATGAACACGGGTAAATAATGCTATAAATCAATTGCAATCTGATATGTTTTGAATTTCACACATTTATTTATCTATCTTGTAATATGCTATGTATATTCAATAGTGTGTTACAAATCACTTTCTAGTAAGTAACGCAGAAAACGATGTATGTGTGAACGGAATTATAAAAAGTATAATTCAGTAAAACTGAACATTTTATATTATTTCTGCCGTCGTTTTCCTATTATTCCTTTGTAATTTCACATCTATGACATTGTTACGTGCTAATTAATGTCAAGTCCATATTTTTTATGATAGGAACCGTATCTCAAATTGAAAGTAGAATGATCAGCTCGAATCAACCCTAAAGGTCTAAACATGTTACAAAGGTAGTAGCACCTACCTAATATAGCTACAGTGCAACACAGATGCCTGTAAGCGAATTGAATCTGCCCTACCAAAATTTCTTACCTTTTTCTTACCATGTTTCGACCTTCCTACCCTAAATCAACTTTAAGGAAGATTCAAGAACTCAATTGGAGATTCATCTTCCCTGTTTCTACCCCAAAACTTTACAGTGTAGAACAAGAACAATCCTATTACAATTTTATTAAATTTAGATCATAATATTTTTACTATGAAATACTTTATTTGTTCATTAGTTTATGTTTCGACGAGATCTTCATGGTTGATTTATCACATTGTAATAAATTATTATAAAATATCTGTCTCTAAGTATGTGTATAATATGTAAAATTACTTTTATAACACTATGTTTTCCCATAGTTTGTCCTGAAGAAGCTTCAACAGGAAGCGAAACGTCGACTTTTAAATAAATAAATAAATATATAATCACGGCTTATTACTCACTTCTGGGTGTGCTAATCTGCTTTGTACACAGATATCGGTAATGATAAAATATTTGCACCATGCAAGCGCTTACCAGGCGTCACCTCACGGGAACTCATTGCTGGCATGGGGAGTACACCACAGGAGTCAATTTTGTGTGATTTAAAATTGGAAATATTTGGCGTCGGTCGGGATCGAACGCGGTTCCCCGATTCACGACCTGACACTCAGGCACGCGACCACGAGAACCCATCCAAATTTTTTAACTGTTTTTTATTATATACCTCTCAACAGGATTAAATCTTAATTACAGAGAGGTTTACATGTACGAACATCCATGCCTTAGTGGGATTCGAACCCAGGACCCCTAGCATACTCATGACTGAGAGCCGTTGCTCTAACCATTGAGCCACCGAGTTATGTTTCATATTTTCAATTTTTGATTACGGCAGAATAGCCTAAGGGAAAAGATACACCATTAAAAAGAGATTTTCTTCAGCTTTTCATCGATGTATGCAGATTGTAGTTATAGCAACTTATCTATGTTCATATATTGCCAACAGCTAAAGTGCAACAATTAATATATTTAGAGTTAAAAAAATGGTCGTGGCAATGAAATGAAAAATACAATTATCGATTATAATTTGTTTATTTTAATTGCTAATGTTCTTATTTAGTATCTACTGAAAATTTAATTCAGTCCAATATATATTTTAAATATTTATAAGATGTAAAATCTTCTTTTCAATATTGTTACAGCGTCCATATAAAAAACTTTGGCATCATAATTCGAAATCAAATAGTGATATAAAATTGAGCATTGATATTCAAAAAACCTTAAAAAGTGCCCTAAAAATTACAAGCAAATGTCCAATTTTATTTCACACATCGAAATTATTTGCAAAAATAAACAAAGTGTAAAATTTATATTTTCGCCTATATCTAGTGACCCATACATTTTTTTTTTCTAACTATTTCACTCATAAATTTATAAACCAATCCAAATTCAGGATCCTACTTAATTACTAAGTTTTATTTCGACAAAACACCGTTACAAAATTTTTATCGCACCCTTTAAGCCAATAAGATGTCGTATTTTTACAAGTGAGTTTTGATAAGCGAATTTTTTTGAATGTTTTAGAAACATATCGTTTACATACCTGTCAAAGTGTGCATATTTTCAGTGTTATCAGTTTTTATTAAAAACGAGTCGATTTGGACGGGAATCTATTTAAAACGTTGAAAAAGCAAACTTAAATATAACACCTCTCAAAACACAATAAAAATTAGAAGATTTTTGCCAAGAGAAAAAATTCATAAATGATTACCTGATTTTTATTTTGGAAATAGTCATCCGAATACCATTCGTGGTTAAATTTTGTCCTGGAAAAATTTTCCGATTACTTTACTCGAGCCTGTTGCCAATTTATCTCGTGATATTGATCAAAAATCACTCGTTTGAGAACTCGTGATTTTTTTGTCAATACCACTCAATAAATTTCTAGGCAATCAGCTCTCGTAACAATCTGAAAAATTTTCGAGCAAAAAATTACCACTTATGATATTATATGTGTATAAGCAATAAACAATGTACATCTAAAGTTGCCCACTGATGTTAACATAGATTTAAGTAACTAGTTTCCTCGTAGATATATTACAATTTCATGAATAATTTCAGTTTGTTTTATTCTTTCATGGTAAAAAATTAATTAGAGCTTTATAATTGAGGAAATAATATAGTTATTTAATATATTGTATTAATCATCCACGCCTAATTTCACATTAATATAGGTAGTAAAAAACTTGCTGTACATCCAGAAAAACACCCTTAGACATTAATTAATTCAATTACAAAGCCTTTGGTTATCGTGCTCACGTAGCATAACCTCACTAACTTACCGCAAGAGCATGCACCTGCGTCGTGCGAGTGCGTATGTCTAGGAAACGATTATCCGCAGGATCACAGTGTGTCATGATTGCGTGTATGTGTGCGTGTGTGTGTTCCGCAATGAACACGTGTACGTTTATAATTAATATAATAATTAATATAGTCAACATTGTGGATATAAATACGTGTAATGATCGCATTAAATAAATGTTATGTTTAGATATATTTTCCCATGAAAAGCATAGGACTTTTATGTAAATTATTGAGACGATATGTATTAGAGAGGTATTTAAAAGCAAAAAGTGTATAATTACTTTTAAGGAATGTTGTCTTCCCGTACTTTGTTGATTTTATTAACAGAAATAATATGTATATTTTCTGCTAATCTTATATTTAAATAACCATTAATAGTTTTTCTTCAATGGGACTATGAAACAGTCTGTAAGACACACGACTTTTAAATGGTTTGTTGTTTTTATTGTTCAGAGTTTAAAATAAAAAGAACAAATATACCACTGAGTCATATGTACCACTCATCACACGCATTACGTAAGGCATCCGCAGTAGATAGGTACAATCGCATCTGGTTGCACTCATTAATCAGGCTGTTCCTTAACTTCAACCGGTGTTCAATGCATCAACCACCCACGTTCGCTAGGCGTGGTGCTGCACCAGGTAAAAGTAGGCCTTCGTCGAGCATCCATCCGTGTGAGGTTACTGGGATTGCCAGCACAGTGTCTGAGAAATACTATAAATCTTACTGCATTAACCCTTTCCGTACTTCACGTAATAAAATAAATAAATATTTAACTGAAAAAAATTTCACCAACGTGTGGAAAAGCAAAAGGAAAAGTTTTTTTTTACAGTAAATCATGGATTGATCATTGTTTTGTGGATGATTTCAGTCTACTGAAGTAGTGGGAGAGGGCTCCTCTGAAATATAGAACATATTATATGCGCTTTTGTTGAATCAGATTTATCCTTTTCCAAAAACAGAACTGAAAATTTTACACAGGTGCTCCTGTTTCTGTGCCTACAGGAATACATAGTAAAAAGAACGCATTGAATGAAGATAAAGGACCTACCCCTAACTCGGAATAGGCTATGAACAAAGAAACGTATGTCAATTTAAAAATATTTAATTAAATGTCAATTTGACATAAGATATTGTCAAAAATGTTATCTAAAGAAATCAAAGCTTTTCTTCTTGTATCTTCTTTTAGAAATGGAAACAAATTAGAAAACGGCGAATGTCAATATACTGTATCCTTCTTTATTGTCCTATCTCCTTAAAATTACATTTCAAAATCAATTTTGACAATTTGACTTTTGAATTGAATAATGATCAGACATACGTTAGTCTATTCAAAGCCTACCCCGAGTTAGGATTTTTTTTGAATTACACTGTATTTAGAACTTGCTAAGATAAAATATTTTACTTAATTTTTGTTAATTCGTCTAAAACCTTATTCATAGCTGGTAGCACCAACGTTACATAAATTTTAAGCGTTAACACTTCCTGAAATGAAATGTCAAATTATGTATTGCTGTCAACATTTATATTTCCATTTTTTTTATAAGGTTCACTTTAAATTTAAGCCATGTTTGTGCAACTGGGTGCAACAGTCATTTTATAAAAATAACCCTTAAAACATGAGATGAGTCTGAGAGGTCGAACCAGTGGCAAATGTATGCAATAATTTCCCGCATGCCAGGGCCAGAAATTAAACTTTTTATCGTATGTTGTTCTTAATTTTACCTTTGAAAAAAGACGTATGTGAACTCTGACCTAAAGAGCACAATATATTTAAAGTTTCAAAATTAGTTTATTAACTTTTTTTCTATTATTTATTTGACAAATTAAAAGTTCAAAAGTGCAATCTTCGTAAGGACCATTTGGAGATTCATTCATTAATAATTGGTTTAAGATCTAGGGAGTCTGATATAGCTTATGAATATTCAAAATGGCGATGTGATTTAACTGTGGATTCAATCGATCTCGACGCATAGTAGAACGCATATAATTTTTCAATCGACGGATTGCGGAAAATGACCGCTCTACTGTGCATGATGACATCGGAATAGTGAGGAGAATTTTGAACAGTTTTTTAATTTCTGGGAGCATATTAGCTAAATGCCTGAGTTCGAAGGAATTCAATTTTAAGTAAAGTATCACTTCCGGTTGATCGTTTGTAAACTAAATCTAATTTGTTGTTTCAATAAATAGAAAAGTCTGTAATACCAAATTTTTGATTATATTTTATTATGTTTTTCCTCGAAAATCTGTTAAGAGCTCCAAATTAAGTACCACTTCCGGTGTATCATATAGGTATAGTCAAAATATAATGTTGTTTCAAATTATACACGAGTTTTAAATATCAAATTTATATCAAATTTGAGAAGTTTTGAATCATGTTTTAATATATTTTTATAGCTTCCTGTAAAGTCGTACTTCCGGTTTCTCAATTTTACAAAACATCTAGTATGTCGTTCTCATTAATATAAAAGTCTTAAATACCAAATTTGAAAGTTTTGGATTGTATCAATTTATTTTTCACGAAAATCTGTTCAGAGCTTTAAATACAGTATCACTTCCGGTTTATCAATTTTAATCAAAATATAATATGTTTCTTCCCTTTATATAAAAGTTTTAAATACTAAATTTGACAAGTTTTGGAATATATCATATATTTTTCACGAAAATCTGCTCACAGTTTCAAGTAAAGTATCACTTCTGGTTTATTAATTTTAGCCAAAATTTAATATGTTATTCCCCTTGATATAAAAGTCTTAAATACTAAAATAGAAAAGTGTGGGATTATATTTTAATATAGTTTTTCATTAAAAACTGGTATGGGCATCATGTAAATTATCACTTTCGGTCATTCAATTTTAACCAAAATCTAATCAACTCTTTATATGAATGCAGAAAGCTTAGATACGGAAAATAGAAATATTTGGAAGTTGGTTATAAGAGTTATCGTGGACTAAAAAATCGTCACACACACACACACACACACACACACACACACACACACACATACACACACACACACACACACATTATCGTAAAATATTAAAAACGTGTTGTAGGGACCCCAATTCGTGCTTATTTACCGAAAACTCACAATAGATTTTTTGGACCGATAACATTACCTCCCTTACATTCGGTATGACGGGAGGTAAAATCAAAATTTATTTGTAATTATGACAATAGAGATATAAAGCCACCTCGGTGGCCGAGTGGATTGAGCCAGCTCGGTTCTTGGGGTCGTGGTTTCGATTCCCACCAGGGGCTTGGATGTTTGTGACTGTCCTTTCATCATCTCATCTCCATCAATGCAACGCAAATAAGTAAAATGATAGAAATATGAGGTAAAAACTGACTCACCCCAATCAATATCATTTGTAATACTTGTAATAAGTTAAATACAATAAAGAATTATTATAAGACTAAGTGAAATATTAACTATTAGACATGAAGTCACTTTTTCGGATACCCTGCATAAATAATAAATTTAATTAGAATTTTACACCTGTCTCAAAAATTTTGTCGTTAGTGCCGTTAGTTAGTCCCGTTAGTGTCGTTAGTGCCGCATTAGTGTCTATCCCAAAATTATAATCCCATTCCACAATAATAAATTTACTTTTAATTATGTTATATTTAGTGACAAGCAAGAAAAAATGACAAAATCATAAACACCATTGGAAAGGAAAAGTAAAATCTTGCTGTTAGAAACGACAAATATAAAATGTTGTGTAGTGTATGAGTAAAATATAATCATTAGCAGATATGTAGGTAATATTAATAAGCGAATACAAAAGATAAATTAATCTTGCCGTTGCCGTTTACCATTTCTACACATCAGCTGCACATACATGAAATGAAATCTATTAACCTGTAATATTTTACAATAATTAATTTTGGAAAAATGTGGTGAAATAATAAACACGTGAGAACGTGAGCGGCCGGTCATAAGTAATAGTTCCAGAGTTCACAGCACAGACAGAAATGAAAGGAACATTCAAATCAAAGTAATTCTTAAATATAATATTTATCCGTCATATGGCATCACAAACTGTGCAATTTGTGACACAATTCTCAAATCTACAGAGACAATCTAAAACAATTCTATCACTTTCTATCATGAACCTAATAAAATCACGACTCTCACAACCAAAAGTCTTTATCGGAACGATCGATTCAAAAGAGGATGAACCAATCTCTTCAAAAAGCAATCGGACGTTCGTCAAAGCATTGTTTCTTCGATCAGAGCCTCCCAAGATACAAACTGACAACAATAGATAGTATTTCAACACCCACTATAATCTATTTATATCCACTTCACGTCGTGTGTGATTTCAGCAGTTATCTCAATCACAAATGCGTTGATAGAGATTTTATAAAATCATTTGTAACACTGTGGATGATGTTATCTTAATTCAATTATGACTTTTGTTAAAAGTCAAAATAAGAAACAATGATGACTGATATTTTGTGAAAAAGAAAGTTTAGAAATAAAATTTCTCAAACACCAAATAACCTAAATAACATACCCTCCTTGATGACTTTGAGAATTAGGAGAGAATCGTGGGCAATTAAATTAAAACAAGATACCTACTGCAGTAATAGACCGACTATGTTTTCATATCTGAAAGTTATTTCCAAAATTATAACTGCAATTTTTGTCTAATGACCTAACATTTTTTTTTGTTTACGAGTGTTGATTGAAAAGTTTACGGTCTAACACAAAGAGGGCAGTACTACACGCACAATAATTTTTTGTGAGGTTATGTGAACTGTCATTAATTTGCTAATATATGAGAATTAGAATTCTTTGAATTAACGTGTACATTCACTTTTAAAAAAATCTGATGTGGCCAGCATATTACCTTCCGTCAGTTCTATGTATTTTGTATAAATTTCATACAAATAGTTCATTGTAAAAGATTCTATTTCTTGTATATTACCTTAAGGCAATTATATGTATTTTATACAAATTCCGTACAGAAAGTTTCTAGCATATTTCCAGTAAAATTATAAGACAAACATATACTCTACCCGTTTTAACTATAGAGTGGTGGGAAGATAGTTAAAACAGATAGAGTGTAGTCAATTGCAATTGACACTGACACCTTTTATTCAGAATTTTCTTAATATAGCAGCTGTTTCCAGAGTTATAGCATAGCTGGTTAATATATGATATTTAATTTCTTTATATTTTTTAACTCTATATCCTTTTAATATGAAGTATAAAATGCATTCAAATCATATAGAGAATAAAATGTTCTTTAATATTTATAATAACATGAAATGTGAAAAAATGATATTTAACATCGTTTTTTTCAAAAAAAAGCTTTTAAAAACTTCAAATTAGGGTTCTTCCTGTTGAACAATTATAACCAAAATCTAATCAGCTCTTTATATAGATGTAACGAAGAAGAATGCGAAAGAATTATAATTTTTTGAATTGTAGTATTATGCTCTGTTCCATTTAAGCCATTCAGTAGATGGCACTGACAGCAGAGCAAATCTGAAGTAGTCGAAATTACATTGGGTAAACTTGTCTCTTTGTCTCTAATTTCAGCCAATCAGAGAGGTCAAAACTATTCCTTATGCTCCGCAATACTGAATGGCTTAAGGTTTAGTTATCGCAGGCGTAAATTTTGTCACACACAGACACACACACACACACACACACACACACACACACACACACACACATACATACATACATACACACACACATGTACATACATACATACACATGCACATACAGACATCATCGTAAATATAGCAAAATCGTATTCTAGGGTCCCTAAAACGTGCTTATTCATCAAAAACTCGCCACCGAATTTTTTGACGAAAGACAATACCTTCCTTACCTAAAGGTGACGGAAGGTAAAAATGGACAATATTAAACATCTCGCAGTGATCAAATACTTGCACAAATAGGGCGTAGCACCGAATCAAATTCATGAAGACATGGCAAGTACTTTGGGAACATCGTGTCTTTTACATACTATGATAAAAAAGGGCAGCTGAATGTAAAAGTGGGAGATAATAATTGAAAATGATCCTCGTAGTGGAAAGTCTGCATTGTTGTTAGTGAAGAAAACATCAATTTCATACATGATATGTTCATGCTACATTGGCAAATCAAGGTTCAAAAAATGCAAAAGGCAGTAAATATCCTATATGAACGAGTAAAAAATATTCTGACCAATGAGTTAGGTATGACAAAAAAAAATTGCAAGGTGCATCCCCCGGCTTCTGGAGTTTGTTTTCAAACGTCAGACTTTGACTTTTTGCTCCGTATGAAGCTGGTTCTTCTATTTTTTTTTTTTTGGAAACATTTGTTGCAATCGATTAGATAATGATTCACACCTATCAATATGAATCAAAGCAACAGTCGAAACAGTGAAAACATGGGAGCCACCTCCCAAAAAATTCAATGCACATGTTCCTTCAAACAATCCAATTAACTTCAAAAGGCAACTTTTGTGGAATAAAACTAAACAGTATTGCAACGTTATCGTCTCGTCTTGGTGCCGTCGAAAGTAAATGTATTGTTTCATAATCGTATCGCTAAAATAAATCAAGCCTAAAAGTGTTAGAAATAGGATAAGCTATTGCTTGCAATGAGTTGCAAACTACTGACATATAAGACATGTAATATTGTTATTATGTGGTTATTACATATTGCAGAATTTGAATCAAGGCTTAGATAGTACAACTTATACCTATAAGTTTGAAGTTCAATTGTTAATCGGTGAACCGTATCTGTTTAGCAAAAGTTACATGAAGTTATTTAACATACAATATCTCCGACATACACATTATTGAAAAATAAAAAATACATAACTTTGAGTGGTCTTTACATCTGAGTTATTATAATAGAAAATAGGACCTTGATTTCAAACTTTACATCAGCAAGTATAGGCACAAATTTGTTTTATTTAGATCAAAATAAAACATTGTTCATAAAAGTAATAACAAAAATCTCGATTGATAAGAAATAGAAAGGAATTCTGTTTAGTTAAAATAAAAGTGTGCATTACACTAGATGTTTTACATGTGTCTGGATGACTTGTTTTATTTTGCGGAAGATTATAACACAGAATAATTATGGAATTCATTAAATCATTTACGACAAATAATTTTTATCTCTGACGAAGACTAATTAATATGCGTATATTAAATTGTACTTTCATGAAAAAAAAAAAAAATTAAGCACAATAGTTTTTTAGTCTAAAAAAGATAGTTCTTTTACCATTCAGAGTAGAAATCCGTATGTCTTATGTTAAAATCATGACAGAAGCAAAAAATTGCATCTAGGGAGAAAATATATCAAAAATAAGCCCTGGTGGTGTTATATTATTTTGAGAGTATTTAGGTAAAAGGACTTATTTATTTACATTTATCTTCTGAGGTTTCTTCGCTGTATTATTGGTATTCCATTTTAAACAAAAACGAAGTAGAACTTAAAACTAAATTTGAAACAATTTCAGGACCATTTAATAAATTTTAAATTTTTGTTTACCGGAGAGAAAATGTTAAATAAAATTACACCGTCTATTTTTCTTTTTCTTTTTTTGCACTAGGACTCAAATTATAAGCAAGATAAATTTCCCGCCAAACGGTGCCATTGAAAACATATATACCACCAGTTCGTAACGTCATAGTTGTCAAAGATGAAATTCAATTTGTCAGAAGCTTTTTATTCTTAAAAAAATCTGATGTGGCCCACACCAAACCTCCCGCTATTTAATTTTTATTAATTTAAATATACATACTTACATATTTAGTTATGCTGTAAACTGTATTAAGATCCATTCCATATAACTATGGTTTTGTTTACTATTTTCTTTTTAAAACGTTACTATTATTAATTTGAAATTATTAGTTTTTTGACATTGAAATTTATCTGTCAGTTACATACATTTGAGATATAAATTGTGTAACCAAGGAGTTTTGCTTGTTTAAAGCGTAGCCTACGGGATTAAAACTATAGATAATTTTATAAATTTATCCTTAAAATATATAAAATAGTTATTTATGTAACAAGTGTGTAAAGTAGTACTTTTTTGGTCGAGCGCATGAGCGCATGAGGCGCAGCCGAATGTGGAAATAGTAGCACGAGACAAAAAATAATATTTTACACACGTGTTGCATACAACATTTTTCCTACAACCGAAATGGTATTGATGTTTCTCATAATACTGAGTGTACAGGCATCCAGCAGTTTCAAATACTGTTAGTACTCTTTCTCATAACACTGTACAAAATGTAACTTAAACACTTGGAAGAATCTCAGACAGGCTATGATTAGTCTTTTATAATGTACTTTTAATATTAATATTAAAAATTAGTTTAGGTTAGAATACATGTCAAAAAAATATTGATGTTCTTAAAAATTATATTAGTAGTCAGTCTGTTAAAAAAATATTAGATTTATTTCATTTACAGTGTATATTCATATTTCTTAATAAATTTTATTACTTTCATTATTATTTACTCCCTAATTAAATACTTGACAGGCAAATTAACCGAATTTTAATGTTGCCTAGCAACGCTTATTTACTGTGTAAAGTGTCACTTTTCAAGCACAAGTGCGTGCAAAGTACTTTTCACGCACTAGTGCTTGAAAAGTGACACTTTACACACTGTAATGAGTGCGTGAAAAGTACTTTTCACGCACGGTTGTAGGAAAAAGTATTTATGCAAATATGTAGAAAATTTAATAATCTTTAATTTTTATAATAACACAAATCTTGAAAAAATAACATTTGAAGTATTTTTCGAAGATAAACTATTTTGAGCTCCAAGTAAAGTATAATTTCCGGTTATCTGATATACACCAAAATCCAATGGCCTCTTCCCATATTAGAATAAGGTAGAAATACGAGGTTTTAAAATTTTATGAATGATAGTATTTGAGTTAGAGTGGAGGATCCACACATAGACACACATACACAGACATCATCGTGAAAATGTTAAAATTGGATTCTAGGGACTTTGAAACGTGGTCATTTACCAAAATTTTGATATGCGATTTTTAGCATGATCCCTATACCTCCCTTTCCAAGAGAGGTAAAAACAGATTTTCGTGAAATTTTTACTTCCGGAGATAAAAAAAATAATATACACAACTCAGAAAGGAATGTTATTTTTCTCCCTTGATAAACATATAATACATTAATAGTAGTAAGGTGAAACAATCTAGTGTTAATCGTAAGTAATAATGTAAAATAAAAATTCGTCTATTAATATCCTTGGAGTTTTACAAGTTTAAATCTAGGTGTAAAAAAACATAGGCCGTATTTAAATATTAGTTCAGCAAGAAAATAAATCCACTTTAAATTACATATTCCCGCTTGTATAATTCTCGTTTAACAATACCTGTATTTAAGATAGTGTGTGTTGAAACTGTTACTACGAATGAGTACAACACCATTCGAAATTATCTAAATCACGTTACCTTGCACCGCTTGCGCAACACAACGTGCATCTCAACATGCAAATTAGTTCGATGCTCGAATGTTCTGTGATTCGTTTGTTAATCGATTTCACGGCGCGAGATAAAACAAATGACTATGTGGGTATCGGAGCGCCTAGAATGCAGATTATTATGCTAGCTATCTTTTTAGGTTCCGGTTGTTAACAGAAAACATAATCCATACGATTAGGTTTGTTATACACACATCCTGGTTTTTACTAATAAGTTATGTTGATTTTTATAGCAAATGAATTATAATCTGATTATTGACAAATAATAAGTGGGATGTAATAATTCATTGCGATTATAATGTTTTAATTGTCATTGTTTTTGCTAGGCGGCTTATTTTTTTATAGATAATTATGTGAGGAGATTTATGGTATTCTATTTTTAAGATAATGTAGTGCGAAATAATTGCTGTTTTTAATTATTTACAAAAAGAGACATTAAAAATACAATTTTATTTCAATATTTAAAATAAAATACATTTAATTTTGTTGTATAAGACTTTCCATATTTAAAGTCTTAACATTAAAATTTTAATAAAGAAATTGATCAACTGATTAACTAAAGTGATAATTGATTAACGTTAATATAAATAGTGTGAATGTTAAAGCTCATTTGTCTTGTTTTAATAATTTTAGCGAGACCTTCGAATTAATAAATTAAGTTTAAATATTAATATTATTAATAAAATTATTTTTTTCTTGATCGCGTTGTGTTCTTTTAATGTTTACCGATTGGGTTTCCAATGCAGTATTTACTTACCGATATAAAATATTATGTTAAAATAAAAAAATCTTATAAGGCCAACACCAATACCTCCAGCCATTTCATTTTTGGTAATTTAAATACATAGATACTTAATAATTACTCATGCCGGAAACTATATTTAGTTCTTTTCCATGTAACTATTGTTCAATTTACTATTTTTTTTAAAACATTGCCACTATTAATTTGAAATGATTACTAATTTGACAATGACAGTAACATACATTTGAGATCTGAACTATGTAACCAAGGAGTTTTGTTTAAAGACGCCACCCCCCCCCCTTTAACTTTTTATTATAAGTAATAGAAAAAAATGGCTCATATAAAAGTTTTATTATTTTACATATACTGTTTGATGGCAGATGTAGATATTTTTTATAAAGTCAGGTTTACAAGATACTACTATCAACTTTTATTTTTCAAATGGCAACCTATAACTATTTTAATAAAATAGAAACCGCCATTTTTTCTCTATTCAACGATGTATTATTTTTTATTACGGTATTTGAAAAATTTCGAGAAAAATGAGATAATTTAGAAATAATATTTAAACAAATATTATAGGTGGCTATGTTTTTTTTTTTGTTTACAAAATAAGTTAAATTAAGTAACAAACAAATGTATACTTCTTTGACATTAATTTAATTGTTTTACATTGTTACGTTTTGTTTATTTTCACATAGCCACCTATAATATTTGTTTAAAATTTTTTTTTTAATATTTCTAAACTATCTCATTTTTCTCTAAATTTTTCAAATACATTAATAAAAAATAATACATCGTTGAAAAGAGAAAAAAATGGCGGTTTCTCTTCTATTAAAATAATTATAGATTGCCATTTGAAAAATAAAAGTTAATAGTCGTATCTTGTAAACTTGACTTTATAAAAAATATCTACATCTGCCATCAAATAGTATATGTAAAATAATAAAACTTTTAAATGAGCCATTTTTTTCTATTACTTATAATAAAAAAGTTAAAGGCGGTGGGGGCGTTTTTCCAGACTCACCCTGTATAGTAAAGCAGCATCAACGTTGCGTCCATTTATATAATGACAACAGCCAAAGCTTTCTATAAATATGGCAACAAATTTTCTAATTTTTTTGCGTCGATTGTGGAAAAAACTTAAAAAGAATTGCGGTTATTATAGTGCTTCCTTCATCTCGATCTCCAAAATTAGCCTGAATCAGTAGGAAGCACTTACTGCTCTTAATACTAAAATAACTACACTTATTATAAAACATATCATCAAAATAACACATATAGTTGAACAATGTTTAGCAAATATTATACATAATTTTGGTTTCCAAGTCAATGTTGATAGTAGGAAGTGACTGTCACTTATTTTTGCAAGACCAAACTATTTAAGTTGTAATATATTGTATGCAAATTTACAATTTATATAATAAGTACGTATCGCTATATAATATAGAAAGTAAAAATATATAACAATTTGGCCTGTAAAAGAATTAATGTCTGTTTATAAAAATGATGTACTATAAATAAAAGAAAAACAATGAAGTCAATAAGTTTCGAATAATAACTCTCATCACGTACAAATAAGAATAAATGACAACATTCATCTTACCATCACCTGCAACCATGAAATTCATCAACGGAGTAACAAATCTTATTTCACGGGTTTTATTAGGAGGATTGAGGAAACATATACTGTTATTAAAGAATCTAAATTGCATTTATATCGAGGCGATAATATTTTTACTTTCAGCGACCTTCGATTCCTGGTGATTGATGGCTAATTTTGACCCGGTTTCAAGAATGCGCGAGAAGATTTGGAATATTGTTCGATAATTTTGTTAATTATATAGTTTTGTGACGTAATTATAGGTTATCTGTAGAATGGACCTGTGATTAATGAATATTATTTGTACTATGATGAGTGCATTAAGATCATGTGATGAGAGAGAAATGTTTCAAGGATAATTCAAGTTCAAATAATTCTAAAAAAATGTTTAAATAATAATTAGTATCTAATAATTCACTATAAAGAAATTTTAGATAATCTACACTAGGAATTTGTAAATTTATTATCAAACAGTGGAATTTGGAATATCTATTTATCTTGTCATGATACAAAATACGAACCAATGTAATATCTTGCTATCAAGATTAGGGGTGGAATTCATAGACATTTCCTCGACTCTTCCTTCACTCATCTTTCCCAAGGATGAGTCGACGTTGAGTGAAATCTTTATTCATAAATGAAATTCATAAACGTCAGTACTGAGTCACTCACTCAAGAGTGGAGAAAGAGTCGAGGAAGAGACTTCTTTTTTTGAAGAAAATTATATTTTAAAAGTAGGCGCAACTACTTTGACAAATATGACAAGCATATAAACCAGTAGTTTGTACAAAATTGTAAACATATAGTTCAAAATACGAGTAATCTGAAACCATGAGTAGGTACAAAATTGGATGGCAGACAAAGATTTTGAAGTCAATGATTTGAAAATACCACATTAAACAAGAAATGTACAATGGAATTGAAAATGTGATTCATACGAAAACACATTATAAATTTACCATTATACGATGATGCTAACAATATATGCATGTGAAACTATGATTAGAGCATCATAATAGATATAGCAGGGTCTTGGGTTCTAATCCCAGTGAAGTCCAAGAATTTTTCATATATCCTTTCTTCGTTATTTATAAAATACTACATTATTAACTTGTAAAATAAATATACATAGCTCTTACAATAATTCCAAAATCTTTAATCCTTCCACTAAATTTTCAATTTTACCATTTCTAAAATTTGCCGCTCCAAGTTAAATTTTCGTTCTTACATAAAGTTGTAATATGCAATATTTATTGATCTTTAAATTTATGCAACATTTTTCCTGTAGGTATACAATGAAATATTTGCTTCCACGTTCCATAACAGTCTACCATGATTTTGTACATCACTTCAAAAGCAAAAGGTTTACAGGAATAGTTACTATTACCGGCAATAATATTTTTAATTATTTAAAGAAAATAATATTATTTTATATTAAATATTATGATTTGGAATATATAAATACATATCGTCGCCATTCGTGTAATCTACAAATTCATTAGAGTCAAAATGGTCTTCCATTATCAAGTTTTTTAATCTTAAGGAAAGCTTAAGATATCAGTTTACTCCACTCTAAGTTTTCCTCATGGCATACTTATAATGTAAGTGTCACGTAGCCCTCAAATGTCTATGAATTCCAAACTGTCATTTTGAGTGGAGTATGAGTCGAGTATGAGTGGAAATATGAGTCGAGGTAAAAGGATTCCTCAAAGGTTTATGAATTTGAAAACGTCACTTTGAGTTTGAGTCGAGGAAAAGGATGAGTGCGTTTGGTTGCTTGCTCTATCACGTGACTGAAATGATCTTGCACCTTGCACATTAACCGCTAATGAACCCTCAATGGAAAATACTTTTATGTTTACGTGACGAATGAAAGTATTCTCCATTGAGAGATATATTAGCGGTTAAAATGGAAGATCATGATCTTTTCACAATTTATTTCAAATAGAGTCCATTATTTTGTTGAGTTGTTACGATTTTATTAATCTCTTTTCTGTCTTTTTTTCATGCATTCTCTCTATTTCATTGCCTACCTACCAATATTCTATTCTCGCTGTTGAGAAACTATTTCTTTGCTAATATTTTTTCCCTGTTTTTCTTAAGAGAAGATAAAGAACGTGAAATATAGTCTGGCAATGAAAAACTACATATATTTGATGCTTAAGCCCTAGATTTAGATTAGATAACAATGAAAAATGTGAAAATTTACCGCTATTCTGTTTTGCCTATACAGGGTGATTCATCGGTGTGTCCTCTCTTTATAACTCTTTTATTTTAAGTCAGATAGAAAAACTCTTCAAATATAATTTATATGATATAGTATTATCTATCTACGTTCCATATCCGTTTGTATACAGGGTGCTCCATTTAAGCGCAACAATATGTAACTTTATATTTCTTAATAGAACATCCTGTATTTATTTATTTATTTTGATAGTAAATTAGATTCCCTTTAAAAAAGTATTGAGTAATAAGGGGTCTAAAATTATAAATTAAGTAGTTATTTATCTTTATTCGTCGCATGATATGTTTCTATCATGTTATTAGTAACAAAGTAAGCTATGGATAATTTGATCAATTGTTTCGAATTTAAACAAACAAGTTGTCCAAATACTCTTAGTTTACCATTGTTCATGTTGGTGTGAAAATGAATAATTCAAATTTTAGTAAAGATGATATGGTTAATATAATATTTATAATAGAAAAATCTACTGAAGTTGAAGAACAAGTTTTCGAGCATTTATTATAATTTTGCATTATTTAGTCTGTCATTAAATTTTAATAGCTTCTTTGGAATTAGTGTAATGTTTAAAATAAGTATTAATAAAAAAGGATCAAAATTTTGTATTATATTACGGTTTTTTCCACTCTGAATTACTCTTTTTTATGAACGTAAATAACTTCTTAATTTATAATTTTAGACCCCTTATTACTTAATACTTTTTTAAAGGGAATATAATTTACTATCAAAATAAATAAATAAATATAGGATGTTCCATTAAGAAATATAAAGTTATATATTGTTGCGCTTAAACGGAGCACCCTGTATACAAATGCATATGGTACGTAGATAGACAATAATATATCATATAAAAGTTTTTCTATCTGACTTTAAATAAAAGAGTTATGAAGAGAGGACAAACCGATG